>CM032456.1:110810533-110908676 GCA_019049505.1 Pachyrhynchus sulphureomaculatus | reverse complement strand
AGTTCGACCATGTAAATTATTATTTCGCAAGATCGTCGAACTGTTTCGGGGTTACACCTTTTTCCAAACTGTCTTTCCACCTCGGCGCAACTTTGGCGCACTTTTTTTGGATTATTTGATACCTTTCTTAAAATCCATCTTTCTTCACGTTCATTGAAGATTTTATTTGGAGCCAACTTTGACTTATTCTCGACTCTGTTTTCATTCCGGTAACGTTCAATGATATGCTGAACAGTTGACAGACATTTATTTACCATTTTGGCTATGTCTCTTTGGCTGTATCCATTCCTGTAATGAGTAATAATTAAATTTCTCTCAGAAATTGTAGTTCGACGACCCATTCTTAAAACAATTTCGTTTTATGGAATGAAAAAATGTCAAACTAAACAAAAAACATTGCACTAAGAAATCAAAGCAACGGCGCCTTCGTAAATTTCAAAATGCGATAAGTTTTGACCCCTGTTGTTATTTTGTATCATTTAAGCTGTGACGTTAAAATTGCATATTATTTGATTAATTTTTATTGTTAATTAAGTAAGGCATATTTAAGACAAAGAGTAATTCATACTTTTTTAGAAGACTCTTTACTAATTTAATTTCAATAAGTTGTTTTTTTCCAAATAATAAAGAGGCACTGAGACCAGTTAGTCTTTTCTTATAGCGACTGCATCATTTAAGCTGTGAGTCACTGTATATATATATATATATATATATATATATTATATATATATATAATATATATATATATATATACATATATACATATAAATATATATACATATATACATTATACATATATACATATATTACATATATACATATATATTATACATATATACATATATACATATATATATATATATATATATATATATATATATTATATATATATATATATATATGTATATACACAGAATAATGGAATTGACTGCATATATTGGAATTGCGCCTTCTTGAAGCAAGACCAACTGCAGGAAATTCACCTTAAACAGCGGATCTCATATAATAAAAAAAAAATCGACTCCACAATATTGCCGATATTGTTCGTTGGTGGCATACTTGGAGTTATATTTCCACTATCAATGCACAAAAAAATTTCTTTAAAATTCCAGTAATTAACTCCTTAAATTTATGCGATATTGGCCTCTTAGATAATATCCGTTTCAAACAATTAATAGATTTCTTTAGCTGTTGGAGTTATTTTCCTAAGATTCGATTTTACGTATTCTTGAAAAAGTGTTAATAAGGCGAAACAAATATGTAGTTACATTCGAATAAAAAATAATAATTAAACATTAAAGTGATTAAGCGACGGTATACGTAATTTTGGGTCTTTACGATCTCAAGTAATACAATAACATATTATGTCATTGGAATATTATAAATTGGGCGTATTGCAAGAAGTGTAGTCTTATTAAAGAAGATATAGGCATATTATAATTTGTATGTAAATCTTTTGTTATTTTGAAATGTAATTGAAAATTTAGGTCCTTTTATAATACACAAACACATAATTGCAGTTTCTGTTATATAGAACACCTGTGAGAATACTCATACTTTTATAATCTAGTCAGAATATACTAATCAGCAATCCTAATCTAATATATTTAATCTAAAATACTAATCGCGTGTTATTCAGATTTGACTTATGCCAAACAAATTTAAAAAATAAAATATTATAAAAATTGTTATCATCTATTAAAATAATTACTTCGTGACACCAACAAATTAATTAAGAAAGTTTTATATTTTAATATTTTATTATAATAAGTAAAAATTTTAATAGAGGTAATTAACTAAAATTTTATTTGCCAAGGTACAACAAAGATCTTTTGAGGTAAGTCGTAAAGCCGTTGACCTTAATATGCAGAAAAAGAATTTCCGACACCGACAAGGCATTTTTTATGTGCCGGCGTCGGAATTTAAACGATTTATTGTCGGCTGCCTTTTTCTTATTTTGCAGCTCTCTCTCTCTCTCTCGAGCTAGTTCGTACAATGGCGGCCTTTAATGGGCAGGTTGATTTTGTAAATGATTTGAGAAAATGCAATTTTGTCCCATTTTTTAGTTTTTCAAAAATTTTCAAGTTAAGAAAAAAAAAAGTATTATTATTATTAATCCGGTTTTTACAGCGTCCTTTTCCGCCCTCCGGTTCTCAATTTCCAGCCATCTCTGTCAAGCCGGTCTCCAGGAAGTAAGTTTCTTTCGGAAATGCTTTCTGTATCCCTTGTGACCATGTCACTTTGGGTTTCCTTTTTCCTACGTTCTTTTGGCTGCCATTTCAAAATTTGTTTGGGAATCCGTTCCTCCTCCATTCTCTGTACATGACCGTACCAACTTAGTTGTTTTTCCTGGATTTGTTGAATTATATCTGTTTCTACCTTCATCATTTCCCTCACTCTCTCATTTCTTATTTTGTCCAATCTCGATACTCTGGCCGACCGTCTCCAGAAGGCCAATTCGGTTTATAGAAGTTTACGTTTTTGTTGTTGGTTGATTTGCCATACTTCTAATTCATACAGCATTATGCTATTAAAAACAGTATTATACAGAAGGTGTTTTTATCTCTGTTAATGCTTTTTGACAACGGTACCGAGTTAGAGCCCCTATTGTCCGTCTCCCCCTGTTTATTCTTTCCTCTATTTCTCTCTCAGATCTTCCACTGCTCACTATCTTTACTTCTAAGTATTTGTATTCTTCACATTTTTTGATCTTTTTGGCTGTGTCACTTAGTTCCAAATCCCCATTTCGTCTCCTACGCACATATATCTAATCTTTTCCGTATTTATAGTCAGTCCCCATTTCTCCCTTCAAATAGTTTTCTAGACATATATTCCAGATCTTCTTTTGGTTGTGCCAAAACTATTTGATCATCAGTAAAATGTAAAGTGTACAAGGTAGTATTTTCATTTAAAGGAAAGCCCCTGTTTTGACATTTTCTGCGCCATTGTTTTAGGGAATGATTGATATAAATTTTAAACAGAGTGGGTGACAGGCAGCTTTGCTGCCTCAAGCCTTTTGTCACCGTAAACGCATCCGACATATTTTGTTCCAGTTTTATCCTAGAAGAGGCATCTAGGTCGAGTTCTTTAATCGCATTTATTACCGTTGTGTTTGTTGATGTTTTATTTAGAAGGTCCCATAGCTTCTTTACTGGAACTATGTCATATGCTTTAGTTAAGTCTACAAATAGCAAAGGTGTAGCGCTCTGGCACGTTCCCATTTTCTTCCAAATTAGCTGAGTAACGGTAAATATATTATCGACGCATGAGCATCCTGCTCCAAAGCTTCCTTGTTGTTCTATTTCATATGCGCCATATTCTTTTTCAATTATAGTTTTTATGACTTTGCCGTATATTCTGCCCATGCTAAATATAATAGATATACCTCGATAGTCTTCGCATACGGTTTTATTTCCCTTTTTATGAATAGGTCTTATCCATGGTGTTTTCCAGATACTAGGGACGAATTCTCCATTTATGCATTTTGTAAATAATTGGCTTATCATCTCTTGCATTTTTATTCATCCAGCTTTGAGGCGTTCTGCTGGTATTCCTTCAGGTCCCGTTGCTCTGCCATTTTTAGTAGATTTAAGAGCCTCTTTTGCCATATCTGGTATTACTTCTATTTCTGGTCCATGGATAGGTTTAGGAGATTCTAGTTTGTATTGGTCTCCTTGGAGTTCCTTTTCATAGTGGTTTTTCCATGTGCCTAAGCCTATTATTATTTTCTGAACGTTATTTGATCTTAATGTCTTTATGCATTCCATGCTTCCATTGACGTCAAGCTTTTTATATATCTCTCTCTCAAAGCTTCTTTTGCTGCGTTTTTGATGGCTGATGTAATATGTTTATATGCTTGTTCTACTGATTTATTTAGTATTTCTTTGTCGAGGTATGTATCTAACCAAGTTTGATAGAGCCTCTTTATGCTTTCTTCTTGAGGAGATGTATTTTATATCTGATAAAGTTAACTTTGTTGTTTCTTCTCCGTATTTACCTATCATTTCACCTTCTCTTCTCTTGCCCGTTCTCGCATTCATATTACCCATCAGTAATATTTCCCGTTGGGTTCCAATATCATTTAGAGCATCATTTAGGGCTGCGTAAAAACTTTCTTTTAGGAGTATATCGCGTCTTCATTCGGTGAATATACTTCTACTACTGTAATTTTGCGGCTTCTATGCTGGCTTGCCTTTATAATTCTTTCGTTTATAGCTTTCCAAGTGGTAATGTTACTTTTTAATTTCTTCTTTATTACTATTGATACGCCTCTTGCAGCTCTTTCGTGCTTTGGTACGCCATGGTTTCACTACTTTGTTCTAAGCCTGATCCTTTTCTTTTTGTTTCGGTGAGGACGGCAATGTCGAGATTCATTCTTTGTAACTCTTTAGTAATATTATTAATTTTCCCTTTGATTCTCTGTACATTTAAAGTTCCGATACTCCGATGTCCATATTCCTTTTCTGGGGTCGTCTTTGCAGTATTCTGTCCTTTATCCGAGGCTGTGTGTCGAGATTTTTTGCACTAAATCGTTTTTTACTAGTGATGGGTCGTAAGCGTCTAAACCTTCATCCAAGTATTGAATGTGCTTCTCCATGACCTCATGATTCACTCGTTTAAATATTTGCATAATTTCAGACCACCCTAGTTATATATAAATAATATGATATATAATATATAGTATTATGTTAAGAATAAATAAAATATATATATAAATATAATAGATATAATATATAGATATATATATATATATGATATATATATATATATAAAAAGATGTATAGAATAGAGATATATAGATATAGATATGATATATATATATTTTATATATTATTTTTAGCTCCATTTTATTTGACAATACAATGCTGCGACTCTTTGAATAAAACAAATTAGTAAAAATTTAACCTTTTATCGGTGTTGCTTCTTTAAACGTTTAAAGTTTAGCTAATAATAAAGATTTAAAAAGTACTTTGCAGAATCGAATAACTCCCTAGTAATCATCAAAAACTTTAGTTTTGTTAAAAACTCCGTTCCTTAACACTAAATATTTCATTTACACGGGGATTTTTTTTGTGAAATTGGATTTATGACTGACCCAAATATTTCGATGAAAATAGTGGATTATGGTTTGCTGTATGTAACTTGGCATATTGTCTCATAAGACGTATTATGCTTATTTTCACTATTACACAAATGTTGGTTGTAATTTTTGTAAAAACTGTTTACTACAATAAATTGCGGAATAAAATACCACGACCGAATATGTGGTTAAATAAACTTAATTCAGTGTACAGGGTACAGGTACTTGTAACAAGTACATTTATGATTTAGGTAAGGATTACTAATTTTCCACCAAAAATGTAATCAATTCATATCGGTTGATGTGTTACATATATTGTTGGCAGGTTATCCCGTATACATACTTTTCGTAAACCTATTTTGTCATGTTATTATTTTGATAACACCATTCTTCTCATTGTCAGGTAAATTAATATTTTTTATTTATATAAATATATAATATATATATATATATCAGTAGAACCCCGATTAACCGAGTCGCGAGTATCCGAGCTCCGGATTAACCGAGCCAATCTAAGAACCTGATTATCCAAGGTACGCGCGTCTATGCTGCCTATTAACCGAGCTTCTAAAATATGTATGTACATATTTCCATTTAAAATCGTCGGGGCCTTAGGGGAATCCCCCTGGCCCGTCTGAGGGCTTTCCTATTTATGTTTTTGGACTCTTTCAGCATGTAAATTTGCGTGAATGCAGTGCGTTATAGCGTTTACTACGGAGAAGTACGAGTATACTCACATAATTTATTTGGTTGGAGTTCTGGTAGTTAAGTGTAATTAATACGAACTGCTTTGTTTGAATTTTTGTTTGTCGTATTATAATGGAGCAAAACAAGCGTAAAAGAATCGTCGTTCCTATTACAGAAAAATTAAAAGCCATCAGAAGAATTGAAGCAGGAGAGACAATTAAAGTTGTTGCACGAGATTATGGAGTAGGTGAGGTAACAGTTGGAGATTGGAAAAGAAACCGCACAAAAATAGAAGAGTGGTGTATAAATCAAGCCTCCTCGTCCTCAGGAAGAAAATCAATGAAAACCGGAGACTATGAAAAGGTTAACGAAGCTTTATTCATGTGGTTTAATCAACAGAGATCAAAAGGTGTGCCTCTGTCAGTCCAGTTTTACAACAGAAAGCAATAATGATTAGTAGGCAATTCCCAGAGATAGATCAGTTTACCGCCAGTTCTGGATGGCTTGACCGCTGGAAAAAACCGTACGGTGTACGACAACTGACTGTATGTGGTGAAAAACTTTGTGCTAATGTGTGATCAATTGAGAAGTTTAAGCAGAACTTTAAAAAGCAAATCGAAGATTGTGGATCCACATGTGATTAAATTTACAACTGTGACGAAACTGGTCTGAATTATAAAATGCTTCCATCAAAAACATTGGCATCTCGACAGGAAAAATCAGCTCCTGGGCACAAACGAAGTAAGGAAAGATTAACTATAATGGTATGTTCCAATGCATCTGGCAAGCACAAAATCCCACTGATGGTGATTGGCAAGTCTGCACGTCCAAGAGCTTTAAAAGACATCTCACCCAAAGCCCTAGCAGTCTATTACAAAAGTCAGAGGAGCGCATGGATGTATGCGACCTTATTTACTAACTGGTTTGAAGAAGAGTTCGTGCCATCTGTGACTAAATTTTTGAACAGAAACCGTCTTCCTATTAAAGCAATTTTGTTAATGGATAATGCCCCCTCTCACCCTGGAGAAGGGCTTCATGTGGGCGAAATTGTAAAATTTTTTCCTCCAAATGTAACCAGTATAATGCAACCAACGGCTCAAGGCATCCTCGAAAATATTTAAAAAAATAATTATAGGTGTTTATATCTTGAACATCTGTTAGAATACACAGAAAAGGAGGATATTATCAATGGGATGAGAAAGGTTACACTGAAAAATGTTATTTACTGGGTAAGCCAAGCTTGGGATTCTGTGCGTACTACCACTATTCAAAAATCTTGGTCAAAAATTATTGATTTTGAGGACTATAATGACAGTGAAGATGATACTCCATTAAAAGCTTTGAAATTGAGAAGCTATGGAGAAATGTCCTGTTCAAATTTTGACAGCGAGATAGAAGAAAAAGAAAAAAGTTTATTTGAATTAATGCAAAAATTAAAAGGTTGCGAAAATGTGACAAGAGAAGATGTTGTTGAATGGATTACAGCAGATGATTTAGAAGAAGAAATGAGTATTGAAAAAATAACGAATGCCTTTCCGGAAACCGAAAAATCAGATGACGATGACGAAGCGGCGGTGGATGAACCGTCTCCTAATAAGATTTCTTATCAAGAAGGTTTTGCTTCTTTGGAAAAAGCTTTGAGGTATATCGAACAACAACCAGAGGCGCATAGATACCTATTTCACTGTTTTATAATGTATTATGAAATGCTTCCATCTATTTATATGTTAAAAACGTTAATACATCGGTTTAAAGTATTGGTGTTTATTTTTTGAATGAATAAAAAACAAATCCGGATTATCCGAGTTTTCAGTTATCCGAGGAGGGTGTCCAACGTGGGGGACACGGACACGGATAACCGGGGTTCTACTGTATATATATATATATATATATATATATATATATATATATATATATATAATATATATATATATATATATATATATATATATATATATATATATATATATATATATATATATGAATTTGTTATTAAATTTTAACCTTACCTTAAGATAATGCAAAAAATTTATAAATACAGAAAAATATGAAGTAAGATGGAATTATAATGAAAAAATAATACAAAAAATGCATAAGTAGTATAAAAAAATATAATTTGTTTAACAGATATTGAAAATTATATATTCAAAATTTTACTTAAATTTCATGTATGTCAGAAACTTCTGATTCCAGAAATTTTTCCGAATCCTCCTCTTCTGCAATTGGTTGTTGTACGATATTCAGAGGCTCGGGCAAGACACAATAAATTAATCTATTTAATCTTTTCTCCCTATTCTTCAGAACCACAAACACTGTACCATCAATACCAAATTTAAAAAAAGCAGCAGTATACTTTACAGAAAACAATTTACTTGAAAATAATTATATCCACATGCATGCCTTTAGTAAACATTAGATGCCAATTCGGTGAAGTAGTGGCGTTGCGTGTGCAGCACTTTCCTCTACTTTTCTCCGAGAGGAAAAAAGAGTAGCTGCGTATTTTCTACCTGGACCCCTGAGGAAGATCTCACTACCTGGAATTATTAGCTTAAAACATTGACTTCCTTCTCCAACTTTAACTCGAATTCCAAAGTGTCAAAGTAATACCTTGTAATTACAAATAAAACAGACCAATTCAGAGATTTAACAAAAAAATGAAAAATCACTGTAAACATGTTATGAAATTGTACTTCTGAAGTGATTTTCTTGAAGAGAAATGTTTGATATTTAAGAAAGAAACATACAAGTTACAATACTTATTTTCAACATTTCTAGGATAGTTCGGAAACAAAAATTATCTAACCCTAAAAAATAGCAAAAAACACTTTTTTTATTTTCAATGTATTTAAAAACAGGATATCAGACAGTGAAATATGTATTCCTAAATGAAAAAGAAATATATAGAGAAGAAAATGTCTAAAAGGTTTTTTGATTAGATTAAATTTATCATATAATATATGATATACTTAAATATAAAAATACAAGCGTCCGTGTTAAAAAAGTTTTTCTTTCGAATGCATTTACTGATCTCAATTACAAAAAAAAATCATGACTGCATCTTTCCCCTTCAAATTACTTTTTTTTCTTTTTTAGTATGATTATTTTTAAAGAACTTATGGCAGTTTTCCGGGCGCGATGCGCGTGAAAATTTCAGAATTTCGTTTAAAGCCCTTTGGTATATCCGAGAAAAATAACACGTTTTAAATTACGATTTTCTCGAAAACGATGTACTTAACAGGAAAATATCAAGAGGTCTTTTTTGTGCAGAATAGCATGATCTATATTTTTTCCATGTAATATTTTCACAAATTCTGCGGATTTTTCGGGATATTCTTGAAAGAATCAACATGGGGCCCTTTCGGACTCCATTTTCAGTCGGCCATACCCCGATTGCTGCAAACTTTTTTATATATATTATTTGGCTGTTAATGAACCACTATGGCCAAAAATCTAACTTATTTAAATTTATCTGCGGTCCAAGTCCCAAGGGACCTGGATTATTCCAGTCCAGTGCGTCTTTTCAGTCTTACTCCTATGGAACTGGAAACTTACTATGGAATCTGCACATAAACTGAAGATTGCGCAAAAGGAGCATAGAGAGTCAATGCTTATGGTGGTGACTTTTAATAACAGAATACGTACCGAAGATCTGCATAGCGACACACCCGCGTAGCTACTTTAAAATGAAAAATGGGCAGGACACCTGGTCAGACTTAATCATGAGATTAACGCCGCAAAATATTGGAATGGAGACTAAAGGCAGGAATAAGCGCAAGCAAAGGGAAACTACCGACACGTTGGTCAGATAATATTAAAAGGGCCGTACGCTAATAACTGGTTGTAGATTGTAACAGGATAGGGCAAAGATGAAATTCTATAGAGAGGATATGTTTATAACAATAAGCCCAAACTAATATAACAACGGTAGGCCGAAAAGTTTTTGTGGTCCTGACCACATAGATTATCGCCCTTTTTTAATAAAAAATCCATAAGAATTTTTAATTTCTTGAAGATCCGAAACCTTCAAAAAACGATACGTTGTACAAAGTTGTCAATGACAATTATCCGACGCGATTAGTTTACAAGAGTACAGTGTGTTTTACCTGGATGCTAATTTTGATATTTTTTCAAAACCAATGGAAAAAAATCGAATTTCGATGATGGTTGATTAAACCACTGTTGTTTCTGTGATGGGCGAAAAAAATAACCGAATGAAAATCAAAGCAACTGCTTGATAAGCGTTACGTACGGGGAGGCGGGTGGGGGTGGGTGTGGAGCCATAGAAAAGTCTCACTCACACTGCTTTCACGTGCGGTAGATTGCTCAGCTGTATTTTAAACCAAACGGTCGGTACAGACTACAAATGATGCTGAATGCTCTGGAACAGGACCGGGGAAGGGGATGGGAGGGGGGGGAAGGGCGGGGGGTAGTTAGACCCTCAAAACATAAGAAAAAAATCCACAAAAGTCTGTATTATGGATGACCGTAGAAGTGGAATGTTGCAATGAAGATTAGCTGAACACCCTAAGATCTTCAAAACTAACCGTGTTCGTACATGTCATCATGTGTATGAACATTTAGGCATGAGAAACGCTCTGGTTCGAAATGGGTAAATCTAGCGTTGTGTCTCAGATGTGGACCAAAAAACAAACAACGATGTTCTGATATAACTGAAGGCGCCCGTTTTTTGGAACCTGTTTAAACGCAATAAAAATGAATTTTTTCATGCGATACTGTGAGCAATGGATGTAAACATAATTAGACCACTACACCCGGAACTAAAATCGGCAGTCCCAGCTGAGTGGACAACCAGCCGGTGAAAACCGCCCGAAGCGACGCAAAGACACCACACAGTACGGCTGGGCCAAGAGTTATGTGTGGCCACTGAATTTTGGTCTGAAGCGCATCGGAATAATTTGTTTCATCGAAGCGGTATTTTGAGAAAAGAAAGAACTCATCATACCGTGAAATATTAATATAAAGTTATTGGTGCATTGTGAAGGCAGAAATCGCAAAGAAACGTCTCTCAAAATGGAACAAAAAAAAGTGCGCTCAGTTTCATTGAATACAATGCACTAGGTGTTACAAGTCAATGGTTACGATGACTAAAATATTGCCAGGAATTGAAGTTTTCGTATTGCTCTCCTAATACCCCGTATTCCTCTCAGATTTGGCCCCCAGTAGACTATTATCTATTCGCAGTCCTTAAAAAAATGGCACGCGGGAAAGAGATTTTGCGCTAATGAACGAAGATAATCGCCAAAAACTGAGGGCCCTGTTTTGAAGACAAAGAACCAAAATTTTTTTCTACAAAAAAAGGTATAGAAATGTTTGGACTGATTTTATCGCTCTTGGAGGAAAGTGAGCGAGGCGAGATGAATAAAGTGGCGAGAAATTTAAGGGAGGATATTAAAATGTTTGGTTTGTAAGGAGCGAGCGACGGGGGGGGGGGGGGGGAATGCAGAAATTTGTGAGCGCAGCTGTCGTGTTGGGGGGCAAATATGTGTGGAATGGGGAAAGCGGCGGGGGGGACTCGTGATTCTATCGAGTAAATTACTCAAATATATATATATCCTTGCTTGGGGTGGGGAGGGAGGGAGGAGGGGTTTAGTAAAATTTCAGAATGGGGGGGGTGGGATAAATTCTGAGAGTATGAGTTTGAGTAATTTGGAGTTAAAAAACTAAATCAGATCAGATTTAAAAACAAAACATAGAGGTGACAATAGAAGAAAGTATCTGAAAACGGAAAAAATATTTGAGAAATTTATATAGAAGATAAAATTTAGCTACTCAATAATACTTGATAATCGTTTGTTGGTTAACACGACAAAAGCCGAAGCTCAAGAATTTTTCACATTATTTTTTAAGTGAGCTATTTTAAGGAGATGGAAAGCGGTGATTAAAGCTTTCTAGAGACTTTTTAAAAACGAAACGATTGTAAAACTAATTTCGGTGTTAAAAAGATTTTAAAATTAAATAAAAACTGTTTCAGCTATTGAAAAAATATTTAGGAAGGGAAAAGCCAAATGTACCATTGCATAATAGAAATTAAATAAAACATTATTTATTTTATTATTTAAGTGTTTTATTATTAAATAAAAAAAATTTTCATATGAAAAAAATTCAATTTGATAAGGCACACAAGCTCTTATAGAGGGTTCATTCGTCTACCTCACTTACAGGATTAGACGAATATTTTTTTAATTGTACAGTCTGTCAAGTAGGAAACGTTATAGTATTCTTGAAATAAATATGTTTCGAGAACATTTTTTGCCTATCAATGTATTCTCTGGTATATGTACCCAACGAGCGCAAATTACCTTAGTAAGTAGATTTCCAGTGGCGAGCCGATGGTCCTGCATCAATAATCGCCTGGTATCTTCGAAAGCATGCTGTCGACAAAGATTTTCTTGCATACACTGCAAATTTTTCGAATCTCGCAAGAACAACTGAGTCCCTAGATTAGGAACCTTTCCTTTGAGGTTTCTCTTTTACAAGGGACCAAACGTTTTTCAGTAGGGTTTTGCACACACACCGACGATTATGAGGGGCCAACTCTAGTATCTTATCGTGGACCTAGCTAACCCGCTTCGCGACGTTGATTTTAAGGCCCAGCAAAGGTTGTCTTCAATGTGGGTTCGGAAGGTGACAGCATGAGCCCGAAGATGTTTGTCGAATGGTCTCATGGGACAACATTCAAACAACCAATTTTCTTAATTTTGGCTGCTTTCCTTGATGCAGCAATCGGTTTGAGGTCACGTGGAAAATTAATCCTTAGTACTTTTTATCCCTTTTATGAAATCGGTTTAATTTTTTTTTTTTAATTCTGCAATTATTTATATGTAAGTAAACCCAAATATGCAAGTGAAAAAAAAACTTTAAAATATGCGCATAAATATGCAAATAAATGTTGTAAATATGCAGTAAAAAAATCGAAATAGACTTGAAAAATGTAAATTTATTGTTTCATATTACATGATAAGAGTACTATACAAATGTAGCAATAAAATATCAAAATCAATATCAAAATCTAAAATTTTCAACACACAGGGAGAAAGAACTAAATCTAAATATATATATATTATACAAAGTAAAAAATAAATATAAATAATAATGTATTTTATTACTTTACTTAAAGATGAACATATAATAATAATAATAATGTAGGTACATATTATAAAAATTTCTATACGTAGTAAACAGCATAATAAAACATACATTTTAAATTTTATACATACAGGGCGATGCAACTAAGTAACCGGAAATATGCAAATATTACAAAAGACAGGGTCGCCGTTAGTTATAAAAAACAATAAACTACTAAATGTTTCTCAAGATTCTCCATTAAAAAGTTTTGTCTTCTATCGTTGTATAAAAATTTATAAATTAAGAAAAACTCCTTTCCATATCGACTGATGTAATAGGGCGTTATTAAAATTATTTAATAGCATAGGATCTAAATCAATGGAATCAGTAAAATCCCCTTTAAAACATTAGCTACTTGGCTGACGAATTGAAACCCACTATTTTTTTCCATAACATTCCGAAATTTTTGAAAAAATTTTGCACAACCAAAAATGAAATCTAATAAATTAATAATACAAGTATGCTCTGATGGCCGTCTGGGGTTTACTGACTGGTTTTTACTGACCGGAAAAACACGCGGCGGCCTAAACATTGACCCTTATTCCGAAAAATGAATGAAAACGCCTGCCAAAGACCTACATTATTATAAATTCCTTCAAATAGGCACATATATGCTATTTTGAAAGCATTTATGCAAATATTTAGAAAAATGCATATAATATGCAAAATATGCAATATATGCGCTTTGCATATTTAGGTGTCCTTATTTATATGTAAACCTTGAAAATTGCTTCTATTACTACCACTCAGCTTCATCATCAGCACATCAGCTTATTGACGAACCAACACAGATCCCTGATCGAGACGGGGAGCCAGTCTTCTTGATCTGTTTTTAACCACTAATCCGGAGATTTACATGGTCAGCGTAAATCCGCCGTTAGGTTCTTCTGACCATAAACTACTTTCGACATCGAGTATCCTACCAATCAGAGACAGAGAGGCGCCTAAAACTGCGCAAGATTTGGCACTACAAATCTGCTAAATGGGAAGATCTCATGGAATATTTTCGAACTTTCCCTTGGTTAGACGTTTGTTTTCGATCCGACGATCCATCTGACTGCGCCAGGGAGGTTTCCGATGTTATTTTGGCCGGTATGGAGGCTTACATCCCTTTTTCGAAGAAATGCCCTTCCAATGACAAGCCTTGGTTTGACCGAAAATGCAAAGAAGCTGTTGCTTCTAAACATCTTGCCTACCGACAATGGCGTGAAAATCCTAACACCATAAACCGTAACATCTTTGTTCGTGCCAGGAACAGATGCAAAGAAATTAACGACGAAACCAAGGAGGCACAGAATCAACGAATTAGAAATAAACTTCTCGCTTGTCCCAACAATTCCAGGTCCTTTTGGTCAGTCGCTAAGGCAGTCAGTCAAAATTTCACCAAATCCACCATACCACCACTCACACGGCCAGATAATTCTGTTGCAACGATACCTGTTGAGAAAGCGAACTTCCAAGGAAAAACATCACCTATTATTCCCATAGTGCAGTCAAGGATGCCCGATATTGTCTTCAGACAGCGTATCATAAAACGTATTTTAATGAAGCTAGACACCAAAAAAGCTTCTGGCGCTGACGGAATACCTGCCATAGTTCTCAAAAACTGTGCGAGGGAACTAACACCAGTTTTCTGTAGACTTTTCAAACCTATCCTACAGAAAGGGAATATTGCCTTCCTGCTGGAAATGTGCCACAGTTTAGCCGATACCTAAAAAAGGCAAGAAGACCTTGCCAAATAACTACCGACCAATCGCACTGCTTTCAATAATATCGAAAGTCATGGAAAAAACTATCAATCAGCATCTTCTAAAATATCTTAAAGGATTCAACATTATTAGCGATCATCAATATGGCTTTCGTAAAAATAGATCAACACGTTGCGTTTGGAACAACGCAATTGAACACTTTGGAAAATCTCGAGCAGTTGCTCTTGACATATCCAAGGCATTCGACCGTGTTTGGCACGATGGGCTGTTGGCTAAGCTACGCTCTTATGGTATGTCTGAAAAGTTCGGTTTCTGGCTCTAATGTTTCCTCAGAGAGCGTTCTTTACGAATGGCAGTCGACCGATTTCTTTCTAACACCTTCACTATCAACGCAGGTGTACCGCAAGGCTCCATACTGTCTCCTATTCTTTTCTCATTTAAATTAATGATCTGCTGGAAAAAGACCGAGAATCCAATCTACACGGTACTCTTATCTCTTCATTCACTTTGAACGCTCGGACATCGGCTACTCAGACGAATATCCGCAGACAGCAGGAAGTCATTTAATTTAACAAAGACCTGGAAGAAATTTTATCTTGGGGTGACAGTAGCCAAGTGGAATTTAACGCTACAAAAACCCAGGTGGCAGTTTTTTTCTAAAAAAGTTAATGTTGCTGAACCCGACATAGTTATGTCGGGGCACTTCATTCCTCTAACATCGTCACTCAATTTGTTGGGCGTTAATTTGGGAGCAAATATGTCCTGGCATGAACATGTTGCAGGCATAGCAAGGAGAGCTTCTCAAAAGTTGGAAATATTATTTCGAACCAGAAAGCTTTACACTCCACAACAACTGTTAATTCTTTACAAAGCTCAAATTCGACCAACTATGGAATACTGTTCCGATGTTTGGGGCTCCGCTCCCAAACATACACTGCATTTGTTGGATTCTATTCAGAGAAGAGCTGTTCGTCTGATTGGAGACTCGGAACTGACCGGCGGCCTTGATTCGCTGGAACATCGAAGAACGGTTGGCGACTTGAGCCTATGCTACAACTATTTTCATGGAAAGTGTTCGAAGGATGTGGTCCGCTTAATTCCTCCCAAAGCGGTGCATGTTAGAAGTACACGTCGCGCTAATACTTCACAACCGTATGAGGTTCAGCTTGTTACTCCTCGTACAACGCTTTTCAAGCAGTCTTTTATATGAAGAACATCATCCCTTTGGAATAATTTGCCCAGACTGTGTTTCCCACCGAGTACAATTTACAGCGATTCAAGAACAACGTGAATCACTTTTTCCGCACACGTGTCACTCCTGTAGCGCTTTAGGGACTTCTTCCCTGCAGCTTGTGTGCTAGACCCATAAAAAAAAACGCTATTAACTATTAACCCGATATGTTATAAACCCCCCTATTAAGAATTAAGCCTATAGAAACATCAAGGATACTAGAAAATCTCACTAGAAAAATATTTTCAATAACTTGACATCATCCGACCTGTTCCATTTTAGTTTGTTTTTGTCAGAAACATGGTCCATTAGCCAGCGGAAAATAAATCTCGAAGAAGAGAACTAATCTTTAAAGTCTACTCACGAGGAACAAAAAATTTATAAGACTGGATTTAAAGTTCACATCCATTATTTACGACACGACGTAATACTTTATTAAGAGAAACAAAGCCTCCGGTCTACGTTGAGATTCCGCCGGAATTAAAGGTTGATTCACAGTGGAATACATAAATAAAAAACTACGATCGGATGGTTGTTTTTTTAACAGTAACAACCTAATGGATAGAATTTAAAAATGCTGAAGGGTAAAAGGGTCTTAGAGAGAACGAGGAAACTTTTAATTTTATTTAAAAAAAAATGTTCAACAGGATTTTTCTTTGGTAAAAATATAATGCTAGAAAAAATCGGTGCACGTATATACAGGCTAATTGAGTGGTTTAGCTAGTCGAGATGGGTTTTAAGAAGCACTGTGTCGACAAGCCGTTACACTATGACCGTGCAGTAGATGATACAAAGATAATACTACATGGGATGAAAAGTCCTGAGACTGTGGAGAAAAAATAATACGAGGATGGATTGAAAAGTTAGCGGTCTAGTCAAGAAAACAAAATCCCATCAAAAACATAAAATGTAAAAAAATGCCAAGTCTCGCAACGCAGTCCTTCCACCACAAAAAGTTGTGAGATCTCATGTAAAACCAAGTCAGTTATTTTAGTTAGTATCTATGGAAGCACCTGTTCAACAACTTTGTCCTAAATTGTTATCTAATTAACATTTATAGTGACCGTATCAATATTAGACATCTTTACTTCTATAATAAATATCGGGTCTTCCATTAAGGACTTGATAACTTTTTTTTGAAATAAAACGCAACCCATTTGAGACATTTCGAAAATTTTACTATCGGCTTGAAGTACAATCAAAACATTTATGTATGGAATTCGACTTCATTCATATGTCCACACCACGGGCACGTTTGCAGCGGTCGATTCGTTGAACCCAATTTTCGATGACTCGGCCACACATTTCGACGGAAACGGCAGCTATCTCTTTAAATATTGGCTCTGAGCTCCTCAAACGACGCAGGCTTGTTAGCATAGACCAATGATTTAACGTACCCCCATAAAAAGAAGTCTAGAGGTGTTAAATCACACGATCTAGGCGGTCATTCGACGGGACCATTTCTCGATATAACACGTTCACCGAATTTAGATTGCAGTAAGTCGATTGTTACACCCGCTGTGTGGCTTGTGGCGCCGTCTTGTTGAAACCACATATCATTAATGTCTAGCCCATGCAATTGATTAAAGAAATAACATTGCAACATGCCTCTGTAGCGATCTCCATTGACTGTAACGTGACGGTTATTTTCATCAACGAAAAAGAACGGCCCAATGACACCACCGGCATGAAAATCGCACCAAACAGTAATTTTTTTGTGGATGAAGTGATGTTTCTTCAAGCACATGAGGGTTTTCACCTGACCAATAACGCATATTCTGTTTGATGACAAAGCCGTTTTTCCAAAAATGCGCTTCATCACTAAAGATGATTTTGCGATAAAATTAGTCATCTTCTTCCAACATTTCTAGAGCCCAATTCGAGAACGTACGTCGCTCGCTTCATATGATCGAGTGGCTTTAGTTCTTGAGTTAACTTTAACTTATAAGGGTGCAGGCCAAGATCCTTTCGCAAAATTCGCCATAGTGTGGTCTGAGCGATGCCCAATTCTTGAGAACGCCGTGAAATCGACTGTTTTGGTTCGTTTGAGATGGACGCTTGAACGGGAGCAATATTCTGGCCACTTCGACCAACCCGTTGTCTCACTGGCACGGGAACATCCAGCAGCGAATATGTTAACTCAAATTTTTTCACTAGACTATGAATTGCTTGTCTACTGGGACGAGAATTACGACCAAAAATTGGCGTTAACGCTCTTAAAGTTGCAGTCACCGACTCCAAATTTTGGTAGTAAATTTTAATTATTTGTAAACGTTGTTCGTTCGTGTACTTCACCATGATGAAAATGTTGACTTTACTGAATGTTATGACGTTGACAGTTCGGTGATTGGCTTAAGGGTGTGTTCACAGTGAAATTTCAAAGTTGTCAAGTTCCAAATGGAATTTATATATATATATATATATATATATATATATATATATATATATATATATATATATATATATATATATATATATATATTTAACTGTAACTAAAAAAAATTGTCCGACTTTTTTTGATCATCTCGTACTGCTTTGAACGCAAAATTGCCGACGGCGCACTACAGAAGGCAAATTTTCATATTTTAAAACTCATTTTTTAAATGATACAGATGATGTGGGTATTTTTAATTATTCTTATATTAAAATTGAAGGTATATTAATACTATATTTTATTAAATATTTGCAGTTTACTGTATGTAAATCCTGCAAACAAAAATTTCGTTTTAAGTTTTATAAATTCTAAAGCAACAAAAATAACTATTAGTATCATCGGAAAGATTAAAGTCTCCTATTCAAAAAGCTGTCTTTCAATTATTTTTTTACCCTCTGAAAACAAGTAAAATCGATTGATCTTTCAGAGGTTCGCGTAGACTTTCAAATTAATCTGTTTGGCGCTCTACATTTTTTGAATCACCTATCCGAATTTTTAATAAATTCTCACGCTAATAAAAAAATCTTCAAAAAAATCTATATACTATTTTTTTTTGTGGCTTTTTCACGTGGTGCTATTAGTTTTTCGATATCTCTTTTATTTTTCGAGATATTACCGAAAAACCGAATTTTTGATTTTATTTTGGATTTTGTGGGCTCAGTGTACATCAAACTTTAATAAACTTCTCTTAGCGTATTCTACGTCCAAAAAACTACTTGTGTGCCAAAATGCAGCCTGTCAACATTTAATGAGAGCTGGCGATTGGGCCATACACTTAATCCAGCGATCTTACAACATTTGTATAACTTTAAAAATAATACTTTCGTATTATGCAGAAACAGTGCCAAGCAGCATTCTGAATCTTCGACACGTTGCTGTTTTTTGATCAATCGTGAGCACACACATAACTATTTTATATGCAAATATTCATCTTTGATTGTGTTAGCCGATACTTTTTGGAAATTCATAATAAAATTATATAAAAACAACACTATGTTTTAATTTCCAATATATTTAAAGTCACTTGACAATTGTTTCACCATAAAGACTTTCTTATTTACTTCTGAAGAAGCCATTGTATGGTGAAACAATTGTCAAGTGACTTTAAATATATTGGAAATTAAAACATAGTGTTGTTTTTATATAATTTTGCAAATATTCATGTAAAATATGCTTCACGTGTTCTGTCGATTTCTTCATAATGCTAGTTATCTCTGTTAATTTCACATTGAGATCATTCAATACAAAATTGTGTTTTTTTT
Source organism: Pachyrhynchus sulphureomaculatus (assembly GCA_019049505.1). Lineage (NCBI taxonomy): Eukaryota > Metazoa > Arthropoda > Insecta > Coleoptera > Curculionidae > Pachyrhynchus > Pachyrhynchus sulphureomaculatus. The sequence continues at coordinate 110,889,127 of CM032456.1, read as the reverse complement.
TGGACGTTTGTAACATGGTGCATCATCGGGTCTGTACGACTGCATTTAAGTTCACTAAACCATCGACATATAGTTGCTTGTGACGGGGCAGATGTGCCATAACACTTCTCAAGCCATTCTTAGATTCTCGCTGTATTTTTCCCATAAAAAAACAATGTTTAGTTAACACACGGCATTCTTTTTGTTCCATCGTTTTACTAAAATCAAAACTAGCGATACTCAAACAGCTGTATCTCGCAAACTAATAGACAAAATATAGTGTCAATTTTACACGAATCTTCGGAGAGTTGCCACTAACTAAAAATCACATGGTTTCTTTGTCTGTGCTACCATCTCTCGGAAAGTTTGGGGACTTTTCACTCCATGTAAGTAAGTTTGTAAAAGCAGTAGCAATGGAGTGTTCAAGTTAGTAAGGGAAGAACATAATATATAGTTTTAAAATTGTATTGAAAAAAGAAGGTAGTAAGTGACGCTGTGAAACAAGACCAAATAATGTTGTACTAACGGTTTCCTAAGAAGTTATCACTTTATACAGAAATAGGAAACCAAAATGATCCTAGACTCTAATCATAAAGTAAATTTTCGACTAAAACATTGATATGATACAATGGGAATCCAACAAAATGACTCCACTGTCAGTTATCTGCATCATGTCCAATTAGGCTACACTGGAATACACTAAGAAACGGTTCCATCTTGCCGAGGATTCCTGCGAATTTTGAGGTCGTACGCAAGATGTGAAGCATTGTGTTGAATAATCACAGATGCCTCAAAAGTCAAAGAAGATAACAACCCAGAGAAATTGACATAACGCGCAAAACTTTTGTCCAAATCGACGTACACCAGATCAGAAACTGAGAAGGACAAGAATTTAGCCGATTTAGAAAATGGACTTCTAAGGGTTCTTCACTCCCAAAGACAGCGAAAACTCGTATTTTAGCGACTATTCTTTGTAAAGCAAAAGGATTTTGCTTATTTAATATTTTTCCTCTTGAAGTGCCATATTCGATACGCACGTAGGCGACCCTCTTGCTTTGCCTATGGTTGTTGCCTTTTTAAGTGTTCCACAGACGAAGGGGATCTACAGTTTATGCCGGTTCTGAACGGCTAAAGTAAGAGGGCTTTACTAGGCATGTTACTACTGGTGATTTACCACTATTTACCCGAGAGAGGCGACCGTCACGTTGTAAAGTTTTTTAAATTTATTATTTTCCAAGCTGAGATTCAAAATCGAATCTCCGGCGTAGAAAGATACCTTATCCACTATGCTATGGCCACCTTATTGAATATATAGAAAGTCAACGGAGAGGTGTACGGAAGGACCATCTAAAACTTAAAGGAGGCCATTAGAGAAAAACTTCCGAAATAATGGAGGATCAAAATTTTGCTGTTGTACAATCTGCAATAATTACAGAGTCCAGAAGTCCAGTTTAAGTCATAACCAAGACCTGTGGATTCACCCAGTTACAATATCCACGATAGCATCCCCATTTAACGTTTTCAGACTTCCCTTGTCTTAACCCCTCAGTAAAGACCTCAAGAGCCGAAAATTTTCTTCAGATAATGAATTTTATTATTATTATTCTCCATAATATAAAAAGGGTTAATCGCTATTAAAATGAAGCACACCTTAAAAAGAGAAATTTAAAAAATTTATGTACACATTTATATGCGAAAGTTGAGACAGAAAGCATCGCTCATCGTAAAATTTAAAGATAAAATTTATAGTTCTCTTATAAATAAATCTCAACTTTACATTTCAAAGATATGACTGTCTGATAATAAAATACCTTTATTTTATTTCTCCATTATGTTTTGATAGAAGCCGCTTCTGTTTACATAATGTAATAGGTTTTGTTTTTTATACTTTCTGTTATCATTTTGCTTTCATTTAAAAACAAAGTGCGCTGACCAAATATAATGTGTGAAACTGTGAAGAAGGTTTGGGAGAAACTAGCCCAGTTTTTAGGGGTTGTATACACCAGGAATTTTCAAAAATTCGATTTTTTGTACGGATTTTTACTCTCTATACTTCTAAGAATTATTCAAAAAACTTTTTTTTTAAAAAATCCATTTCATTACAAAGTTATAGCAATACATGTGTCCTGGCGTCGCACAGTAGGAAATAAGTCGAAAAAAAACCCTAAATTTCAAAACACTTTTAAAAATTATTATAGTTAATTTATTGTACTTTAAATCCCAAATCCCCCGACAACTTTTTTTCCAATAGCATTTAAAGGAGGATAAAAACGGCCCCTTAAGCGGCCTGAACCAGAGGTCACTGATTACATATGATTTTAGTGGGCAATGTTCCTTAGAGATACTGAACTCTAAATTGCTTGTCACGTTTTTCAATGGTTTTTATTCTTTAAGGAACTCGTCAGAATTAAGCAATCATGCAGCAAATATGAGCACATTACCGTATATATTATATTATCGATTTTTTACTTCCATGAAAATGGAAGTATAGTGATAGTTTTTGTTTTCCTTGAGCTTTGAAGACTAGCCCCACTCGCCTCCAAAGAACCTCTTGTTTGCTTAGATAGTAGGTACTATGAGGTTCGATTTCCCGCAAAGAATGCCACCGAGTATCACCGAATGCGATTTTAATTGATAGTCCAGTACACAGGCGACAAAAGTGGTCATTTCAGGAAAAAATATAGAAGTTTTTTCTGAACTGTTCTTTATGTTTTCTGGGGTGCTAAATTCGAATTTCACCTTTGCTACCTCATAAATGTTGTGAGTTTTGAGTAAAATGCAAAAAAAACTGGGAAAAATGCGCTTTTTTAAAAAATTTTCGTTTATAACTTGAAACATAGAACAGAGTTTTGTCACTGTTTACTGGACTACCAACTGAAATAGCATTCGGTGAGATTCGATGGTGTTTTTTGCGGAAAATTGAATCTCATAGTACCTACTGTCTAAGCAAACAAGAGGTTCTTTGGAGTCTTCAAAACTCAAGGAAAACAAAACTATCTCCATACTTCTATTTTCCTGGAAGTTAGAATCGATAATATAATATATACAGTAATGTATTTATGTTCGCCGCATGATTACTTAATTTTGACGAGTTTTGAAGAACAAAAACCACTGAAAAATGTTATCAGCAATTTAGAGTTCACTATCTCTAAAGAACATTTCCATACAAAAATGGTTCCTGGTTCCTACCTAAATAAAATGACTAGTTTTGAAATAATATTTTCACATTAGTTCATCCTAGGGACACTAAAGTAGTTTGATGAAGCACGAAAATGTATTAAAAATTGCACTAACTTTGAAATTATTCAGTAAAACCACGTTTTATGAGTAGTAACCGTGAAGAAACTGGCGTAGCATGCAGCCAGTTAGTTCTATCGACTTGAAAAAAGTTCTGTTCGATTCACCACGAAAAAAATATGGCATCAAAAATAAGTAACTGAAGTACTTGAGGAAGTTTTTTTTTTTTTTTTCCCATTTCCATTTTTTGGATGTTTTGCCCTACTATGGCGTCGAATTGGGACCGCTACCTGTCTTCAGACACTGTCTGCAACATTACTCAGTGAATTTTTAATATTTTTTACCTTTTTTTTTAAATATTAATCATTACTTTTGCTACGAAACGTTGAGAGGTTTTTTTTTTTAAATTTTTCTAATAAACAATTTTCTATAAATAATTAAACATAATTTTTTTGGTCGAAAATTGCATTCTAAAATTTGAATCACCGTATTTTTGAAAAAAAAACCCACAATAATTTTTAACTACTACATTACTTTACAAGATTAATTTTTATTTTTGCAAATTGAATTATTTTTTGTGAAGTTATCCTGCAGATAAGGATGGGCCATAGTTTTTCCATTTAATCCGATAAAAAATAATGTTAACATTTAAAACATATTTAAAAAAAAAAATTCTTATAATTTAAAGTACAATAAAAATATATAATCGCCATCCTTTTTATTATTCACTGAATAAGCCTTAAAATATTTTTTTTTAAATATATATACTTTTTGCAGCGCCCAGGTTTATGTAACCCCTTAAGAGGATTTTCCATTTACATCTTCATTCTCAGCAAAATTCTCAATTTGAGCATTAAAATGCAAGGGTATTGGTTAAGTGATCTACCTAGCTATGAAAAAGATTCTATTTAGTCGTCAAATTACTATGCTTGTTCGAAGTACGAGGGTCGATTGGTCTTGTAAACAACACGGTAAATAATAATTTTTTGCAAAAACAAAAATTTATTTCTCAACATAATTTTCACGGAGCGCCATACATTTGGTTCAGAGAGATTCCAATGTTTTTATTTCCTCAGAAAAAAAAAATGTTTCGAACTGTGCATAGCATTCGTTTACAGCACCTTCTAATTTGATGAAAATGTTTTCATCGCCAATTTTTAAGGTAAGGAAACAAAAAAAGTCACTTGGGACCAAATCTAGGGAATAGAGTGGGTGGAGAACTATTTAGAAGCACAGCTCATGCACTTTTGCTACTGCAACGGCCTATGTGTGAGCAGGAGTATTAGCTTGATGAGAGAGAACTTTTTTGCATCCTAATCTTGTTCGCTTCTGCTCACTATGCAAACGATCCAATACCGCTGTGTAATAAGAGCCAGTCCCTGTTTTATCCTGTTTCAAATAGTCAATCATGATGATACCCCGTAAGCCCAAAAAAAAACAGTTTGCCATCACTTTTCCCGCCGTCAAAACTGTTTTTGCTTTTTTCGATGCACTTTCACCATCGCCCACTCACTGTTTTGACTGTCGTTTTGTCTCTGGAGTATTCAGTGGATCCACGTTTCTTTCATAGTCACAAAATGATGCCAGAGGTCTTTCGCATTAAACTGCAACTTTTCCAAACACAATTTTCAAATGTCCTTTCTCGTGCGGTTTGGGTCTGGAATCAACAAACCCATCGCGCTCTAAGCTTTCTAATTTTAGGAGTTAATGCAGGACATTATGTACAACTTCATATGAGATGCCTACCATCTCAGCAATCTTACGAAGCTTAAGGCGACGATTTTGCATCAAGATCCTACGAATTTTATCGATTATTTTTTCAGAAGAGATTTCAATCAGTCGTCCTAAATGTGTAGCATCTGAAGTGCTCGTACGGCCACGTTTAAATTTATTTATCCATGAATAAATGATTTTAAGTGCTAGTGCAGATACCCTAAATAAAAATGTTTTATCATACTCGGCATTATCCATTCCTACGAAACATGTAACACCAATCACTTACGATAGCTGCCATCAAACAACTGCACCTTGTATCCGTTTGAAGTTTTGAACTCAACTGTTATAAGAATCACGCTTACCAAAGGTCATGCCTCTTAGCAAAATTTGTCGACATTTCGTAGAAATTTACCAGCCTTATCAATACACTCTACTATTTTGATAAAAGTTTGTATGAGCTTGTTGCGTTTTGCAGTTTTTACTATTTTTTTCTTACGAAAAATGAGTGAAAATAATTTGGAACATCACGCAGGGATAAAGTTTCTCATTAAAAAGAGAGGGGAAAAGGGACCGTCAAAGAATAGGTATATGCGAATGACGTCACAGCTTACTTTCAAGTAATTTGGTTTAAATAGTTTCGGCTTGTTCAGGATTTGCTACTGTCCTATCAATAAATGAAGATCCCAGTGCTTGTTAAAGAAGCTGCTGTGGCCAAAACTACAGTTTTCAAGATTATGCTCAAAGATTCCGAACGGTAGATTTTCAAACCCCTTAAATGAGACCTGAAACAAGTAAGGAAATAAATTTCTCAAGAACATTTGGCCGTGTTAGAAAACCATGAGAGTTATTTTTTGTGAATTGGATATTTTATTGGAATCCTTTTATGAAGTAAAAGTTGATGCAAGGACTCTACTCCTCCCAAGAAGGCCAAGACAAGTCATCTTCTGGAACGTTGATAGCGACCATGTTTGGCTACGACAAAAGGAGTTTTACTTATTTAACATATAGAAAACGGCTCCACAATTTTGCGGAAGGACGATTAAAAAGCTGAGTAGGCTGTTAAAGAAAAAACGTAAAAACTGATGGAGAACCATAGTTTTTAGGTGGCACGACAACTACAGGGTGCACAAGCTCGCACAGTTCAAGCCTTTACCCAAAGTTGGGCATTCACCGAGTTAAAACATCCACCCAGTTGTCCTGAGTTAGAGCTCTGCTTTTCTCAGATGATGAGTTGAAAGTTATATAACATCCTATGTGTTATATAAATAGTTCATAGCATATAGGGTGTTATATAACTAGTTTAATATATTAAAACATGTAAATCTTTGCAACGAAAATATGGTAACAAAATTAATAAATCGCCTGACGGCAAGATTACGTAATTTGTGTTGCGATGAAATTGGACTCACCTACAGAATATGCTCCTGCGCCGATAATCCTCTTGTAAATGTTGCGCTTTCTGACAACGATAGGGTTTAGAAATGTTGCGGTATAAAATTTTTTTTGCACAATGTTTCCTCACTCCAATAAACGTATTTTAAATCAACCCTGAAATTGACATAGACAAGATCAGAGTCAACCAGAGGGCCATCGAAAGGAAGGTACTGGGAATTACTTTAGGAGTTCGAAAAAGCAATGCCTGGATTAGACGAAAAATTAAAGTTGAGGATGTCGTCGGGAGAGCAGACTTATATAAATGTTACTGGGCGGGACTAGGTGCCAGAATTACAGATAATTGGAGTGGCAAACTTATAAAATGAAGACCATGGACTCACTCAACGGGGAGACCTTAGACACGATGGGTTGACGACATTAAAAGATTCATAGGCCTTAACTGGCATCAAGCAGCCCAACATCCCCAATTGTGAAAGAACGGGAAGGATGCTTATATGCACAGAAAAAAGAACAGCTGGTTGAAGAAGATTATATATATATATATATATATATATATATATATATATATATATATATATATATATATATATATATATACATATAAGCATAAAGTAATTTTGGAAACCACTGTAGGAAATGAAGGTGTGAAAGTAATAGGCAAGAAACTGAATAACGGAAGAAAAGAGATTAGTGTATTGCAAAATAGTGAGAGATAAGTAATATTCAATAGGGAAAAAGTAAATTCAGAAATAAACACCTACTATAATACTACTCAGTATATATCATCACTACACCAAACACTTTATTTTTAATGATTGATAATCATCGCACCTGATGAAGCTAACATGGTTAGCGAAACGCGCGTCGAGTGCAAAAAATAAAGTGTTTAGTGTAGTGGTGATATATACTGAGAAGTGCCAAAGATACCACACCACAACTTATCTACTCTAATGAACTCTACAGGTCTAAAACAACATCCAATGAAGAACAAAGAAAACGGACTGTTCGGAAGAACGGCCAGAAGTTACTGTAGAGAAGCAATTATGCACTAAAAGAAGTGAAGCGTTAAAAAGCAGCAGGCCCTGATGGTATTTTATCAGAAATGCTATTGGAGGCCGGAGATGACTTAAAACAAGAATTGGCTAAACTTTTCAACATGTGTCTGGAAACTGGCAAAATACGAACATTGTGGCATACATCAGAAGTAATACTCCTACACAAAAAGCGTGATATCTGAAAGTTGGACGATTACAGCTCCATTAACTTACTATCTCATATTTATAAACTTTTGACTAAAATCAATAGATTAAAAAATAAGGTAGATTTCTACCAGCCATGCGAACAGGTTGGCTTTAGATCCGGCTAAAGCACACTTACAGACAATGAGAAATATCCTAGAGAAGAGCAATGAATATAATTTCGAACTCTACATTGCCTTCATAATCTATGAGAAGGCTTTTGATTCTGTCGAAATGTGGGCAAACATCAACGGCTTGACCAATTGTAGAATTGATTCTAGATACACTACCCTACTCAAAGATATATATGAAAACGCAAAGATTTACATAAAACTTAGTACAGAACAAATACGAATAGGAAGAGGAGTAAAAGAGGGAGATACAAAATCTCCTAAGCTATTTATTACAGCTCTAGAAGACGTATTCCGCCAACTAGATGGGAAAAAGAAAGGCCTAAGGGTAGATGGTGTGTATCTGAGGCATTTAAGGTTTGCAGACGATATTGTAGTCATCAGTAGTAATCCACATAAGTTATAAGAAATGATAAATGAGTTAAATTACCACTCAAAGACAATTGGACTCAAGATGAATAAAAGTAAGACAAAAATATTAACCAATACTAATAACAACATAGTTATAAATTTGGAAGAAACTGAATAAGAAAAGAAAAGAAAAAAAAAGCTCTCGAGATTGTTAAGGATTATGTGTATCTGGTGCAAAAAATTACTACAACGAGAGACAAGTGTCTTGGATGAAATTTCAAGAACTATCAGGCTTAGACGGTGCGCATTCGGGAAATTAAGTTATATATTCAAAGATAAAGTCATCTCAAATAAGTTAACGGCGAAGGTTTACGATCACTGCATCCTACCCGTAATTACATATGACGCTGAAACTTGGACACTCAATAAAGCCGATATATACAAACTAGTTCGGAGCCAGAGAGCACACGAAACACAGATAATCGGGATAAAACTTAAAGATAGAAAGAGAAAAAAAGTGGATACATGAACAAACGAAATTAAAGGATATTATAGAGCACGTAGCAGAAAGAAAGGAGCAATGGGCTGGATATGTAGCACGCATGACCGATGATCGGTGGACCAAGCAAACAGAGTGGAGATCACGAGAACAGAAAAGGAATGTAGGACGTCCCAAAACAAGATAGCGGGATGACATGCGGGCATTGGTGAATGACAACAGCTGCAAATAGATTGAGATGGAAATTCAGGGGGAAGGCCTACATCCATCATGGGATAAAATTAGGTTTATACTGATTATATATACATATATATATATATATATATATATATATATATATATATATATATATATATATATATATATATATATTATCCGAAATAATATGGACCAAAGTGATTTCAGATTATCGAAATTTCGGTTAATCCGAATTTTTTTATAAAATAGAAGTTTAGAATGAATACAACATTGCAGATTGACTTAAAAGCATTTATACGATATGCTATTACGTACATAGGTATTTATTAAAACAAAGAATAGAACAATTAATTTACTTATTTTATGTATATGTAGGGAAAATCGAAAATAAAACAGTTTCATTCTTAACTTTAATGTCTTAAAAAATGATGTAATCTTTAACTGCACTCGTTTTGTATTAGTTCTGTTTTTGGCTGTAATGTCTCTCCAACGCTTGATAAGCAAAACGTCCGTGGCGGTTGCATTTTCTTGTTGTTCTACATAAGTTAACGCTTTTTTTAGAGCCTCTAGTCCTTCTGAATGTGACATTTTTCCTGGAATGTTGTCAGTGGCTTCTACTTCGTTATCATCATCGTGATCACTGCCTATTTTATTAGCATTTTTGCACACACTTTTAATTAATTCTTGGTCAGTTATTTCATCTTCCACACTATCACTGTTTAACCATTCACAAACATCGGTTTCCGTAACACTTTCACATCCTGCTATTCTTGTAATAATTTGATGTAAACTTTCATTATCTTTTGTTTCTGCCTCTGAGTAATGTCTCTCCTCTTGTGGAATCAATTTTGACCAAGATTTTTCCAGAGTACTACTCTTTACTTGATTCCAGGCTGAAGCTATCCAATATATAACATTTTTCAAATTTATCTTTTTTAGACAATCAATAAGATTACCACCTTCATCTATTTCTTCTAAAATATGCTCCAATAACAAACGCGTAATTGCGTTTTAAATTTTCCAGTACACCCTGAATGAGAGAAGTTACAGCAGGAGGCAAAAACATTTATGCTTTTATTTCCCCACTTTCAAGTTGCTCCGCACTTGGGTGAGTTGGGGCGTTATCTAGTAACAGAATACATTTTCTAGGATATCCACGTTCTTTTAAAAAAAGTTGGGAACAAAATCTCTGAGAAACCAGTCTTTAAACAGAGTCGCGTTTATTCAGGCATTATTTTGATTTTTATACAAAACAGGAAAGGCATTGCGACGAATATTCTTAAAGGTTCGTAGATTTGTTGACTTACCAATACATAATAATGGGAGTTGGTGTGTTCCAGAAGCATTATTGCATGCAAGAACAGTAATACGTTCTTTGCTACGTTTGTAACCAGGTGCTCTAGCTTCGGTTTTTGAAGCTAAGGTATTCGAGGGCAACATTTTGTAGTTCAAGCGTGTTTCATCACAATTATAGATTTGGTCTGGTTGTAAACCATATTCTTTCATAAGCTGCTCAAAATTCTCTGCAATTTTTTTTGCAGCAGATACATCAGCCGACAATCTTTCTCCACAAACTTTCAGTTGACGTACGCCATGTCTTTTTTTCCACCTGTCTAGCCATCCATCACTTGCAGAATAATTTACAGACGCTTCAATAACGCTTCGCTTAAACTCATTGCCTTATGTTTTAAAATTGTTCCTGAAATTGGTATTCCACGTTCTCGATTCTGTGTAAATCATAAAAATAAAGAAACATCCATTATTTGGTGTTCACCGCTTTTCATACTGTGTGGGCGATGACAAAACACTACATCATTTTTCAAGTTTTTCGCGATTTTTTCTCCACTCTGAAACAGTACTCACGGCAACACCTAAATCCTTCGCTATATTTTTAAGAAGTTCACCATTATCTAAACGTTGAATTGCTTCAAGTTTCTCTTTTAAGGTAATAACAACATGTTTACGCTTATTATTATGACGCTTCATTTTGTAAAATATCTATTAAAACGAAACTATTACCTCTGCGATAATAATAGACGTAATGACTAACTTATAACACTCGTCGACTAACCAAAACATAGATAGCACTGAAATTCTAGACGTCGGGGAGTCACCCACGCGTTAAGGAAACCACTCATCGTCTGTTTAGAATAATGGGGATTTTTTCGTTTAATGGGAATACAATTTGCTTTTTAACAGTTTGTTTCGGATAAGCCGCATTTCAGATAATCGCGATTCGGATAATCGCTGTATATATATATATATATATATATATATATATATATATATATATATATATGAAAATTCTAAATTGGACGAGATAGTTAATATACATGCAGAGTGTTATTCTCATTTTAAATTATTTTTAAATAATACAAATTCAAACTCTTTGTAGAGAATTTTCGAAATATTTTATACAAAAAAATTAACTCTAGAGTAGCTTTAATTTAGATTTACTCAACAAAGCGCTGTTCCACATAATGGAAATAATATGTAGCAAATTTGCGAAATGCCTCATGTAGAGGTTTTGTTTCAACGTTGTTTTGTTAAGGCATTATGCACGTATACAAAGCTGTTGTGGCGGTAATGCTTTACGATGTTGCCAAATAGTTATTATAAAATGCGCTTAAATCATCATGCTGCAACAGCCGATTCTAATGTGTAAAGCAAATAACAAAACTGTAATTAAACCGTAATGTATATGAGAATGATGAACAATTGTCGGGGTAATCAAAATTTATCACATACATATAGAGTTAATCTTTTTATATATATTCCGTGCTAAATTTTTGTAATGGTGATAATAGAACATTAATATTCCTGTTTTTTTACGTACTTACACTACTGATACTTAATCATTATTTAATTAAAATTTTATAGGCAGAAGGGTTTTGATTTGGAATTGGATTTAGTTATAAATTCTTGTTAACCCTTGATAAGGAGTAAGGAAGACATAAAAAAGGGTTAATTATGAAATAGAGAATTTCTCCGACCCTGAGCTTGATACATTGTAGACCTTCTGAGACATGTTAGCTAGTAGTTATATAACTTTGCGTCTTGAATCCTTGAAAAACGTGGAAACAACCCTCATTCAAAAATATTTTAAAAAATTATACATAAACATACTCACAGAACTATCTTAAGGTGGAACAAATTCTCTGAGTATGTTTAAATGTTACTAATGAGTTTTCAACAAGGATAGCTTACAATCTTACCAAGATTTCAAAACGCGAAACTGTATAACCATTAGTTAAAAATGTGTTAAGGAGTATGCTTATATTAAACTCAAGATGGAATTGATTCTCTGTATATTTTCTCATTTTTTCAATGAATTTAAAATAGGGGTAGTTGAGGGCACTATCAAGGGCTCAAAACGCTAAATTGTATATGTACTAGTTAAAGTACCTCAGGAGGTATAAAGTGCATTAAGCTCAAGGTGAGAGAAATTCGCTGTATATATATTTTTAATTTTGGTAAAAGAACATTTAAGTTTTTACTAAAACAATGAAAGAAAAAAAAATTTTTAATACAAATCATTTTATTATTTCTAAAAATATTCGCCATTAAGATGTATACACTTCTGCAAGCGTTCGAAGCAATTCTCGAAACATATTTTCCATTCTGAAGTTGGTATCTCAAAAACATGGTTTCGGAAAAATTCAACAGCTTTTTGAGGTGCTGAGAATCGCTGTCCACGCATATTTTTTTGACATTCGGGGACAAAAAGAGGTCACAAGGTTACAAATCAGATGAATACGGGCAATGAGACAATAATTCGATGTTGTTCTCCGTCAAATAATTAATTGTTTAACGTGCTGCGTAAGAGCTGGCATTGTCATGATGAGGAATGATGCGACATTTTCGGTTATTTTTTCTGATTTAATCAATGATTTGTAGCGAACAAATTACTGTATACCATTCAGCATTAACTGTTGCAACTTGTCTAGTACAAAAAAGAAACTTTCTTAGAAGTGCTTCACGAATGAACTACTTTTGTTGGATTCGGTTTATCTTAGAACACTCAAACAGTTGATTGTTGTTCAATTTCTGGCTCGGACGAATATATCCAAGTTTTGATTCCTATTACGATGTTGTATACGGATTTTGTATGTCCTCGCAGGCATTTTTTGAGCATTTCTTTACACCAATTGACACGCGCCTGTTTCTAAATGTCAGTCAAATTATGCGGAATCCATCGGGAACAGATCTTTTTCACGGCTAAATGTTCATGCAAAATTGAATGTACCGCAGTCTTCGATATACCTAAGGATGCCTCTATCTCATGGTAAGTCGCATGCCGATTCTCTTCAATCATGTTGTGCACAGCATCGATGTTTTTTGGAACAACCGATTGAAACGTCTCGACTTTCTTTACTTTTAATAAATGTTTTATTTATTAAATAGAAGTCGTTATTTGCCCCTTATGTATATCTTAATTTTTGAGAATGGAGTGGATTAAGTGGATATTAATATGGATAGCGCAAAAACTTGATATAAGCTAGCTCGTTTTTTTTACTGGTAGACTACATGGAGATCGAGGTAATTTTTGTACGCCTTTTGAAAATAGTCTCTATAGTTGTTTAAAATTTGGTTGTACTGTTTGGGCACCATTCATTTTAGAGTAAAAAGAATCTAAGTTTAGCTCAAAAAATGAAAAAATACTGAAGAGTTATTTAGTTGTTGAAATAAAATTAATTTACGTACAACTGTTGCGTCCTGAAAGAAAGAGCAAGAGTTTAGTGAAACACCAAATTTAAATATAGAAGGATATATTATCAATAAAATAAAAATTCCTAACTTTATTACACTCTTAAAAATTACTTCTACTAAATAAAAACCCATTAAGCTAGAAGAGTGTACACTATGACATAGAGTCCTTAGATTAGGGTTACTAAGTTTTTAATTAAAGGCTTGATAAAACTCGATATTAAAAGTTTTTGAAATTAATTCCGCGAATTACACGTATAGAGTAGTCGATGGAAACGCACTTGTAGACAGGAAGTTAGATTTTTAGACTGGTGTGCTTATGATTTACGGATTGGTTTCGCCTCGTGGATTTTCCATAAGTTATTTGGCCTCTCCTGGTGAGATCTTCATAAAAATATTGTCTCAGCCATTACCATCCTAGTTTCATTTGGGTTGCTAAACACCTTTTGACCCGAAATGCCTGAGGATGAGCAGGATATTTCAAGAAAGGAAAAAGGCCTGAGAAAAACACTCTCTGGCGTGCTGGAGAAGAAAGTCACTACGGCTTCACGGTCGAAAAAGCCACTACTGCTTCATGGAGGAAAAAAGCCACTACGGCATTCTGATGAAAAAAACCACTACTTCTTCATGGTGGAAAAAAGCCTCTAAAAATTCCATCTGGCCGCTTAAATATCTTTGTCCCTTCCTTAAAGTGACGTCTTTAAAATGGCTCAGTTCCGGACGAAAAATTAATGCAAACTAAATAAGTCAAGTCGGCAACACGCGTTACACACTGCTGTTTTAAATTAAACTGCTCAAAAATTTAAAACACTTTTTTAAGCTACACTGCTCAAAAATGGAAATCACTGCAATAAATATAAAAATGTAATAAAATATAAACTATAGGGAGAAAAAACAGTGTCGGAACATGATCATAAAATCTAGGAAAAAATGAATGTTACATTCATTGGTCGACCTTCAGGAAATTCACTGCCGATGGAAGCACGACCATGACAAAATCCTGCAAACCAATTGTAAACAGTCTTTTCTGATGGTGACTCATTACGAAGTTGATTCGAAGCATTGTATTGTTGTTAGGCTTTTGCTAAAATCGTAAAAAATTATCCACGAAAATCTTCACGTGAAATCTCTATTTGTTCACAAAAACGTTTTTTTTAAACGCTCACCGTAAACAAACTACTCGGACAATTTCTGAGTTGCCACTGTTTTACCACTAACAAATGTCAATTTTTTACAACAGTGGTAAGGCTATATCTCAATAGCGTCATTTAGTGGTCGTCTGTAAAACTGAAAAGATGGCCCCCGTATATTTCTACTTTTTTTCGTGCGTTCTAAAATAAAGCACTGCATCTTTTCGTCTTTTATGACTTCAAAAACTTACACAAATTTGAGCTTATTAATTGGACACATTGGAAAATACTATACAAACCTATACCGGAAAAAATTAAATATTTCTAAACGTAACGTAATGGTAGGATACGACCAATTGTACCCAGTATGCACACCTAATACTCTGTCGTAGGCTGACACAGCAGCCATAAGCCGACAGAGTGGTTGACAACGTCAACACTTCATAGCAGGCGGCGCGGTTTTAGAAAGATCCCCTCAGGCATATGAGGTTTAACGTAAAACTACTGAAAACAGACAAAGTCCATATGAGTAATGAGCCGTGATGCGGCGAAACGCGTTTTGGGATGTATTGACAAATAAGAGAACAGTGTGTAGACTGCTGAAGTATGGACTTTGTCTTTTTTTTGAGTAATTATATATTTAAACCACATTTCTTGGTATACAGACCAAACTTTTTCTCAACAAGCAGAACATGTTGGACATTGGTTTAACATCCTGTATTTATATTTTAACAAGTAAGCTTAAAAATAAAATCGGTCAAGTGAACGTCATGCTAGGTTTCGTGTCCACGCACCTAAAAATACCTATACTGATAAGCAAATATGTATAAATTTTTATACCACCGTGGGTTATTGAAGGCTTAAATAAACTTTGTTGTTTAGGGATAAAATATCAATTTGCTTACGGTAAACATGTTAATAATATGGTTTTTATTAAATTATGGTGTTATCATTTTACCTAATATCATTTTTTTTAAATATCATAAAAGAGGCTAACATTTTTTAACCTTTTTAATAACTAGTTTTACCTGGCTGACCCTGAATTGTGCTTACCAATACCTATAATTAGAGATGTAATGGGTACCCGGTCAACCCAGCCAAAACTAGGTACCGTGATGATTTAGCCGAGTACCCGGTTTGACTAGATACGTTATTACCCTACCGGGTAATTTGCCAATTGTTTGAACAAAATAAAACCAAATTAAAAGTAATATTTATTATAAATATACATACGAGAAATATTTTAAACATAACAACAACAAACCTAACTATTTATATTATAGTGCAGTAATTTCCGATGGTTGTAACTTCTATTTGATTGAAATTCATTACAAATATATAATAAAAGACTGTTTTTTAGTCAATTTCCACTAGTTTATTTATAATTGTGATGACGCGTTTCGCTGTCGATGCAGCTTCTTCGGATCTACATTTTACGCTGCCGAGTTAGGTTTAATGTTTACAATTTTATATTATTTCTTAATTATAATATTACTCCTATTTAAATTATATTGACAGTATTGGGAAACCCACACAGAAATGGTATCAGGAGAATAAATTCAATAATGGTGAATTGTTTAAATCTACCTGGTCGTTGAGCAAAGTACCTGTAGTCCTTAATAGATTTATTTGCATTGTCTCTAGAAGGTTTAGTTTTAAACCTTTTTGTTGGGTGCTAGACTTTCTATGGATGAAACTTTTTTCGTGTTCTGTAATTCTTTGTATAAATATTCGTCCAGTTTGTCCTATGTATGTTTTAGGACATGATTCCTGCAACGACACCTGTTGAGAAAGCGAACTTGTTGGCTTTGCTTCACATTTTACTGTCGATTTCCAAGGAAAACACCACCTACTATTCCCATAGTGCAGTCAAGGATGCCCGATATTGTCTTCAGACAGCATATCATAAAACGTATTTTGATGAAGCCAGACACCAAAAAGGCTTCTGGCGCTGACGGAATACCTGCCATAGTTCTCAAAAACTGTGCGAGGGAACTAAACACCAGTTTTCTGTAGACTTTTCAACCTATCCTACAGAAAGGGAATATTTTCTTCCTGCTGGAAATGTGAAGAAGACCTTGCCAAATAAATACCGACCAATCGCACTGCACTAATATCGAAAATCATGGAAAAGGCTATCAATCAGCATCTTCTAAAATATCTTGAAGGATTTCAACATTATTAGCGATCACCAATATGGCTTTCGTAAACATAGATCAACAGGAGATCTTCTGACTTATGTAACACATGTCTGGAACAACGCAATTGAACACTTTGGAGAATCTCGAGCGGTTGCTCTTGACATATCCAAGGCATTCGGCCGGGTTTGGCACGATGGACTGTTGGCTAAGCTACGCTCTTATGGTATGTCTAAAATGTTCTGTTTGTGGCTCCCATGTTTCCTCAGAGAGCGTTCTTTACGAGTGGCAGTCGACGGATTTCTTTCTAACACCTTCACTATCAACGCCGGTGTACCCCAAGGCTCCATACTGTCTCCTAATCTCTTTCTCATTTATATTAACGATCTGCTGGAAAAGAGCAAGAATCCAATCTACAGCTTTGCAGATGACAGTACACTTATCTCCTCATTCACTTTGAACGCTCGGACATCGGCTACTCAGACGAATATCCGCAGACAGCAGGAAGTCATTCAACTTAACAAAGACCTGGAAGAAATTCTATCTTAGGGTAACAGTAACCAAGTGGAATTTAACGCTACAAAAAACCCAGGCGGGCAGTTTTTTCTAAAAAAGTTAACGTTGCTGAACCCGACATAGTTATGTCGGGGCACTCCATTCCTCTAACATCGTCATTCAATTTGTTGGGCGTTAATTTGGGAGCATATATATCCTGGCATGAACATGTTGCAGGCATAGCAAGGAGAGCTTCTCAAAAGTTGGGAATATTATTTCGAACCAGAAAGCTTTACACTCCACAACAACTGTTAATTCTTTACAAAGCTCAAATTCGACCAACTATGAAATACTGCTCTCATGTTTGGGGCTCCGCTCCCAAACATACACTGCATTTGTTGGATTCTATTCAGAGAAGAGCTGTTCGTCTGTTTGGAGATCCGGAACTGACCGGCGGCCTTGATTCGCTGGAACATCGAAGAACGGTTGGCGACTTGAGCGTATTCTACAAGTATTTTCATGGAAAGTGTTCGAAAGATATGGCCCGCTTAATTCCTCCCAGAACAGTGCATGTTAGAAGTACACGTCGCGCTAATACTTCACATCCCTATGAGGTTCAGCTTAGTACTCCTACAACGCTTTTCGTCATTTATATAGAGAACATCATCCTTTTGGAATAATTTGCCCAGAACTGTGTTTCCCACCGAGTACAATTTTCAGTGATTCAAGAACAACGTGAATCGCTTTCTCCACACACGTGTTGCTCCTGTAGCGCTTTAGGGACTTTCCTCTAGCACGTGTGCTAGACCCATAAAAAAAAACTCACATGTTAATTGATATACCCGAAATCAATAAAGATAATAAATCAAGGGTATATCAATTAACATGTGGGTCATGTTCTAAACCCACATAGGACAACCTGGATGAACATTTATACAAAGAATTACAGAACACGAAAAAAGTTTCCTCCATAGAAAGTCTAATTCAACATATGCTAATCATCTTTTAACAGAGAATCACACGTTTAATAAGAATTTCAAAATTTTACATACCCGACAAAAAGATTTAAAACTAAATCTTTTAGAGACAATGCAGGTACTTTGCTCAACGACCAGGTAGATTTAAAACAATTCATCATTATTAAATTTATTCTCCTGATACCATTTCTGTGTGGGTCTTCCAATACTATCGACATAATTTAACTAGGTGTAATATTATAATTAAGAAATAATATAAAATCGTAAACAATAAACCTAACTTGACAGTGTAAAATGTAGATCCAAAGAAGCTGCATCGACAGCGAAACGCGTCATCACGATTATAAATAAACTAGTGGAAATTGACTAAAAACAGTCTTTTATTATATATTTATAGTGCAGTAAAAAAAAAACGTTAAAATAATGATGAGATAGGCATAGTTTAGATACAGCAATATTATGATTTGATCCTCTCTGGGATATCACCAGGAGTATTGTCCTGAGTTTTGGATCTAGAAAAATTTGTGCTCTTTTGTTTATAAACAATTAAGTTTTCAAAACGAGTTTCTTGAGCTTAAAATGTGAATAACTCCGTAGTAGTATTGCTTACATTCTAAATATGACATCTCGTGTGTATGTTCCGTAGAGAACACTTATGGGATCACTTCGGTGTCCGTCTGTCACACCTGATTTTCTCCGAAACTATTTGACACAGAAAGTTAAAATTTGGGACAAATATAAGAATTGATGGCCCGTATAGTTTTTAAATTTAAATTTTGACTGCGGTCATTCGTAAAAGAACATTTCCTGTCTGGTTCACAGCTGATATCATTAAAGGCATAAAGCGTAAACACAGAATTTTTAGGAAGCTCAAATATTCTCGTTCGGATTGTCATCGTAGAGAGTTTAATGAACTACGACGTAATGTTAAATTATTGATCGATTTGGTATATAAAAACTATATCTCTAAAGTAGAGGATTCTGGTGATCCAACTACGTTTGGTCGTTTATTAAAGCTAAAAAATCGGTAACTTATTTGCCTGATGTGTTTAAATTGGGCAATCTTCAATTCTCTGAGCCGGATAAAATTGCTGATGCATTTGCCGGTTTCTTTGGGAGTGTATATAGTGCACCGTCAGATTGCGTCCTTAAAAACGATGTCTTCACCTCTAATTTATGTATCGCTCTTGAATGTTTGCCAGAGCAAACTATACTAACGGCATTGAAAGGATTGAGAGATAAACTTACTTGTGGCCCTGCTAATATTCCCAGCTTTATTGTTCAGGATTGTGCTCATGCTTTGTTGTTACCTTTATCTTATATATTCAATTTGTCTCTAAAAACGAACAGATTTCCTGACGTATGGAAGAAGGCCAAAATCATTCTCGTATTTAAAAAGGATGACGCAAAAGATATATCTAATTATACACCGGTATCTTTATTACCGATATTCGCCAAAGTCTTTGAGATGTCAGTATATCAGTGTATTTTTGCTCAGGTTAAAAGCCTGATTTCTGTAAATCAACATGGTTTTTTTTAGCAAACGTAGTACAATAAGTAATTTGACTTGTTTTGCTCAATTTACAGGCAATGCGTTGGACAAACAAATGCAAGTTGATGCTGTATACAATGATTTCTCGAAGGCCTTTGATAGGGTTGACCATTCCATATTTCTACATAAGCTGGATAGACTGGGTTTCAGCAATAACCTAATTCGTTTTCTCGAGTCCTATTTGTGTAACCGCTTACAATACGTCGAATTTCGTGGACATAACGAGCACAACGTTTAGTGCCACAAGTGGTGCACCACAGGGTAACAACCTTGCACCTTTAATTTTTTCACTCTTCATTAACGACATTGATGATAACATAACTAGTAATTTTCTTTTGTTTGCTGACGACCTAAAGCTTTTCCGCACCATAAGAGACTCTAGTGATTGTCTTTCATTGTAACATGACATGGAGTCGTTACAGCAATGGTGTAAGTTGAATAGGCTGCCATTGAATGCAGGTAAGTGCTTTTTTTTGACTTCCTCGAATAAATTTAGCACCGTTGACTTCCAGTATAAGTTAGATAATAAAGATATTACACGTTGTAATACATTCAAGGACCTTGGAATTATTTTTGATCCTAAACTTTCATTTGCCCATCATATTAATTAGATTTGCACTACTGCGATGAGGACGCACGTAATTCGAGTGGTTTTCATAACAGTAAAACATTAAAAACTTTATATTCCAGTTATGTGCTTTCACGGCTTGAATATGGTGCAATGGAATCCAATACACGCTAAGTATATTTATTAAACAGGTAGAGAATGTTCAAGGAAAGTTTGCCAAATTTCTTATATTAAAATATGATGGTGTGTACCCCGATAGGGGCGTCGATGACGTCATTATAACTGAACGTTTTCAGCTACCTTTATTGAAGAATCGAAGAAATTACCATCTGGTCTGTTTTCTTATAAAATTATGTAAATCTCTTATTGACTCTCCTGACTTACTATTTCAAGTAAGCTTTCACGTTCCTAATAGATTGGTCAGAACCTTTCCTGTTTTCTATTTACTTACTGCATCAACTAATTTTCTCATTAAAACACCATTGTTTCAAGCTATGAGCGTTTTCAACAGTACTTGTAACGACATTGACGCGAACAACCTATTATCTGCGCAATTTGCCAAATGCTTAAAAAATAAATTGTTGCATGTATAGGTATATATTCCAAGTGCATCATTTTAATTTTAATTTTCCAGTTTTATTTAATTTCTCTATGATTTTTATGTTGTCTGTGTCTTTTGTTCTATACTAGTACTTTACTTTTCTTTTTTATTTCTATCTCCTTTGTATTATGTTATTTATGCTTAATTGTCTTGTAAATGGTATATTTGTTAGACAATAAAGATTATTATTATTATTAACTACATACACCCCCGAATTTTTAAAAATTCAATTTTTTTTACGGATTTTTATTTTCTATATTTCTATGGATTATTAAAAAAAAAATAATAACAAAAATATCATTCCATTACAAAGTTATAACATTAAATGTGATTTGGCGACGGATTGGGACCGCTAACTGTTTTCACACTCTGCACTGTCTGCAATATTACTCAGTCAATTTTTAACTTTTTTTTTAATTTTAAAAATTACTTTTTCTATAAAATGTCTAGAGGTTTTACTAATTTTCCTTATAGACCATTTTTTATAAATAATTAAATATTTTATTTTAATTTTTTTTTTTTTTTTTCTTATATTTAATAATTCGAAATTATGGAAAATATTATTAATTAAGATCTTTTAAAATATCTAGAAGGATTTAATATTTTTAACTATAAGTCAATATGGTTTTCGTAAGCAAAAATCAGCAGGAGTTCCTCAAACATACATCACATATATTTGGACCAACGAAACACAATTGAACATACAGTCTGCCAAGATAATTCATTTTTGGTAGATGAGACACCAGCGATTCAACAAATAATCGGTAGAGGGAACCTTTGTCTACGATGTATTTTAGTAAAAGTATCGAACTTTCGTCGAAATCACGTAAAATCCAAAATGAATCGCTTGTTTGTGCATCGGTTCGAGACAGTCTTTCTATCCAAAGGGGCCTAAAATGACACACTCCGCGGTCGCTTAATATATTAAAAGTCGGTATCGTTTGTGAAGAACTGGGTAAATCATTTTAAAGAGACGAAAAATATCGACGACTTGTACAATAAAAATATATAAACGCCATTCTTTTATATTATTCACTTAATAACCTTTAAAATATTTTTTTTTTTATTTATGCAAACTTTTCGCAGCGCCCAGGTGTATGTAACCCCTTAAGGGATTAGTTTGGAGGGTCGAAATCGGAAGTGAAATCTGACATGATGGTAGTCCAGAGAATATGCCGCAGTGTGCAAAGTATCTACAGTTCAAAGGTTTCACTTCAGTTTAATGTGTGAAGTTACTCAGATATTTATTTCCCGCACAGAGATTTTCCAATTATTTCTAAATAGTTCAAAATTAGCATTTCCATAAAATCCTTATCCAAACAACAAGGTTATTTTAGAAACACATGTGAAACAGGCGAAGTTAAATGGATGTCGCGGGACCCGTAACGAAATCTCGCCTCGCTACAAACATGACGGGGCTTTTACAAG
This sequence comes from Pachyrhynchus sulphureomaculatus, assembly GCA_019049505.1. Taxonomy (NCBI): domain Eukaryota; kingdom Metazoa; phylum Arthropoda; class Insecta; order Coleoptera; family Curculionidae; genus Pachyrhynchus; species Pachyrhynchus sulphureomaculatus. The sequence continues at coordinate 110,866,787 of CM032456.1, read as the reverse complement.
GTTAAAATTTAAAGTTTTCAGGGTTAAAAGTTTTCTCGGGGAATAAGCTCCGGAAATTTATTATCTCAACAAAAGTTAAGATGTTTGAATGAAAATTTTATGTAAATATAAACTAAAACATCCAAAAATGTTATGTCAAAATGTCTCTTTCATGGTGATTTAATTTTTTTTAATCATACATTTTTAGTGTTCCGTGGGGAAAAATTATAAGATCATTTCGGTGTCTATCTGTCACACCCGATTTTCTCCGAAACTATTTGACATGGAAAGTTGAAATTTGGCACAAATGTAGAAGTTGATGGCCCAATTAGAGTCGTGTACTTTTAAAAGGTAAATTTTAACATAAGAGGTTAGTTTTGACGCGTGAAATCGAATCCGAAATTGGCTGCTGATATTTAGTTAAAGGTTTTGAAAATGTAATTTTGTTTAACAACCATAGATATACGCTGCCGCTATAAGATGCTCTTTTTAAAAAATATAACATCTTTCTGATGTAATAAACACTATAGTTTTGATGTTTGGATGATTGTCATTCTATCATGCCTAGAGTTGGCAGGTATGTACATTTTTTTATTGAAGCTCGACATATGATTTCGCTAATTAGGTCATCAAGTTGGGTGTCAAATGAAAGCTTGTGAAAACAAGAGTTTAAATATATATGATGTAATATTTGCGCGCACTTTTCTTTGTATTATTTTAAAAAAATTGCCGAAAAAAACCCTGTCCACGATCACCCTATCTCGAAAAATACTGATCAAAAAACTTTGAAAAAATTCTAGAATAGTCTCCATAGAGTGTAGATTGAGCGAAAATATTGACGAGTGCATTGCGTTTGATAATACTGGTAAACAAAATTGTAACTTTGTCGTGCCACATGGACTTTTATGATATTTTTTACTTTAATAGGTGGTTGGCAGTAAAAATAAATATTAAAGTAAATCTGTTAGCCAAGAATTTTATTCTCTTAAGGAATTTAAAATATTTCAAAAAACAATGACCTCCTAAACCAAAAATGTAAAAAAGGTTTATTATGATTTTCTAGCAAATTTAGATCCTGGTTGGTCCCTTTTGATTGTCCAGCAGTAAATCTGCCAACATATTTGGGTTCCATTTGCCCTGGTAACGTTTTTCCATCTTAGAAATGTCCTGATGGAACCCAAATTCTAAGGAAAAAATCCAGGTGTGAGTCTAAAAAATGAATCTTGAGTGACATGTTGCAACCCAATGCCTGATAACAATAGCTCGCTAACCAATTCTCTGTAGCTGTCACTCTTATGGTTACCCAAAAAATTTGCAACAACATTCTTAAAAGATTTCCATGCTGGTTTTCTAAATCGCTCAATTTTCCTTCGAATACCGGATCTTTTATTAACTCCCTGATTTGAGGTCCTACGAAAATACCCTCTTTTATCTTTGCATCACTTATTTTGGGGAATTTTTCTTTTAGATACAAAAATCCACTCCCATTGCGATCCTTTACAAAATTTTTGATCAGGCCTAATTTGATATGCAATGGTGGAAGAAGTACTTCAGATGGCTCTACAAGGGGGTAAATACTTCACATTTTTTTGTCCAGGAATTAAGGATGCACGCGTAGGCCGTATTTTTTTATGACAGTGGTTTGTTCTGTGTCGACTGTCCCATTCACATAAAAAGCAGCAGAATTTAGTATAACCTAGCTGAAGTCCGAGTAATAGGGCAACAACTGCATGGGCCAGAGGTACAGAAGGAAGTATATTTCCGTTATGCAGTACACTGCTTTTAGACTTGTTTTAGAAGAGTCAATGAATAAACGCCACTGGGAGGGATCAAAATCGATTTCCAAAATCTTTAGAATCCCATTTGTATCATTACAATACACCAAGTCCCCGTCTTGAGATAAGTATGATCTGAAGTGTTGATCAAGATTTCGAAAATAGCTGATTTTAGTTTCATGATGTAGCAAATTCCATCCTTTTAATGGAGATCCTAATAGTTCTGACTGCTTTTTTGACAAATTTAAATCGCGAATCAAATCGTTTAGGTCTCCTTGAATTATCAAGTATGGCTTGGTTAAAATTCCTTCAAACTCAGAGTCATCGTCCTCATCAACATATTGGCTTGAAGTGGAGGATTGTGTATCGTCAATCTCAACAGACGCAGATGCAACTGGTATAGACAAATTTTCACTATGAGGGACTGGTCTCACGGCTGAGGGTAAATTAGGGTAAATAACTGTGTTTTTTCTTTAAATTTATGTCAGTAAGACAAAAATAGCAGTCCGAAATGTGATCTCTTGGTTCGGTCCAAAACATGGGGACAGCAAACGGCATATGACGGGACTCTTTCTTCTAATCGGTTAAAATTCTTCACACACGTTATGCAACAAATATGAGGGGCCCAGGATTTGTCTTGATGGGCCACAGCGAAACCAAAATACCGGTGATAACTCTTCAAGACTAGTTTTGTGAAATTTCGTCTTTGTTTTTTGAAAGTCAGTTCACCATAAACATAACAAAAAGAGTTACGATCGTTACTACACTTTCTCGACATGTTACGCAGTTAATAAATCACAATATTTTGATGAAATCACAGACAAATAGTTTTATGGCTATTTCTTCGCGAACGTTCCTTTGCTTTTATTGCCATAGTACTAGTTATAAGTATTACCGTATCACAAGAAAACTGAGGCTAATTGAAACATAACAACTGCAGTTTAATAATGAGGGTAGATAGCTAAAACAGTATTAGCTATCAAAGTTCGTGTGGCATGACTAGTGTTGACTAGTGTAATTTATCTGGTAAAAAACTATTTTACAGACAAAATGGTAAGAATATATATGAAAAGGCTCACATCAACTATTAAACTGCACACAGACACGGAAAAAATCAATATTCTCAGAGGAATTAGATAAGGAGACGTCATTTCACCAAAATTATTCAATTCAATATTAGAAGAGGTATTCAAATATCTACAATGGCAAGACAAGGGTATTGAAATAAACGAAAGCAGACTGAGTAACTTAAGATTCGCTGGTGATGTAGTTATCATAGCCGAAAATCCAGGTGATTTGCAGCATATGTTACGAGAATTAGAACACAAATCAATTAAAGTGAGTCTAAAAATGAATCGGAACAAGACCAAAATCATGTGTAACAGAGACCCACAGATAATAATTAACAACTACCAAATTGAACATGTCGAAAAATACATTTATCTGAATCACCAAATACAATGGACAAAGCAAACCCTAAAAAGAATAGCAGTTACACAAAGAGCTATGGAGAGGCAAATGATTGGCATATCTTTGAAAGACAGGAGGATCAATGAATGGATTACAAACAGGAATGACAGATGCTGTTGAAACAATCACCACTTTAAAGTGGAACTATGCAGGACATATCGCGAGATGCGCACCGACTCAAGATGGAACAACATCATCCTTCATTGGAGACCGTATACCGGAAGAGAAAAAGAGGACGTCCACCAACACGCCGGACAAATGATCTAAAGTTGATTGCCGGGCTGAATTGGATCAGAGAAGCGCACAATAGAGCCCAATGAGATAGAAGGAGGGAGGCCTATGTTCACAAATGGACGGTTGATATAGGCGTTTGAGATATATATATATATATATATATATATATATATATATATATTATATTATATATATATATATATATGTATATATGTATATATATGTATATATATATATATATATATATATATATATATATATATATATATATATATATATATATATATATATATGTATATATATATATATATATATATATATATATATATATATATATATATATATATATATATATATATAGTAGAATCTCGATTATCCGAAATAATATAATAATATGGACCAAAGTGATTTTTATAAATAGAAGTTTAGAATGAATACAATATTGCAGATTGACTTAAAAGCATTTATACGATATGCTATTACGTAGATAGGTATTTATGAAAACAAAGAATAGAACAATTAGTTTACTTATTTTATGTATATGTACGGAAAATCAAAAATAAAACAGTTTCATTCTTAACTTTAATGTCTTAAAAATGAGGTAATTTTTAACTGTACTCGTTTTGCGTTAGTTCTGTTTTTTGGCTGCAATGTCTCTCCAAAGTTTGATAAGCAAAACGTCCGCGGTGGTTGCATTTTCTTGTTGTTCTACATAAGTTAACGCTTTTTCTAGGGCCTCTAGTCCTTCTGAATGTGCCATTTTACTGGAATATTGTCAGTGGCTTCTTCCTCGTTATCATCATCATCATCACTTTTAATTCAATCTTGGTCAGTCATTTCATCTTCCACACTATCACTATTTAACCATTCACAAACATCGGTTTCCGTAACACTTTCACATCTTGATATTCTTGTAATAATTTGATGTAAACTTTCATTATCCTCTTGTTTCTGCCTCTGAGTAATGTCTCGCCCTTGTGGAATCAATTTTGACCAAGACTTTTCCAGAGTACTACTCTTTACTTGATTCCAGGCTGAAGCTATATATAACATTTTTCAAATTTATCTTTTTTAGACAATTAGTAAGATTGCCACCTTCATCTACTTCTTCTAAAATATGCTCAAATAACAAACGCCTGTAATTGCGTTTTAAATTTTCCAGTACACCCCTGATCCATAGGCTGAATGAGAGAAGTTACAGCAGGAGGGAAAAACATTGCTCAAAATTCTCTGCAAATTTTTTGCAGCAGATACATCAGCCGACAATCTTTCTTCACAAATTTTCAGTTGACATACACCATGTCTTTTTTTCCACCTGTCTAGCCATCCATCACTTGCAGAAAAATATACAGGCGCTTCAATAACCGGCAAGTCTTCGCTTAAAGTCACTGCCTTATGTTTTAAAATTGTTCCTGAATTTGGTATTCCACGTTCTCGATTCTGTGTAAACCATAAAAATAAAGAAACATCTACTTTTTGGTATTCACCGCTTTTCATACTTTCTCGTGCCTGTGTGGGCGATGACAAAACACTACACCATTTCTCAAGTTTTCGCGATTTTTTCTCCACTCTGAAACAGTACTCACGGCTACACCTAAATCCTTCGCTATATTTTTAAGAAGTTCACCATTATCTAAAGGTTGAATTGCTTCAAGACATAGACAGCATTTGAAATTCTAGACGTCGGAGAGTCCCCGACGCGTTAAGGAAACCATTCATCGTCTGTTTCGGGATTTTTTCGTTTAATGGAAATACAATTTGCTTTTTAACAGTTGGTTTCGGATAAGCCGGATTTCAGATAATCGGGATTGTACTGTATATATATATATATATATATATATATATATATATATATATATATATATATATATATATATATACTCGTATATATAAGTTGGGTTGAATTCTTTCTTGAACCTTGGAATATTGAATATATATTTTTTCAATTTCTTGGGCTTTATGGTTCTTTTGTTTTAAGGATAGAGCAATTACATCACGTTCTAGTTAGAAATTTATTGAAAACGTTTCGCCTAATTTTTAAGCTTCTTCAGTTCATCTAAAAATTGAAATTTCCTGTTTTGGATATTCAATAGGACGCACAAATTTTTTTTAATTATGAATATATAAAATTCTTAAACTTATAATACAATGTAGAAGGTGAAAATAATAAATATATATATATATATATATATATATATATATATATATATATATATATAATATATATATATATAATTTTTTAGTACAAGTTCTTATCATATTACATGGTTTTCTGAAGTGACTATATGCCATCCAGAGTGTTATTTTTATTTCTGACACCTGTCTATTCTTTATCTTAATATCATTTGAATTTGTTTGTTAGTTTTCTAGTTATTATTTTCATGAGTAATTTTTTTTTTTTTTTTTTTTTTTTTTTTTTTTTTTTATTATGGGTCTAGCACACGTGCTACAGGGAAGTCCCTAAAGCGCTACAGGAGCGACACGTGTGCGGAGAAAGCGATTCACGTTGTTCTTGAATCGCTGTAGATTGTACTCGGTGGGAAACACAGTCCTGGGTAGACCATTCCAAAGGTATGATGTTCTCCATATAAAAGACTGCTTGAAAAGCGTTGTACGAGGAGTAACAAGCTGAACCTCATACGGATGTGAAGCATTAGCGCGACGTGTACTTCTAATATGCACCGCTCTGGGAGGAATTAGGCGGGCCACATCTTTCGAACACTTTCCATGAAAGTACTTGTAGAATAGGCTCAAGTCGCCAACCGTTCTTCGATGTTCCAGCGAATCAAGGCCGTCGGTCAGTTCCGGGTGTCCAATCAGACGAACAGCTCTTCTCTGGATAGAATCCAACAAATGCAGTGTATGTTTGGGAGCGGAGCTCCAAACATGGGAGCAGTATTCCATAGTTGGTCGAATTTGCGCTTTGTAAAGAATTAACAGTTGTTGTGGAGTGTAAAGCTTTCTGGTTCGAAACAATATTCCCAACTTTTGAGAAGCTCTTCTTGCTATGCCTGCAACATGTTCATGCCAGGACATATTTGCTCCCAAATTAACGCCTAACAGATTGAGTGACGATGTTAGAGGGATGGAGTGCCCCGACATAACTATGTCGGGTTCTGCAACGTTAACTTTTTTTAGAAAAAACTGCCGCCTGGGTTTTTGTAGCGTTAAATTCCACTTGGTTACTGTCACCCCAAGATAGAATTTCTTCCAGGTCTTTGTTAAGTTGAATGACTTCCTGCTGTCTGCGGATATTCGTCTGAGTAGTCGATGTCCGAGCGTTCAAAGTGAATGAAGAGATAAGTGTACTGTCATCTGCAAAGCTGTAGATTGGATTCTCGGTCTTTCCAGCAGATCGTTAATATAAATGAGGAAGAGAGTAGGAGACAGTATGGAACCTTGGGGCACACCGGCGTTGATAGTGAAGGTGCTAGAAAGAAATCCGTCAACTGCCACTCGTAAAGAACGCTCTCTGAGGAAACATGAGAGCCACAAACAGAACTTTTCAGACATACCATAAGAACGTAGCTTAGCCAACAGCCCATCGTGCCAAACACGGTCAAATGCCTTGGATATGTCAAGAGCAACCGCTCGAGATTCTCCAAAGTGTTCAATTGCGTTGTTCCAAACATGTGTTACATAAGTCAGAAGATCTCCTGTTGATCTATTTTTACGAAAGCCATATTGCTGATCACTAATAATGTTGAATCCTTCAAGATATTTTAGAAGATGCTGATTGATAGCCTTTTCCATTACTTTCGATATTTATTGAGAGTAGTGCGATTGGTCGGTAGTTATTTGGCAAGGTCTTCTTGCCTTTTTTTAGGTATCGGCTGAACTGTGGCACATTTCCAGCAGGAAGGAAATATTCCCTTTCTGTAGGATAGGTTGAAAAGTCTACAGAAAACTGGTGTTAGTTCCCTCGCACAGTTCTTGAGAACTATGGCAGGTATTCCGTCAGCGCCTGAAGCCTTTTTGGTGTCTAGCTTCATCAAAATACGTTTTATGATACGCTGTCTGAAGACAATATCGGGCATCCTTGACTGCACTATGGGAATAGTAGGTGGTGTTTTTCCTTGGAAATCGACAGTAGAATGTGAAGCAAAGAGTTCAGCCAACAAATTCGCTTTCTCAACAGGTGTCGTTGCAATAGAATTATCTGGCCGTGTGAGTGGTGGTATGGTGGATTTGGTGAAATTCTGACCAACTGCCTTAGCGACTGACCAAAAGGACCTGGAATTGCCGGGACAAGCGAGAAGTTTGTTTCTAATCCGTTGATTGTGTACCTCCTTGATTTCGTCGATAATTTCTTTGCATCTGTTCCTGGCACGAACAAAGATGTTACGATTTATGGTGTTAGGATCTTCACGCCACTGTCGGTATGCAAGATGTTTAGAAGCAACAGCTTCTTTGCATTTTAGGTCAAACCAAGGCTTGCCGTTGGAAGGGCATTTCTTCGAAAAAGGGATGTAAGCATCCATACCGGCCAAAATAACATCGGAAACCTCCCTGGCGCAGTCAGATGGGTCGTCGAATCGAAAACAAACGTCCAACCAAGGAAAGTTCGAAAATATTCCTTGAGATCTTCCCATTTAGCAGATTTGTAGTGCCAAATCTTGCGCGGTTTGGGCGCCTCTCTGTCACTGATTGGTAGAATACTCGATGTCGAAAGTAGTTTATGGTCGGAAGAACCTAACGGTGGATTTACGCTGACCGTGTAAATCTCCGGATTGGTGGTTAAAAAAACAGATCAAGAAGACTGGCGAACTCTCTTACTTATTTGCACTGCATACTCATTGTCACACACAAACCTGTTCTATTTTTTCTCATTTAAATTAGATAAATAATGAAAATTAAAAGAACAATTATACCTTAGCCCTCAATACAAGGAAATCACAGTAACCACAAATTAAATATGTTTATAAAAGGAACTCTTATTAAAAGGTAAAACACAAGCGCAACTTACCATAATATTTCCTTTAGTATTTTTTGAAGGCACGTGATATTCATGTGAAATGCTTACCTGAAACAAAATAAAAATACAAAATATTGTTTCGAAAAGATTAGTTATTGGAAAATACAATTAAACTCATTTCTATATTGTTTTTAGTTTGGCAATTAAACCCATTCTATATTGGCAAGTAAAAAAATAAGTTAAGTCTACATTATATTAATTGGGTTTTTATTGATTTCTTCTATTTCAAATATGAAGCTCCTGTGCAGGACACGTGTCATTAGCGCGCTCAGAGAAGTATCAGGTAAGCCAATAAATTTTGAAAAAGCGACACCTATGGAGCATCACTAGGACCAAATATTGAACACCATTTTGAAGCTTCATCTGTCTAAATTTCAAGTCCATCTGTTAAATCATTCATTGTTTAACAGCTGGTTGAAGAAGACGTGTTTAATTATTTTTTAAAAATGGAAAAAATCTTTGTTTTCAAGGTTTAACGGCAACTGAAATCCATGCAAAGTTAGTGTTAAAGGAGTCTGCTCCTTTATTTCCAAGTATTCATAGATGGACTCTAGAGTTTAAACGTGGTCGTATAAACGTCAGTGATGATCTACGCTCAGGACGCCCGAACATTGCAACAATTGAAGAAACTGTTGTGTAATTTGTTAATTGATCACCTTCAAACCGGTAAAACAGTCACATAATAGTATTATTGCAACCTTTTGAACCAGCGGGATGAGAAAATTCGTGAGAAAAGGCCCGGTTTGCAGAAGAAGAATCATTTTTCATCATGACAATGCACTTGCTCACAGAGGTGCTTTGGCAACGGCAAAACTGGTCGGATTAAAGTACGAATTGTTGGAACATCCACCCTATTCGCCAGATCTGACTCCGTCTGACTTCCATCTGTTCCTAAACCTTAAAAGATTTTTGCGTGGGAAGCGTTTTTCAACAAATGATGAGATGATAGCATCCGTAGATGGGTATTTTTAAGGTCTTCCAGAAAACCACTTCAGAGATGGGGTAAATATATTGAACTTAAGGGAGGTTGTATTGAAGAATAAATGTATTTCGACTCATTAATTCATCTTGTTTCATTTCCGCTTTCAAAACTTATGTGTTCTTTTGCTGTCCTCTGTACAAGCATCTCTTTGTTGATTTTTAATAGTTGTTATAAATATTAAGTAGACTTTCATTGATTTAGGACCAGCAAAAATTAAAAGATTTGGTAAATTTTAAAAATGGTAGAATTGAAAAAGGAAAACGCAGTGAATGTTTATATACTTGGCTCAAAGCATCACCAATTTAAATATAATAAACGATTTTCACATAATAGTTTATTACGTTTATATAAACGGTATATACCTTCGATCAAGTAAGAACATGTGAACGCTGTTAAGTTGTAGTCGGTAAAATAAATTCCTTTTTTTTTGGGTAATTGTTGGTGTTCCTATGTAATGATTCAAAAGGTTCGCAAATGACGCCTACCGTGACTGTTAAGTATATAGGCAAGTAGGTGCATTTGTTAACAAGTGAGTGAAATGATACTCTCAGTTAAGAAATATCGGTGATCTACCAGAACCTGGTTTGAGAGGAAAAGTGTCGGACAGGAACAAAAAAATTATTATTAACGTGTTTTCCCGAAATCCTCAATTAACTAAAGCAGGAAGGTTTGGATATATCGAATGAAATCACTCATCTTCGAGCTAACGATTTGAAGTGGTGGAGTACAACCAAGAAACCATCGCTAAGTGAAAAACACAGAGACAAATGACTGGAGCAATGTAATTTTTTCCGATGAAGCTTCATTTTGGGTTGTTATTACCCCACGAGCCTGGTTAATTTCTACTAACCGATTTGTTCCGTGCACCGTAAAATACCCTGTGAAGATTCATGTTTGGGGATGGCTCGCGGAAAAAGGTTTGGGGTAACTCTACAACTTGAAAACTGAAAAAATACAAATTTACAAGAAGATATTAGTACCGACTGTCAAACGGTGGTTTGTCGATAAAAATGAGGAGTAAATTCTTCAAGAGGATAACCACTTTTCGGAGAAAAACGTGAAGCCAGTGGAAATGGGAATCCGGTATCGTCACACTAAATTGGTTAACCCAGGCACCCGATTAAGAACGTGTGATCATACACCAAGTAGAAACTTTGCAATAAAAAGGTGTACAAAGTGAAGCAGCTATCACGGCATAATTCGGGCAATTTGGAAATTTTTGCATCAACGATATGCAGAAAATCTCGTCGTAAGTATGCCCCGAAGATGCTAAGCGATCACAGACGCTGATGGGCCTGGACCAACTACTAAATCATTAGCACTCTAATGGCCTAATTGCACCAGGCTCACATATGGACCCAAGAAATAAATTAATATTATATAAACAAATCATAAAACCGACGTTAACATATGCTGTACCAGTTTGGTGTAGCGTAACAGACACACAGACGACTAGTCTGCAGCGAATGTAGGAAAAAATTCTACGACATGCTTGCTGTATCCGCAAGACGATTGACGACCTACACAACATAACAAACATAAGAGCAATAAGATAATAATACATTGAAGAGCCAGGAGACACAAAACACATAGATCAATATTGACACAAAACCTAACACAAACACGAGAACAAAATAACCCTAAACACAAACCTCTTTATCACATAGTACCAATTTATTCCGGGGCTCCATAAGATCATCATAACACCATAAATCGTAACACCTCTGCTTGTGTCTGGAACAGATACAAAGAAATTATCAACGAAACAAGGAGGTACACAATCAATGAATTAGAAAGAAACTTCTCGCTTGTCCCAACAATTCCAGGTCCTTTTGGTCAGTCGCTAAGGCAGTTAGTCAAAATTTCACCAAATCCACACGACTAGATAATTCTATTGCAATAACACCTGTTGAGAAAGCGAACTTGTTGGCTGAACTCTTTGCTTCACATTCTACTGTCGATTTTCAAGGAAAAACACCACCTACTATCCCCATAGTGCAGTCAAGGATGCCCGATATTGTCTTCAGACAGCGTATCACAAAACGTATTTTAATGAAGCTAGACACCAAAAAAGCTTCTGGCGCTGACGGAATACCTGCCATAGTTCTCAAAAACTGTGCGAGAGAACTAACACCAGTTTTCTATAGACTTTTCAACCTATCCTACAGAAAGGATATTTCCTTCCTGCTGGAAATGTGCCACAGTTCAGCCGATACCTAAAAAAGGCAAGAAGAGCTTGCCAAATAACTACCGAGGATTCAACATTATTAGCGATCATCAATATAGCTTTCATAAACATAGATCAACAAGAAATCTTCTGACTTATGTAACACATGTTTGGAACAACGCAACTGAACACTTTCGAGAATCTCTAGCGGTTGCTCTTGATATATCGAAGGCATTCGTTCGTGTTTGCCACGATGGTATGTCTGAAAAGTTCTGTTTGTGGCTCTCATATTTCCTCAGAGAGCATTCTTTACGGGTGGCAGTCGACGGATTTCTTTCTAATACCTTCACTATCAACGCCGGTATGCCCCAGAGCTCCATACTGTCTTCTACTCTCTTTCTCATTTACATTAACGATCTGCTGAAAAAGACTGGGAATCCAATCTACAGCTTTGCAGATGACAGTACGCGTATCCCTTCATTCACTTTGAACGCTCGGAGATCGGCTACTCAGACGAATATCCGCAGGCAGTAGGAAGTCATTCAACTTAACAAAGCCCTGGAAGAAATCCTATCAACCAAGTGGGATTTAACGCTAAAAAAACCCAGATGGCAGTTTTTTCTAAAAAAGTTAACGTTGCTGAACCTGATATAGTTATGTCGAGGCACTCAATTCCTCTAACATCGTCACTTAATTTCTTGGGCGTTAATTTGGGAGCAAATATGTCCTGGCATGAAAATGTTGCAGGTATAGCAAGGGGAGCTTCTCAAAAGTTGGGAATATTATTTCGAACCAGAAAGCTTTACACTCCACAACAACTGTTAATTCTTTACAAAGCTCAAATTCGACCAACTATGGATACTGCTCTCATGTTTGGGGCTCCGCTCCCAAACATACACTGCATTTGTTGGATTCTATTCAGAGAAGAGCTGTTCGTCTGACTGGAGACCCGGAACTGACCGGCGGACTTGATTCGCTGAAACATCGAAGAACGATTGGCGACTTGAGTCTATTCTACAAGTATTTTCATGGAAAGTGTTCGAAGTTATTAAATAAATACATGAAAAAGAGTGAAAAAGTAGAAATGAGAGAGAGGGAGAGAAAGAGTGATGGATGCAAGAAAAAGGCTAGAACGAGATTAAAACATAAAAAACCAAAATTAAGCTTTGAATATGCTACCCAAGTACCTAATCAGATCAAACTGGGTTTCTTGTGCTGTATTTTTTCCCAATAAACCTTATTTCAAAAAGTACACCCAAAATAAATAATAATTTCCTAAAAACACCTATCCAAAAAAGACAAATTCATAAAAGTCATGAAAGACAAAGTCGGAGATGACTAAACAAAAACACAACACATACACAAGGTTTAACTTGAGACTATAAGACAAATCATCCGCTAGCACTAGGGCACATTTTATAAATAAGTGTACTTGTTACAGTAGAGTGTACTTGTTACAGTAGACTGTATTTGTAAAACTTCGTAAGAAAATCTTGTTTCAGAAGAAGTGTAATAATAAAGATATTCTGAATTGGAATTTGAGTACTTTAATAGTAATCTTTTACTGTTGAATTATGTAAAAAATATTTAAATAAATACATTTGAACATGCGCCACATGTTTTTACTTGACCGACTGTACTATTGCGCTATCCACACACAAAGTTTCGTTACCTTTTAGAGAGAAAGAAAAATTACTCTCAGTAAACAGTATATAAAACGAACCTAATCGCAATTCATTCTGTAACGCCTTCTTAACCGAATAAAAATTGGACTATATTTTATATTTGACCCTACCTGACGTCTTATAAGGCATGTTCTGCACGCGTACGATAAATACAGAACAAACAATATTCATTATTAAAGGCAGCGAGATTAGTTTGCCCGGTCCGTGGAGTGTTTACCGTGCCGACCGCCTTTTACACTTTAAGGAAAAGCGGTTGCCCGCCAGATGGAAATTTATAGAACTGTTTACTCTTGAGTCTCTTGTCTCGTTAATAATTAAATTTGCTTAGTAGTATATATATTATCCTTATCTGGGATGTGGTTATACTTTGATTGGTTGTGGTTTGGACCAGATTTACCGTGAAAAAAGTATCTTGAGGGAAAATGTTCTCTTAGTTAAGTAACTAATTACACAGGTATACAAAAAAAAATCCCTGTCTTTCAAGTGAGACGTGTTTTCTTAAGTATTTTTTTATATTGAATCAATTATAAAAAAAGACATCCACCGTGAGGTTTATTCAGAAAACACACTTAAAGTTGCCAGAAAACTATTAAACTGAAAAAAATACATTTTTAATAAATAACGTAAAACTGTATAATCATTAAAATTATATAAAACTATTAGTCTGGACATCTTTAAAAATTTCAATTTTTATTAATATTGGACAAAACACTCACTCACTTGCTCGCTCAGTCACTCACTAACTCACTCACTCACATATTCCCATACTCACTCACTCACTCTCTCGCTCACTCACTACCTCACTCACTCATTTGCTCGCTCACTCACTTACTACCTCATTCACTCGTTCACATTCCCTACCATATTCACTCAATCAGTCTATCCACAAAATTGACTTCTAAAACTGTCAAGGGATATACAGGGTGTCTTATTATTCCGTGTACATAGAGTTACTGTGAATTTCTGGGATGAAAATATGACCATTTAATCCAACAATCAAATTCGTAATTTTTGAGATACAGGGTGTCAAAGTTATACTTTTATTTTAGTTTTTCTTAAGTAGCTTTCTTAATAATTGTACTATTTATACAAGATCCGGTATTAAGGGGTTTTCTGAGATGAGAAATCGATATCAGCTCACAGTTTTGTTGTAAATTGGGGGCGCCACTTATTGCACTGTGTATACCTTTAAGTTGTCAAAAGTCGCATCACTCTTAATCATGATAATGCCAGCTCTCACACAGCACGACAAACAATTGATTATTTGATGGAGAAAAACATGGAAATAAAGCCTTATTGCCTGTATTCACTTGATTTATCGCCGATTTATTTTTGTTCCCGAATATCAAAAAAAAAAAATGCGTGGACAGCGATTTTCATCACCTCAAGAAGTTGTTGAATTTTTGCAAAACCATATTTTGAGGTACCAACTTCAGAGTGGAAAAAATATTTCGAGAATTGGTTCGAACGCATGTAAAAATGTAGAAATATTATGGTCGAATATTTTGAGTTTAGACATATATAGCTCTGATAGAGTAATAGTGGGCCAATGCTGGTGTGGATGCATAATTTTTAACTTTAATTGAGATCATATGTTTAGAGATTGATTTAATTCACGGTACATTGGAGAATAAGTTATTTTACATGATAAAAAATCACTCTAAAAACTATAATTATATTATCATCAATGATTTAAAGTCCTTTGTGTTACAGTACTACATGGAAAATGAAATCTATATAGAAGATATTTAAGTCTATTAGCGTGATGAGTATAAGTTTGACACCATATCACAGAACAATATTCTAAAATGCTCTGAATTTATCCTGATTGCTTGGAATTCATTTCAGTAAAACCTAGTATTCTGAAACCCTTCTGAGAAATGCTATTAATGTGCAAGTTATATGTTAGGTTTGTGTTAAAAATTACTCCTGGAATCTGAACTAATCTGAATTAAGTGGTTTTAAAATCATATATAATTATTATTATTATATAAAAAATACTCTAGAATAGAATTATTGTATTCATGCAGCCCAAGATATTTCTAAAACCAAAAGTAATAAAAATTATTTTTGCAAAAATTTAAAAGGTAGCCCTCGTATTTGCTTTTTTTAATAATATATCCAAGATACTAAAGCTTACGTGTTTTAATAATGTTTAAAACTTCCATCTTTTTTTCATCTTTTGCAAAATCGGCTTATTTCTGAGGCGGAGTAACACATGAATTTCTGAGTATTTTACAATATACTCACATCTCGAATGCTTCGAATCTCTTGCAGATTGCTTCTGTGAATATCAAAGTTTGAACTTCGTGAAGGAGTACAAAGAATACGTGATATCTCGCGACCGTCGTGCATAGGTCGATACTGAGACTGCGATTACCTTATTACATCTTACGGAACGTATTCTATTATTGCGTCTAAATATCAATATCGACTTACTCATTCCAGAGAGATACAGGTATACCTAAGCATGAATTAATGTTTAGGACCGGCTTTTTTATTTCTTTTACTAAATAGGAGAAGAACCTATAGTTTTTGAGCTATATTGTTGAGAAGAAGAGGGTAGAAAGAATAAGCACATAAAACTCGGCTGGCTGCCGGATCGTTAAAATATGACTTGTCGAGTTTCTCGGAGAAGCTGTGTATATTTTTCCTTTTTACTATTACATATAATAGAACTTCTACTTGCGCGGCATTTCTGAGAAACTCTACGAGGCGCATTTTAATGATCCGGCAATAGCTAGCTTACGTTTTGCGGCAACGTTTAGTTCCACGTGTTTGTCTTTCTGTAGCGATAGGTATATTTCCTGTGGTAGCGATTATTAAAATTTATAGGGTTTTCATAGCATTTTAAGAGAAAGAATTTTTCCTAGTTTTTGATAGGGAGAATGAACAAGTTTTATGTATAATTGTCTACAGTTAAACATATATATAAGGTGTTAAAAAGACCTAATCTGCGATTTTATAAAGAAAAAACCGGTCAAGTGCAAGTTGAACTTGCGCAATTAGTGTTCCGTACGTTGATTGCTTTTCAAATAAAAAATTTTGTTACAGAGGTAAAATGATCAGTGACTTCACAAAACACACCCCAAATGAGTCTTCAACAAAGTTTGTTTCCAATCTTTACCAAAATCTGATGACCTTGAAATTTTTGTTTTTTTTTTATATACCAGATAAATTATTAAAGGTAATCCACTCGTGATAATTTTTCGTTCAATCTACACCCCGTGGAGAATATTCCAGAATTTTTTCAAAATTTTTTGATAAGTACTTTTCGAGATAAGGGGGGTGGACAGCGATTTTTCGCGATTTTTTAAAAATAGTATATATATATATATATACATATATATATATATATATATATATATATATATATATATATATATATATATATATTACTCGTGTTTACATAAGCTTTCATTTGACACCACACTCGATTACCTAGTAAAAAAAATTTTTTTTTCACTTCCGATTTCACCCCCCAAAACTAACCCCTTAAGTCAAAATTTAACTTTCAAAACTACATGGCTCTGATGAGGCCATCAATTCCTATATTATTACCAAATTTCAACTTTCTATGACAAATAGTTTCGGAGAAAATCGGGTGTGACAGACGGACAGACAGACTGACAGACGGACAGACAGACTGACAGACGGACAGACACCGAAGTGATCTTATAAGTGTTCCGTCCGGAACACTAAAAATAGGGAAATTAAAATAAGGATCTTTTCTTTTTGTTGCGTCTGTTAAATGTCATAAGTTCGTCATTCTGTTCAAAGAAATAAAGGAAAGAAATGTCAAAAAATGTGCTTACAAAATCCCTGGAAAGGGGTTAGAGAGGGTGCGTCGAATATAACTTGTTATATGTTCTTTTCATAGTCTGAAATCCCATATGATTCACTTTCCAGCTCTTTGAATATTGTAGATTAAGGTGATTCAAAAAGGCAGTCGGGTTTTCTTCACTATCTGGGCAGATACAAATCTACCGCCAACATATCTGCACCAAAATATTACTTTTAAAGGAGCTGAAGTTAAAGGCCCCTTCTTTAAAGGCATCCTTAAAAACATTAACCATTACCAGAGATTCTGGGCCCATGACTGCTCTTGGAGTTTGTTCATAAAATATTCCTCGACAAATGAAATATGCAGATATCAGACATGTTTTGATCAAATCTCCCAATAACAAATCAAGATCATTATGCAAGAATATTGCTGATATTGCAAAAACTTAATCGTTAATTGAAACATTTATATGTCGGACTAACCAGAACATTTCCAGGCTTTAATCTTATAGTTTATAACTTATCAATAAAATGTTCAAATAAGGTTTTTGTGAAACGATTAAGGAGATTAACAGGATATTTACCAATTAGACAGCAGCTCAAGTAAGAAAATTTTCACCTATTTTTTGTGGACAATTTGACCTTGGTCACGTGTGGACTCTTAGGGATCTTCTAGTAGTTTCGTTAATGGGCATAGCACACATGCTGCAGAGAAATCCCTAAAGCGCTACAGGAGCGATGCGTATGCGCAAAAAGTGATGAGGTTGGTCTTGAATTTTGAATTGCACTCGGTGGAAACACAATCCTGGGTAAACCATTCCAAAGGGAGGCTTTCCATATAAAAGACTACGTGAAAAGGGTTGTACGAGGAGTGACAAGCTGAACCTCACACAGATGTGAGTATTAGCGCCACGTTTATTCCTGGCATGTATAGTTCTTGAAGGACTACGGACTACCTCCATCGAATACTTCCCATGAAAATACTTATAGAATAGACTCAAGTCGCCCATCGTTCTTCGATGTTCCAAGGAATGAAGGTGCTGGTCAGTTTTGGGTCTCCAATAAGGCCAACAGCTCTTTTCTGAAGAGAATCCAACAATACAGTGTATGCTTGGAAAAAGAGCCCTAAACATTGGTCGAATTTGAGCTTTGTACAGAATTGATTATACCTTTCTCAATCCTTTCACCCCAATAGAAGTATCGGTGATACTATGCAGTGGCTGCCTCAACAGTCATTCTCCAGGCATCTCGATCCTGTGCGACCTGACTTGACTCGTACGTGACCATACCAAGGAGAGATCTTACTTGGTCGGACCATCTTACTGGAGACCTTTCTCTTGACCTTCTACCTTCCCCGTTACTGCAAGCTTTTCCATGGCATCCACTTTCCTCATAATATGCGGTCATTTATACTAAGCTCGTCAAGAACAGATCATTAGTACGGTGTTGGGTATATCATACTCTGAGGATACTTCGAAATGCCCACATCTCAAATGCATCGATTCGTCTTTTGTTAGCTTGTTTAATGGTCCATGCTTCCGATGCGTAAGTTCCTATGGGGAATATAAGGCTGGATAACAATCTTAACTTTGTGTTTCTTGTGACAGCTGGATCTTTCCAGACTTTAGTGAGTTTGATCATTGAGTTTTTTAGCCACAACCAATCGTCAAATTGATTACAGGAAACACTGTTTTTGGCTGTAATTACCTCAAATACCTAAAATCTCGTAACACTCGTACCTGCTAGATTTTTATTCAAGCCAGACGAAATCCAAAAGCGATAAACTCGTAGACAAAAGAAAAAAATAGCAATAAACACTACACCGAGTCGTCCGCTTTTTTATTAGGCCCATAAATAAAATAATCTAATAAAAAAGTAATAAAAACTTTTTCCGGGGCCCGAAATGAGGGCATATTTTACTTTCATTCAAGATTCCCAATAGACGTGGGACATGAAAGTTTGGTTACGTACGACCTTGAACTTATAAACTTATTTTGTAAAGCACGTAAAAATAAAAGATTTAAAAATTAAAAAAAGTTTCCTTTTAACTTTCTTATAATCGATTATGTTGGCACGGGGTGTAACGCACCCGACGCCCTTAAGGTAAACTTCAAAAGGATTCCAATATGTCCAGAAACTATATAGAAAATTATCATGGACGAACATACATAGAACAGATGGCAGTAATAATATTCTCTTGTATTTGCGAAAAGGTTGGTTGCTTTTTAGATAAACTATATACAGGGTGTTATGAAAATCGTTTAATAAATTGAAATTGGAATTGCATAAATGTACCAATAAATAGCAGTTCTATTTTATAACGAGAAAATTCGACCATATGATGATGAAATGAAAAGATCGTTTTCGCTCTGCCACTAGTAAATAAAACAAATGGATTATACAATGCTGCGGTAGTTTAACTAAAAGTTTGGTAATTTAATAACCAGTTTTATAAAAAAAATATTAAAAACTGTTACTTTTGTAATATAAAAAAATAATTGTTAACTTTCTAGAAATCAATTACACTTGTAGTTTTTCGTTTAAAAGCTATCATAACTCAAAAATTATATCCAAAGATAAATTGCATTTGCACTGCATTAAACTAAAAATTTCACATTTTGAAAATAACTTAACATCATAGAGTGCCGAAAATCAGTCCGGAAAAAATGCACTACCTAAACGAGTTGTAAAAAAAATTTTCATTAAATAACCTTGGATTTGTCACAAGAAAATTATTTACCATTTCCGCAAAACCGTTGCAATTGCAATACGTGGAAACGGACATCTTCTAGTACCTTATCAAGGAATGTCTTTCGAGGCAATAGATAAAAAAATGTTCTTTAGTATGATTAAATGATAATAAAATTATTATGGCTGGCCGTGGCGTAGTACTTTGCTACTGCGCAGAAGGTCGAGGGTTCAATCCAGCAGGTTGGTATACTTATTTATTAATTTATTTAAGTATATTTTTCCTGTCCATGCACACAGGTACTAGTTGTTTGCAGAAATGCAAATAACGTCCGTGGCAGCACTACCACGTTGTTTAAAAAGAGGTGGCGTGAAATACAAAAATGTATGTTTCGGTACTTGGACAACGTTGACGGGTATTACGACATCCTCGCCGATATCCTTGAGATATGGAAAAAGGGTAAAATCCCTACTGAGGCGGGGAGGTGAGCAATAAAAAAAATATATTATTTTTTTCTAGGGATGCGTATGATGTATTATTATTTAAATTTATTATTAGATGAATTGTTTCTCAAATGCGAAAACTTACAACTATTGAATACAATCGTATATTTGGCAACACTGGAGAATTTCTATATCTTGATAAATGTTTTCATCTTCTTAGGTTTAACGGCAGCCATTGATCTGACGACAGGTGCGGGTTAGTTAGGGGGTAAAATCCAACTTTACTTTTTTTTTTAATTTTCAAAAATGGTCAAAAGTATTAAATATACAAACATACGACCTCATTAATCACCCATTTCAATATATTAAACGATTTTTATAGCACCCTGTATAACAAACAGCAGTATTTTTAAATAATATATTTCTAAACCCAGTGGTGCATAATTCATAGCATAAATTTTAAAAGCAATACAATATTATACAGTATTCATACAAGTAATATAATGCAACCTTGTTTTAATTTGTATTCGTAACCGACGGTATATTTCAATAGAATTTATACTAAAAGAATGTTTAACCCCTGAAAAATTCCTAAAATGTCAAAAACGTCGCATAGTTTGAATGCAAGCTATAATTTCAGTGATTCCGAGTGACAAACTGGCGTGAATTTGTGGAAGTGACGTGGAAATCGGAAATATGCGTTTGACAAATACGCCAAATCACGACCGACGCCGCTCGCTTTGATATCAAGCATCGAAGGAAATTTTAGTTGTAGAACAAGGCTTTTGCTTCTAAAGAATTTTTCGGAGTTTAAATTTAATGGTAAAAATATATATTACTTTTTTCCCTTTTCATGTTTCAAATATTTATTGTAATACGATATTTTCTTTAAAGATATATTGTTTTTATTTAATTTTGTTCCTTTTATTGACAAAAAAGAATGTTGTGTATCATTTAACACACAAAATATATGAGCATTTCCGTAAATTGTTCGCATGTTAGCAGTTCAAAAAGGAGAGAAATTTTTTTTTGAAAGTGACACTCATTAGACTTGATTTAAATCGTTCCTTTGACCTTCAGAAACAATTATTCCCGGCTGTACAGCCAATGTGTATATACATTCGCTATAAGATTAATATCTCTAAATGCACCATTTTTAATTTGCGGCCATTTCCGACCAAAAATGGCTAAAATCTGACCATAACTTGGAAACGATATCCTAATATCAAAAAGGCACATAAAAATTCAAAGTCAGCAGGTCAAAAAATATATGAAAAGTGTACCTGGACGTTAATTTGACTAAAAGATATATAAAAGAGGAAACCGTTATTAGGAATCAGGATGAATAATTTCAATAAATCGCATGAATAAACTTATAATACATTATACATGTATATTGATTTTTGATGTTTTTTACGGCAATTTAGTGAGTTTTTTCAATTTTTTTACGCAAAAATATACTTATTGAGCTGTAAAAAAAATGTTCTTAAAAAAGTCGTGTTCAGCCGTGAATAATTGTATCTGGAGGTCCAAGAAACGATTTAAATCGAGTTTAATGAGTGTCACTAGCAAAAAAAATTTCTCTCTTTTTTGAACTGCTAACATACCAACAATTTATAGAAATGCTTATATATATATATACAGATATATTTATATATATATATATATATATATATATATATATATATATATATATATATATATATATATATATATGTATATATATGTATATATATATATATATATATATATATATATATATATATATATATATATATATATATATATATATATATACAGGGTTAGAGGGAAAGTCGTCCTAGATAATTAAGAACGTTATAGTTTAGGCCGTTTCTGACCGATTTGACTCTATGATAGGATGTCCTAAACTTAACCGTTTTCGAGATATTGAAGTTTAAAGATTTTCTAAAAAAAACATGTTTTTTTTGCTTTCATATCGATTTTTTTTTTATTAGAGGTTCTCGAGTGCGATTTTTTGGTTATTTTTTAGTTAGTCTGCATATCAAGTATCAAAAATCATCAAAAAAATTTGAACTAGTTACTAACAGTTTCAAATGGCGGCTTGTTAATGTTTCTAAATTACGAATTTTTACCAAGTGTTTCCTACTTTAAATCAATAAAGAGAAAAAAAAATGTATGGAAGTTATTCTGCAAATTATTTTAAAAACTTTTACGTCTTTTTAGCTATGTAAAACGGTATAATATCTACTGGATCTATTGAAAATTTTAAGAAAATGAGATTTCAATAGGCCCAAATGTAGAGTAACATAATAATAGAATTTAGATACTACCAATTACCGGTTTACTACCTGCACCTTCAAACAATAAAAAGGGTTGGGTAAGCATTTTTTCCGGTAGGGGTACTCTCTGTGCGAGTGACATTTTCTGTTCACTAAACATTATTGAATGATTTTTAGTCTGCTCATGCGATTCGTCCGTGGTAGATGTGCTATACCGTGCTTTTCAAAAATATCTGTGTTTCATCTTCTGACTGTGTGAATTGGCTCGTAACTGGATTTTGATCTCTGCTTGTGAATATGGCAACGTATACCAACGAGAAATATGCTGACATCCTAATGTGTTACGGATTTTGCGAAGGAGTGTTGTCGCGTGCACGTGATGAATACATACTGCGATATCCTACTCGTCGTGTACCTCATGTTAGCGTATTTGATGGAACTTATCGAAGACTACGAGAAACTGGTTCCGTACAAAGACGGCGGACTGACATGGGACGACCACGTATCTTTGACGAAGACGAAGAAAACAAAATACGTCTCTTTGAGGTGGGCCCAACCACATCTACAAATGTTGTCGCACAACAGCTTGGTATTTCGCAGTGGAAGGTATGGTTTGTAATGCATACTGTTGGGCAACACCCTTACCACTATACGCCCGTGCAAGTCATTGAAGAAGGGGATCCGTTGCGACGATTAGAATTCTGCAAATTTATGCTCAATACCGATGTCGAAGATGCATCTTTTTGTAAGAAAATACTATGGACTGACGAGTCGAAATTCGACAAACACGGTCTTACAAACTACCACAATGTCCACTATTGGGCTTCTAAAGAGGAAGGCAACCCAAACAAAAAAAGAACGAAAGGATCGCAAACAAGATTCAGCTTAAATGTGTAGATGGGTATAATTTCAAATTATTTGGTTGGGCCATTCTTCCTGCCAGATAATTTGAATGGCGAGGAATACGACAATTTTTTGCGGAACGATTTACCTAATTTGATGGAAGACCTACCTATTGGTTTGAGACAAAACATGTACTTTCAACACGATGGCTGCCCAGCTCACTACAGAGGAAGTGTTCGTGCATGGCTCAATGACAATTATCCCAACAAATGGATTGGAAGAGGTGGACCCATACCTTGGCCGGCGAGAAGCCCAGACTTAACACCGATGGATTTTTATGTGTGGGGTCACATGAAAAGTCTCGTATACGACTAGGTGACTCCTATCGAAAACGTGGATGTCCTAAGACAAAAAATAATTGATGCGGCTGACGAAATGAGGCGGCACCTCACAACCAGCGTTGTGAAAAGTAATTTAAGAAAAAGAATGAGAATTTGTGTTAGAAATAGGGGCGACCATATAGAACATGAATTATAATTAATAAAAAATATTAAATTGCAAGGTTTTTTTTGTTTTATTTGTGTATTTTTCGTATTTTCACCTAGAACTAAAAATTTACCTTTTGCTACCCGAGCCCGCTTTAGGTGTCATTCTGTGTACAGTTTTCCTATTAAAACTCCTAGTATTATACCTTTTTTGATAGCCAAAAAGACGTAAAAGTTTTAAAAATAATTTGCAGAATAACTTCCATACATTTTTTTTTCTCTTTATTGATTTAAAGTAGGACACACTTGGTAAAAATTCGTAATTTAGAAACATTAACAAGCCACCATTTGAAACGGTTAGTAACTAGTTCAAATTTTTTTGATGATTTTTGATACTTGACATACAGACTAACTAAAAATAACCAAAAAATCGCACTCGAGAGCCTCTAATAAGAAAAAATCGATATAAAAGCAAAAAAAACATGTTTTTTTTTTTAGAAAATCCTTAAACTTCAATATCTCGAAAACGGTTAAGTTTAGGACATCATGTCATAGAGTCAAATCGGTCAGAAACGACCTAAACTATAACGTCCTTAATTATCTAGGACGACTTTCCCTGTAACCCTGTATATATATATATATATATATATATATATATATATATATATATATATATATATATATATATACTGTCCTCCCTCTTTCTTATATATATATATATATATATATATATATATATATATATATATATATATATATATATATATATATATAGTAAGAGGAATCTATGAAAAAAAAATTACGGGCCGAGATATGGCCAGATATGACCATAAAATTCGCGATGATCGAGGTATTGTAGCAAATGATGAAGATGATCTGGAAACTGTTGCGAGAATGATACAGGAGGACTACAAAAGATGAAAGGTAAGAGAGGAAATACCAACTTGGACTAATCATACCTGTTTAGGAATAAACTTTGATGCAACCGCTAGGAATGATAGCGAGATTAATAAAAGAACATCATACGTACGGAGAACCATTAGCAATAAACGAAAATATAATATCCATGAAACACTTACGAAAAGTAGCAGTGCAGACAAATAAAGAAAAACAAATTAAAGGAATCATCAAAGTGACAGCTACAAAAGGGTAATATTCGGGAATCTTTTTTTGCTTACTCAGACATGATATAAACATTAAAGTTGGTGGGTCGAAACATTCGGTGATCGATAATTATCATTTTATTTATTGTAACATCTTGATCTTATGTTATTGATTGATAGATATCGTTGTAAGATTCCTGTAAACTTCTCGTACAACCCTTCTTAAACAGTCTACTTTATCCCTTTGGAATGAATGGCACAGTATTTCAAAACCAACGCGTCGCTCCTGTACTGCTTTAGGGATTTCCTTGTAGCACGTATGCTAGGTCCATAAAAAAAAACCTGAGAAAGTTTCCTATCGAATTTACTATATTTCTAATAAAAACGATGTATGGTGATCAAATCATAGATATATCTCAAGTAAAATACTAAGATGTTCTTCAACTTCAGAAGCAGATAAAGAGAGCGCATTCAACGATCGTTATTAGCAACAATACTATCTCTATTAGATCAAAGGCAATCATTTGCGTTTTGGTGCCGTTAGTTACCACTTGGTGCATGTGATTCTGATATTTAATAGATATCGAATGGTTGTAGCTTCCACTTGATGGAAATTCATTACAAATATATAATAAAAGATGGTTTTTAGTCAGTTTCCGTTGGTTTATTTATAAATTTTTTTGATAGCGCGTTTCGATGTTGATGCAGCTTCTTCGGACCTACATTTAACTCTTGTCAAGTTTAGTTTATTTGAACAACATTGAATATCTTTAATGTTTAAAATTTTATATTATTTCTTTATTATACTGTCATACCTATTTAAATTTATATATATATATATATATATATATATATATATATATATATATATATATATATATATATATATATATATATATATGTATATATATATATATATATATATATATATATATATATATATATATATATATATACATATATATATATATATATATATATATATATATATATATATATATATATATATATACAGTGCCACCTCGATAATCCGGATCTCCATTAAACCGGATTCTTTAATAATCCGGACAAACATTTCTATTGCACTGTGTACTTTATAATTCGGATTTGATAGTACTAGGTAATCCGGACCTGCGTTTTTAGACATCTACGTAATTTAAACTACATGGGAAAACTGAAATCGATAGTGAGGAGATTCCCCTAACTTCCAGTCTAATACATCTGGGATTCACACAAACTGTAGGTGCCTTTGATTTGCCTACAACGCATCGCGTATCGCGTCTAAAGGTTAGTTGTTTGTTTATTGTCACAAGTACAACATACCTACGTTCTATTTTACTTTATGTGGTTCATATAAGTATGTAAACGTTTTTTTTACGTATATGTACCTACATATTAAAATGCCTTCTAAAAGAAAACTATATACATATATATATAACACATGGGCTGAAAAGTCCCGGCCTAACAAAGAAAACACGGTTTTTTTGGTTCAAAATTAGCTTTATTCATCAACGTAATCTCCATCAAGAGCAACGCAATCATTCCAGCGCCGCTCTAACATTTCAATACCACTTTTGTAGAACGATTTATCTTTTGCCTCAAAATAGGCCTCAGTTTCAGCGATAACAAAGAAAACACGGTTTTTTTGGTTCAAAATTAGCTTTATTCATCAACGTAATCTCCATCAAGAGCAACGCAATCATTCCAGCGCCGCTCTAACATTTCAATACCACTTTTGTAGAACGATTTATCTTTTGCCTCAAAATAGGCCTCAGTTTCAGCGATAACCTCTTCATTCGTGCGAAATTTCTTACCGGCGAGCATTTTTTTCAGGTCTGCGAACAGCCAGTAGTCGCTGGGAGCCAAATCTGGCGAATACGGTGGATGTGGGAGCAATTCGAAGTTCAATTCATGTAGTTTTGCCATTGTTTTGATTGACTTGTGACACGGTGCGTTGTCTTGATGAAACAAAATTTTTTTCTTTGCCATATGCGGTCGTTTCTTTGCAATTTCGGCCTTCAAACGCTCCAATAACGCTATATAATATTCACTGTTGATGGTATTTCCTTTCTCAAGATAGTCGATGAATATTACACCACGCACATCCCAAAATACCGAGGCCATAACCTTTCCAGCCGATTGTTGTGCTTTCGGGCGCTTTGGACGAGGTTCACCAGTTGCTGTCCACTCAGATGACGATCGTTTTGATTCCGGAGTGAAGTGATGGATCCATGTTTCATACATTGTCACATATCGACGCAAAAATTCCAGTTTGTTACGTTTAAACATGGCCAAACACTGCTCAGAATCATCAACACGTTCTTGTTTTTGATAAACAGTGAGCAAACGCGGCACCCACTTTGAACAGAGCTTTCTTATAGTCAAATGCTCATGCAATATAAAGCCAACACGTTCTTTTGATATCCTTACGATGTCAGCTAACTCACGCAACTTCACTTTTCGATCATTCAAAACGATTTTATGGATTTTTTTTGATGTTTTCTGGTGTTACCGCCTCATTTGGACGTCCACTGCGTTCTGCATCATCGGTGTCTCTACGACTACGTTTGAAGTCAGCAAACCAACGTTTTATTGTTGTTTCTGATGGAGCGGAGTCCCCATAACACTTTTCAAGCCATTGCTTCGCTTGGACGGTATTTTTTCCCATCAAGAAGCAGTGTAAAATTAAAACACGAAATTGTTTTTGATCCATTGTTTTGAAAATAACAAAAGTAGCGTCACTCTTAGCACAATAACTCACAAACTAATGAATAGAATATCATGAAATTTTAACAGCTGTCTTTTGAAGGTTAGTATTAACTGAAAAAAAGGTGACTGCAATAAAACTAGCGCCATCTATGTGTTAGGCCCGGGACTTTTCAGCCCATGTGTTATATATATATATATATATATATATATATATATATATATATATATATATATATATATATATATATATTACACTAACAATAAAACAAAGGTCCGATATATTAGAAAGACTAGTTCTTGGTGAAAGCGGAAAAGTGTTGGCAAATGAATACGGAGTAGGAACATCCACAATTTTGGATATAAAAAAGAAGCAAGGAAAAATCAAAAGGTATGTATATATGATTTATTTTAAAGATAATTTTGTACACTCACTATGGACGTGTAACTTCTTTTAGATTTATTTCCAAATGTGATTCCGGTCCTGGCGTCAGAAAAACCTTACGAAAAGCCGAATATCCAGAAATGGAAACTCGTTTGTATACATGGTTTTGTACGCAACGATTAATCCACGTCCCAATTTTCTACGAAATTTTATCAGGCAAGTGATGAAAGTGCCGTCGATCCTTTCCTAACTTTATTCTCAGGTAAGATAAAAGAATTAAACCTTGGACCTACTCAAATATACAATGCAGATGAATCAGCTCTGTATTGGAAAATGTTGCCCGAAAAAAAAAAACGCTGGTTCGTTCTCAGGAAAAGATCGCACCAGGTCGAAAAATAATCAAAGAACGCGTTACCTTTCTAGCATGTTGTAATGCTGATGGATCACAAAAATTAAAGTTGTTAGTGATAGGAAAGGCAAAAAATCCGAGGGCTTTTAAAAATGTGAACATACCTGTTGAGTACAAATCATCTGTCAATGCATGGATGACTACAGCAATTTTCTTAGACTGGTTTCATCATTCTTTTATTCGTCAAGTCAAAAGTCATTTAAGAAGTCTCAACTTGCCTGAAAGAGTCCTGCTAATCGTTGATAACGCTTTGAGCCATGGAACTATAGAAGAGCTGACTAGTGAGGATGGACAGTTTACAACATTATTTCTTCCACCAAATTGTACTGCATTTTTGCAGCCTATGGACCAGAATGCAATCAGACTGACAAAATTATTTTATCGGAAAAGTCTTTTAGCCCATATTTTATCAAATAATGAAGAGAACCTTGTTAGGTTATTAAAAAGCATTAACCTAAAAGATGCTGTATGTCTACTATGCAATTCACGGGACAAAGTCTCCCCCGAAGTCTTGAAAAAGTGCTGGCACAAAATTATGGTTTATGTGGTAGATACCAACCCAGACACTGAATATGATGCTGAAGATCTGATTCCTCTGAGTGAATTGTGGCACAATTTGCTTTCCACGAATGAAGAAATGAAAGGTAAAGCCTGAAATTTTTCTTTTAGTATTTTTTTGGTTAATTCGTAAATATTTAACAGATCTTTCAGATATGCTGAATGTTCTCACTGAGCAGAATCTCACGAACGTGGAAATATGTAATTGGCTTGAAAATGAGGAAGATTTGTTACCACTGGAAGACACAGATGATACAGATGAACAACACGGGAGTGATAATGAAGGTTCAGAGTTAAATACTAATACAAAACAGACTGTTAAGAACACTGTGAAGAATGATGAGAGAGTTAAAAGTTTCAATGGGTGCATGAGATGGGCAGAAGAAAATGATATCCCTTTAAGTGATGTTCTTGTACTTCAAAGATTAAAAGAAATTGCTTTTATGATGAACCAGAGAAGGGTCAAGCAAACAAAAATTACAAATTTTTTTACAAAATAAGAAAGAACTTGATAAGACATGCTTCTATTTAAAAATATTATTCTATGTATGTACTATTTTTTAGTTGTTTCGTATTAAATGATTCGTTTTTTAATATAAATAATGTCCTGCTTCAGTAATTCGAATTATTTACTAATTCGGATCACCGCGGTTTTAATTAGTCCGGATTATCGAGGTCGCACTGTATATATATATATATATATATATATATATATATATATATATATATATATATATAATTTGCAGGTTCCGGCGTTATACTGACTGTTGCGTTCTCGAACAGTCAGCAGAGCGCCGGGACAAGTAATTACCACTAATACGGGCATCCAGCTGACAATCACCGATGCCCGGACGAACACTCCCGAGCCACCCTCCTACAATCTGCGTAGACGGCGATCGCACTTCGGTTTCTCAGTTAGCTTCGAGCGGCAGCAGCATCAAGATCAGAGTATCGAGTAGCAACAGCAGCAAGAGCACTTGGAAATGCCAAATGAGATTTTGGCGAAATGTCGTGCAAATTCATCGTCAGACGAACGGTTTAATTCTTTAGTAAAATTATATTCTAATAAGGGAATATTAGTTAATCTGTGTATAAAGCTATAATAGGCCGGGAGCTTGTGTTGGTTGGAGTGGTGAGAACTATTGTGAAATGTGGTATCTGTATGAGAGGGTTTATGATATATTGCAAATTCATGTTTTTTCCTGGTTTTACTGATTAACTAAGAAGTTGATTTTCCTTTCCACTTCTTCTTCCATTGTAAAACTGATATTTCTGTGTAAAGAATTAATCCACTGTAACAAGTGTGATAATTGTTTATCTGTCCCTGTAAAGTATTTCGGCAAGTAATAGGCTTAATGAGCTCCCCATAATTAACCCTTCCTTACTAGTGTGGACTTTATTGTTAAATGAGAAATAATTTTGTCGTAGGCCTGTTTTTAAATAAATAAATTATTTATTAATTAATTAAATAATACTCCTGGTGATACACCAGAGAGGATAAAATCATAATATTGCTGTATCTAAACTATGCCTATCTCATCATTGTTTTGACCTTTTTTTACTGCACTATAAAGGCGTTTATTCGACTCGCCCGACAGAATGAACAACTAGGCAGACGGTTAGTCGACTAGTCAAAATTTCGGGTCGCCCTCTGGGTCTATGACACAAAATTTTTGTACTACATTATTGCTACTATATTATTACCTTCCCTAATTGAGTGCTAATTTCATGGGTCCTCCCTCTCCAGTTACACCACACATTATTATATACATATTTATGCCATTAAAGTCTTTAATGCCTCCACTATATAATTCCTACTATAGTTAAACTGAGCTTAGTCTAAGCTCCACTACGCAACAAATGATGATTAAATCTCCCGTCGCTACAAACGTAGCCATAAATAGTGTTATGCCATTAATATTGTTAATATTTAATGGGAAAATTTACGATATATGCCTAAGAGTATTAGGTTAAGATCTTCCTTGATAAATTGTTTCTGTTGGCTGTTGACAAGGTAATAGGTTATTAATGCAAAGCAGAGAGATACTTTTACCCTACTGATTAGAGCAAAGCCAAAGGAGGGTAATGTATTTGATGTGTAACTAACACGTTACTTATTAAATCTTTATATTTATTTATTAAAATGACTAATGTAATTCTTTCCAAACATGAGAGGAGAGCTCTCATGGCCTCAGCTAGATAAAAAATCCTGGTTCGCATATTTAAACCGTGATCAAATTGTTGTTCAAGAACATCATCATAACACAATACAGTCTGTCAAGTTAGAACGTATCCGCGATAATTCATTTTTTGGTAGATGCAATTCTAGCGATTCAACAAAAAATCGGTAGAGATAACCTTTCTCTACGACGCATTTTAATAAAACTATCAGTCGATTCCAAACTTTCGTGAAAATCACGTAAAATGCAAAACGAGCCACTTGTCTGCTCGTCAAATATATTAAAAGTCGGTATGTTTGAAAAGAAGTAAGTAAATTGTTTTAACGAGACGAAAAATGTCGACGACTTGCTCAAACGTGCCTCGGTAGGCAAACTCACTGCGAAAGTTGAAAAACGAATCTTGTCTTTGTTTTCACGGGACTCGAAATTGACACTGCGTCAAGAAGCGGCAAACTTAAGAAAATCGGCTTTAAATGAGACCATTTAACAAGGTAAATTTAAAGTCAATTCATCCACTAGCACAAACGACTTTCTATATCCTAAATGTAATTAGTAATTTCGACTTGGGATCTGTCTTTTTTTCAGAAGCCAACTAAAGGAAGTTTTGGAGCTCAGGGATTTTGATCTTACAGTCTGTCAAGTAAGAACGTGTCCGCGATAATTTATTTTTGGTAGATGCGATTCTAGCGATTCAACAAAAAATCGGTAGAGGTAGTATCAGTCAATTCCGAACTTTCGTCGAAATTACATAAAATCCAAAATGTCGTCGTTGTTTACGCCTCGGTTCGAGGCAGTCTTTCTTTGTTCCGATCCAAAAGCGATTCAACAAAAAATCGGTAGAGATAACCTTTCTGTACGACACATTTTAATGAAACTATCAGTCGATTCCAAACTTTCGTCAAAATTACGTAAAATCCAAAACAAGCCACTTGTTTGCTCGTCAATTCGAGGTAGTCTTTCTTTATTCTCACCCAACCTAAAATGACACATTCAGCAGTCGCTAAAAATATTAAAAAGTCGGTATCGTTTGTCAAGAAGTGGGTAAATCGTTTTAACGAGACGAAAAATGTTGACGACTTGCCAAAACGTGGCTCGGTAGTCACTCCGAAAGTCGAAAAATGAATCGTGTCTTTGTTTTCAACGGACCCGAAATTGACGCCGCCTCAAGGAGCGGAAAAAGTAAGAAAATCGATTTTGAATGTGTTCCATGAGACCGTTCGACATCTTCGTGCTCATGATGTCAAATTCCGAAGCACGTTGAAGAAATCTTTGCTGGGCGAAAATCATGTCGCGAAGCGACTCGCTTGGGCCCACGATAAGATACTAGAGCCTCACCCTCGCCGGACGCTACTCCTATTGAAAACGTTTGTCTCTCGAAAAGAGAAAGCTCAGAAGAAAGACACTGAAGACTGACTCAATTGTCTCGAGAGATTCAAAAAATTTGCAAATTATACAGAAAATCTCGTCGACAATATGTCTCGAAAATGCCAAGCGATTATCGATGCAGGAGGCGATTCGACAAATTACTAAGGTAATTGCGCCGTTGTTAGCAAACCAAAGAATACATTAATGGCAAAAAATGTTCTCGAAATACATTTTTCCAAGAATACGAGCGGTCACGTTCTCAGTTGACAGACTGTATATGCACCGCCTACAAACCACAAAGAGCAATAAGATCGTTACTTAGAAATCCAAAAAAAAAATAACACTAGGGAGTATGCAGTATTTTATATGGCAGTTGTAATAAGACCTACATATGACAGAATTCCCTAAATGGCATTTCAACATTTTCAAAATCGGCAAGGAAATAATACAACTGTACTCTTCGAACGATGACAGTCAACTGAAGTCAAAATTAAAAACTTTAGCTACCTTCCCAGAAAATAGTACTTTAAGGATAATTGAATCAATATCACACGAAGGGAAAAGCAAGAGACAGCTGTCTCTAAAAATTTTAGGTAATGAAAACAGACCGGTTCTAACAAGTGACCACTACCTGCGCTCGGGCGTCCACCCGTGCACGACCACATTGTTCGTCATAACTTCGTTATTAAAAGGAATTTTCGAATAATCTTCTTCTTAAAATGTTTACCGAAGTATAGAGAATAATAACAAATAAAAAAAGTTTTTTTTGAAAGTTCTGGAGATATTTAACCCCTTAAATTATTGATGGTAGATCCACTGTAACAAACTTGGGAGTTTATACAAACTTTACAGAGAACATATTAGACTCAGGAGGACAGGTTGACGTAATATACATGGACTTTTTTAAAGCCTTTGATAGAATATCTTATTTCGTTTTGCTGCATAAGCTTTGGCGTATAGGTTTTGGTGTGGATGCGTGCAGTTTGTTTTCTTCATATTTGGGGGGCCGCTTTCAGTCAGTACATTATAATGGATATATTTCCGATTCCTATACCGTAACTTCGGGCATGCCACAGGGATCCAATCTTGTTCCCCTACTATTTTTGCTATATAATAATGACCTCTGTGATACTCTGAATTGTATGTATTTAGGACTGTAAAGTGCTTCAAACTGAGCTTTGCGTGCTTGAGGATTGGTGTAAGAACAATAAATTAGACTTGAATATTTTTAAATATAAAATTATGTCGTTGACGAGGAAAAACC
The DNA here is from genome assembly GCA_019049505.1 of Pachyrhynchus sulphureomaculatus. Taxonomy (NCBI): domain Eukaryota; kingdom Metazoa; phylum Arthropoda; class Insecta; order Coleoptera; family Curculionidae; genus Pachyrhynchus; species Pachyrhynchus sulphureomaculatus. Next base: position 110,833,046 of record CM032456.1, on the reverse strand, counting down.
ATATAATAACATATGAATATTCACTAGGAACGTCAACTCTCGGGCGCACAAGCGGTGTAAGGGACTTGGGAGTAGTATATCACTTGAGGCTCGCAGAGAGTGTTCGTCTATAATTTTCTTGTATAGATTGTTGCACGGAGTCATCGACTGTCTTCAGCTGCTATCGGAGGTGGCTATATTGGTGCCTAGAATTAATTCACGAAATACTGCTACTTTTGTTTGTTCACGTGCTAGGACTAATCTCAGGTTAATTGAACCAATCAATGTTATGTGCAATAAATTTAACTTAATTAGTAACGAATGTGACATTTTTGCAGACACCGAAAATAAGATTCGGTCAATATGTTTAGATCATTTCACTTGATAGGACATTTATAAAAATTCTGTTAGAGGCTTGTTTTGCTTGTTGGATGTATGTAACTAATATTTGTTTTATTTCAGTTTTATTCTAATTTGTACTGCGCTGATTCATTTAATTTCTCTATTCTTTTTTTTTGTTGTTTTTGTTTATTTTTGTTGTTACTTTAGTACCTTAGTTTTAAGAGAAAATTTCGTTCATATTCTTTCTTGTGTTCCCTGTAAATGGTTCTTAATGTTGGGAATAAAGCTATTATTATTATTATTATTATTTAAGTTAGTTGGAAAAACGCCCTGTGACTTGTCACAATTTTTTGCCCAGAAACCACAGAAGTTCTGTAGTGACGGAATTTTGGTGTTGCCAGAAAAATGACCAAAGGTCATCGAACAAAATGGCACATATTTGAATTAATAAAGTTTGTTCAAAATATAAAAAACAGCCTCAATACTATTTCAACAAATCTTTACAATACCATTATCAGTGATAAGAATAAATAATAAATCTTCCTTTTAAAGGCCAAGAAATTTAAATACCTCCCAACCATTCTTATGTCTCCGACCCCTAAATCGCACCAATATCAAAGCAGGCACTGGCTGTCGTCTGTGTGATGTGAGGCGTATTTTTCAAACGCATATTTCCGATGTCGACGTCACATCCACAAATTCACGCCACTTTGTCACTCGAAATCGCTGTAAGATGCCGAAATTATAGCTCGCAGTCGTCGAAGAATGCCGCATTCTTGCCACGTCAGGAATTTCCCTGCGACCTCAATCTTTTCCGTTTTTAATAAATTCGGCCAGGAAATGTTTTATTTATTGAATTAAATATGTATATGTTAATAATATTCATATTTAATTTTTAAATGGATATTAATCTAATGTTCGTTACAAAATGTCTTTTGGCGATCTACTCCAAATATTTTAGAAGAGTCGCTTATGGTTCTAGGTGTAAAATCATAAAATATACACTGTTAATATAAATACACTCGATGTGTTCATTTAAGTGATGTGATCTGAGCCTAACGCTATAAAATTTTACGTATGGTGTATTTGTTTGGAGTCGATAGCAGAATTCTCTCAGTGTAGATGCAAATAGATGTTGGTGTGCTCCCAAAAAATGGATTTTGCTACCTGTTTTAAATTATTTTTAAGAGTTTACCCTATTTTAGGCAGAAAACCTCTGCCATACAATAGAGCCATAAAATATAAATGAAGGTTTATTGGTAGCACAGCCGTCTTAGCGTAACCTGCTTTTACTGGTTAATAAATAAAATTATATTAAAAATAAAGTTATAGAAATATAAGATTTACTATAAAAAAAATTTTTATCTATGTATATATACAAATTCACAATTCACGATATATAAGTAATTTAATTACAATCAAAAATGGTCATCGTCTTCAAATCTGAAGACTCGACTTCTCTTAAATTGATAATTAAGGATTCTATTTATATACACAGTTTCTTCGATGTATTCGTCAAGTTCCCACATTTTCTTTTCTTCTTCTATAACATGTCGAATGGCATTTTTCCAATTATCCTCTTTGATCCTCTCTATTCCAGCGAGTAATAATTGCCTTACGTCTTGAAGTTTGAAAGTGGTATTTTTCCTTACAACGAAACCTTTCATTTGTGCCCAAATTAGCTCTATGGGATTTAATTCGCGATGATATGGAGGTAATCTAAGGACTGTGATATTCCGTTCCTTTACCACCTGCGTATTTCTTGAACAGTGCCTTATTTTGTTTCGCAATTTTGAGAAGTTCCGCTTTTAACATACCGTCTTTATGTTTGAGATTTTTGCCTCTTATCCACTGAGGAATATCCGCTCTCCTCCATGAATTTGTCGGGAATCATTCTAATAATCGAGAATGGTATGGGGCATTGTCTAATACTATAACTGATTCTACTGGTATACATTCAATCATCCTCAAAAACATCGGCCGTCATCTCCTCATGGTAATATTTAGTTGACTTTGATTCGAATTCCAACAAGCCACCGTCGAGAAATCCGTTTTCACTACCAATATGTGTTATAATTAGCCTGCGACCTTTGTTTCTGTCAATTCAGAATTTTTCAATGTGTGTCCCTCATTAACCCAAGTCTCATCTAAATAAAAAATATTTCTTTCTTCGGCTCGAAATTTTCTGACTGTTGGTAGATATTCTTTTCTTCAACAAATTATTTATGTTTTATCGATAAGGACAGATTTTCTATTGTGTTTTTCTCAACGAAAATTCAGGTTATGAAGGATTTTCCATAATTTCCATTTTTTAGAATTTGGTAAGTCCTGGTCTTTTCTGATTTCTTGCAGAACTTTATGTAGTGTGGGTATTTCTTTCTTAATAAAAATATGGTGTACTTTTCTTCTTGTTGCGTTTTTAAAGTCTTCATCGACCTCTAAGGGCTCCGTTCCTTTGTGATTCTGGGGTTCGGTGCAAGGACCGCGTTTTCTTTCTTTAAGAAATCTATAAATAGTTGCTGATCCAACTCCCGTCATGTTGGCAGCGGTTTCCACAATTTCACGGACTTGGCTTGTTGGCTGTTGATGTAGTAGGGCATCGTGGATGTATCATTGTTTTTTCTCGCGGGAAAAATGCAGATGTACAGACTCCGCGAAGTTTGACCGGGGCAAAACTTAAAGTTGAAGCCATCGCTGTTCTGATTTGAACTAAGCATATTATAGGTTTTTCCTTTATTTTTATACTTACACAGAATATTTTCCTTGTTTACTTAGGTGCTTAGGCCCCCACCTACCGATAAGTACTTTGGTTAATTGTATTCCAATACCTGCTAAAATCCCAAATAATTTTATCGTACCTATTATCATTAAGCTTTATAACGTTGTAGACTTCTAGTTCTTAAGAATTGTTAATTATAGTCGCTTAGGCCTTTATCATACAAATAAGATTTTTAGTTTCATCATTTACCCATTGTAATAAACTTTGAAATGCGTTGATTTATATAGCTTATTGTAAAGTTTAGAAGGCATGTAATAAAATATTTTTTAGAAAAAGGTCACACACAGATAGAAAATAAAGGTGACTAAAACTAAAAATGTAAATAATTGGTAGAGAAATTTCGGACGCTTATGGATTATGACATTTTAATGTTTATAACCCATGTTGTGTGCTATCAACTCCAAAAAAACAGACTTTAGTTACTTTCATGCTTTATGACTCCCGCCACCTTCATATTGGGGAACAGCCTAAAGTCTGCTGCTGCTCAAAGAAGTGAATAAAGGGGGTAGGAGATGAAAGTTATGGAATTTTTGTATTGTTGTATATATTATCGTGAAGCAGCAGGAAACTTTTTTGGCTCAGATTTTTTAAGATTTTCAAAATGAATGAGTTATTGAACTTTGGTAATGACTTTAGGCACGATAGGTGCTTGTCGTCTTTCATCGAAGTTCGGTTGCACCTAAATCGCGAAAATCACCCGGAAATTTGCCTATGGCTCAGGGATTCGTCCCCAAATGCTTTCCGACTCATTTCATATGCTTCAGTAACGATTTTCCGAAATTCCACACGCAGGCGCTGTTTTTTTTTTGTATCTATCGTAGGGAGGCCCAATTGGTTCTTTACGCAAACATATATACATAATAAAATAAACGGATTAGCAAACTGAAACTTGTCACGCAGAGTTCTTAGAGATGTACCTGCCATCCCCTATGGTCGCGAGCCGATACTATTTTGCGTTCTTGCTTTAATCCGGATACCTTTAGATCGCACCTGGTAAAGTCATTGATTGTACCTGAATATGACAAAAGAAATTCTTCATTAATAGTTGGCGTTTTATTTACATTTGAAGTATTGACACGACAACTGAAACACCCTTTATTAACAATGTCATGCATAATTAGCGGATAATCATCTTTATATAATGGCGGCAGGCACATTTTAATTACTTCAAATAAATTGTGATAAAAGCATAGAAATAGCCAATCCAATTAGCTTAATTAAGTATGAAGATATACAATAATCGATCGGGTAATTTGGCAAACAATGAGAAATTAGGGTTACGGAATCTAATAAAATATTAAACTCTACGAGGACCAAACATTAATTAATATTAGGAGTCAATTTGCGCGAGTAATTTGCGTGTTTTAGACCGGTAATATAGCCATAATTATTCAAAACAGATTTAAACAGCAGCAAAGAACTTTTTTTGAATATCTAACACGGGAATACTAATATAATAGTAAAAATATTGTGCGAAAAATACTTATAGATTTTGATCCAAAATTTCTTTGGTAAATATCTCTATAATACAAGTATTGATATCTAGTCTGCCTAGACGGCTTCCTATTTTCAAAAACAAATGCAGTTGCTATGGACAGTAGTGTAATATTTCGTAAATACGTATAGCCTGTCCCAAGATATAAGATTCTGATTTTTGTCGTTTTAAGTGGACAATATAAAAATTCTGACCTTTTGTTTATGATAGGTTGCAGAGATGGACTTAAGAATTTTATTCATTAATGCAAATAAATAAAATTATAAGTGTTTTTAGAGATGTTTACTTATAGATGCATGTAAAAACAAATGGATAAGAAGTACAAATATACAGTTTGAATGAATGGGGTTTACAAGAGGGGACATATTGTATAAATAAAATTATATCTGCAACTAAAGCCCAATTTGGTTTCACTATCACTATATAATTTACATAAATATATGAATCTTCAACTTTAATAACGTGCTGAATGGAATTCTTCCATCTTTCACAAGGTATATCATTTATAACTTTTTTTACTAATTCAACCACTGACACGCTTAAAGTAGGAGAAACATTTTGTGCCCTTATTTTTGATTTAACTTGATCCCAAATATATTCAGTTGGATTAAACACACAATAATACGGAGGAAGCCGCAAAACAGTGTGTCCCATTTTCTCAGCCATACTATCACAAACATATTTCTTTTTCAATTTATAGTCTTTTAAAACTTCCAAAAGATCACTTTTTATAACTAAAGTCAAAATAAATGTCATTTTCTAACATATATTCCTGTATTTCCGATTTGGTGTTGGCTGCATTAGGAACCTTATTTAGTAGGCGACTATGGTAACTTGCATTGTCCATAACTATAACACTCTATTCGGGAACATTTGGCAAAAGGGAATTTTGAAACCAATTTTCAAAAAGTTTTGCGGTCGTGTCTTCGTGATAGTCCAAACTAGAATCTTTTATGTTTTTTGCAGATAATAGTAGACAATTTGAAACCCAGCCCTTTTTAGATCCAGCATGCAAAATGGGTATTCGTCTACCTTTATTTAAAGGTGTGTTAGTCTGACATTTTGTACTGCTGTCAACCCACCCTTTTTGCACAGTATCATGGGTAACGAACCCTGTTTCGTTAAGGTAAATTATTGGCCAATTCTCTGACTGATAATTTTTATTTTCTTTTCGGAACGTGAATCCCATTCTTAAGAGAATTCTGTGAAGGGTTGATAGGCCACAATGTATATTGGTCCCGTCTTGCACCAGTCTTAATTTTATTTTGTCTAGTGTCGGCACCAACTGCTCTTCATAGATAGAATATATTTTTCTCCTGATGACGTCTTTTTCATAATCGTCTATATGATGCATTTGAAAATCTTTCTGTTTTTTCCTGTTCCTGAGTGATGGTTTTCTTACAATACCCTTCATCGTAGAAATTGGGTTTTTTGTTAGTTCCCTGGTTTCTTGCAAAGCATTTTGTTTATTCAAATTTCTTTTTACCAAACTGTCGTAAACATTTTTCACTATTTGTTTAGCATCAAGTGATAAATGTTTTTTCTTGCGATAGCCACTATTGCAATTTTCCCACGGACGCCACATAATTAAAATAGAACGGTTACGTTGTAAGTTATCAGTAAAACTAAAAATAAAAAGTATCTTTTGAATCTAAATTGGGACCTGTGGCCATTAGGCCTATATTATCAAATACTTAAAGAACTCCAAACCGGGTCGCCAGGTAGTAAATATATAGGTAAAAATAGATCCAATATGATTGCAGGTGCAAAACAGGTAAAATAAAAATATTCGCATCGTAATACCTGGCAACTATGCACAAAACCTTAATAGGGTCGTTTATTGCCCCATTGAAAAAGCAAAAAGGTAGGGTCTTATATCTTGGGATTTACTTTACACAAAGTTTGGTTGTCCAGATTTATTGTGCTATTTATATAGTGCAATAAAAAAAGGTCAAAATAATGATGAGATAGGCATAGTTTAGATACAGCAATATTATACTTTTATCCTCTCTGGGGTATCACTGTCTTGAGTTTTGAACTTGGAAAAACTTGTGCTTTTTTGTTTATAAACTATTTTTAAGTTTTCAAAACGCGTTTTTTGCGCTTAAAAAGTCGGATCGAGACAAAAAAAAAATCAAACTCTTCGTAATGAAATTTTTAATAAATCCTCGTTGATTTTAAGTCGCTCAAGTGCGTACATAACCTACAAAATTGAAAAAATAGGCAAAAAATTGTTTTTTTTTATTTTATTGTACAGGTCGACTAAGTGAACCGATCGGCTTGAAACATTCAGAAAATATGTTGTTTATAACAAAAATACTCTGAAATTTTGATATAAAAATATTGAACCCAGTGGGCATTTGTTATTTAAAATTTAGGCCTGGACGCCATTAAAAATAGTTTTTTTGGGGTCATTTTAACGTTTTTTATATTTGTTTATTAATCAAATAACAACGAATGTGTTTTTTCGGTCATTTTCACGTTAACGGAAATGATTTTTTTTTAAATAAAGGTCTCGCGATTCTCTACCAGATGTGATAAAAAATTTTCAATTTCACTAATAGGGAATTTTTGAAAAAGATATGACCGACTGTGAATTTATTAAAATAGAATATCGATCGGTGATCTCTTTTTGGAAAGACCATCCTGCTGGAATCAAAGCTCTTCCAACTCCGAGTCGTCCAATTGCGGCCACAAAAAATCAGTTATCATGTTTTTGTAAAGCACTCCATCCACCGAAACATTGTTGCCAGCTTCATTTTCAAAAAAGAAAGGGCCCATAATGCCACCACTCCCAAAAACCACACCAAACAGTCAATCTTTGAGGATGTAGTGGCTTTTTTACGACTAGTGTGGCTTTCCAGAAGCTCAAATTCTACAGTTTTACTTAACGTACTCTCCGAGATGAAAATGAGCTTCATCTGAACAGATGATTTTACAGGCAAAATAGACGTCCTTTTTCGACACTTTCGAAGCTCACACAGAGAAGCGAGAACGAAGCGGAAGTCATTTTGCTTCAATTCTTGAGTGAGTTGGACTCTTTAAACAAATAGTCCGAGATCTTTCTGCAAAATTATCTTAAAAAGAATTGCGCCTGATGTACAGTTGTTGAGTTCTGCGACGAGTTGAGGTTGCTGAGTTTTCACGCACACTTAGGGCAACTGTGCGCACTGGATAAGTACGACGATAGGTTAGGTTATCAAGAGCATGCCAGTTTCATGAATTTTCTTTACGTTCCTTACACCAGACACTGAAGGAGCTTGATTTCGATTAAAATTTCTTTTAAATTTTCGCACAGTTTCTGCAACACAGCATTCACATTGGAAATAATTTTTTAATATTTACCAGCGTTGTTCAACCGTAAATCGACCAATTTCGTACCGTGAAAAAGTAACACTAGATGTCTGTCAATATTTTAGGAGAGTCCATGGTAACAGTGTTGAATAATCATCATCATTAGCTTAGTCCATCTATAGTCGGATGTAAGCCTGTGTTTTCTAGGCTTCCATTCAACTATATAGCGAGTTCATCTGTTATCATTCATCCTTGCGATATGTCCCGCCCAATTCCACTTTAATGTATATATTCGTTGTAATATATCTGTCACTTTTGATTTTCTCCGAATCTCGATGTTAGGAATACGATCTTGGAGTCTAATATCGAGCATTCTTCTCTCCATTGCTCTTTGGGTTACTTTGAGTGTTTTTTCTTCATGCATTATTTGTGAAGTGGCATTTTTGTATATGTATTCAACAAGAGTTGTGTATCTTTCATCGACTCTGCTGTTACTTAAGGCTTTAAGGACTGCCCGTATCTCTACACAATCAAATGCTTTTTTGTAGTCAACCATTGCTATCCACAAGGTGACCTTATATTCATTTGCGTTTTCTACTAGTAATCTAATTGTTTACAGATGGTCCAAAGTGCCATATCCCCGTCTAGATCTCGCTTGTTCACGTGGTTTTTAACGGTCGAATTTGTTCGTTAATCTGCATGTTATAATTCTGGTGAGTATTTTGTATAGGGTGTATGAGAGGTCTGTAATTCTCCAATTTAAATTTGTTACCCCTTTTAAAATAAGCACAATCAAGGCGTTTACCGAAGGTGTTGGTATTTTACTATCTCTAAGGCAACTGTTAAATAGAGCTTGAAGATGCCCCTCCATACCTTATCATTTCTATAATTATTTCATCGCCTCTTGGTTCTTTGTTGTTGTGCATATGTTGTAGGGCGTTTATTATTTCATCCGTTGTTACATCGGGAATTTCTTCAGATCCCACATTTCTTACTATAGCCCTATTTCCTTCTTCTTTCTCTGTAGCTTTCTTTATCTCTTTGATTTGTACGATTTCTTGGTTATCGTTATTTACAAGTTTTATTATTTAATGTCTCCCTTCATTCATTTGTTTATTTAAGTGTTTCAAACTTTTTGCCTCCTTCAGAGTTTCTTCTATTTTCGAGTTCCTGTATTGTCTGACGTCTTTTCTGATCTTTTTCTTTATTTTTTTGTCCATTTCTGCCAATTCTAATCTGTCATTTGTAGAATCGTTTCTTAATAGTCTTCTCTGTTTCATGAGATTCTGTGTCTTTCCTTAATTTTTGTGTTTTGTCTTTTTTCAATGTAGTTATTTATTTTGTAGTCATAAGTAGGCTGTTGGTTATTTGCACGTTTAGTTCATCAAGTTCTGTTTGGTAGTTTATGTGTGATGTATGATTTCACAGTGCTTGTTGATATTCGTCTGTGTTTTGCTTTGTTATTTCTGTTGGTGTCTTTATCTTTGTATGCGTTATCAATCTACGTCTCTCCTGCTTCAGATTTATTCTTATTTTTGCTCTGACCATCTGATGGTCACTGCTAATACTTGTGTTCAGGACTGTCGAGTCGATTATAATATTCTTCTCGTTTGATAGAACGTAATCAATTTCGTTTCTTATTATACCATCTGGGATTTGCCATATTCGTCGTCGATGTTCTGGCTTTTGGAAAAATGTATTCATAACATACAAGTTATTTTCGTTTACACAATTTGACCACATTTCTTCTCTGCTGTTCATCCTATCTAAACAAAACTTTCCGACACTGTTCTCATTTGTATTCGCTTCCCTATTTTGGCATTAAAGTCGCCGATTATTATAATATAACTTATTTTATGGTGAAGCAATGCTTTATTTATATCTTCGTAGAATTGGTCAATTTCTTTCTCGCTGTCTGATGTCGGTGCATATACTTGAATGATCTTACATTTGCATCTTCTGTCCATTTGTATGTCTGCTGAAATAACTCTTTCTGATATGGCTTTCAACTGAACATTTTCTTCTATTCTTTATGTATAAGTAGACCGACTCCTTCAATTTTCTTAGTTGTAAATGTGTTGAACAATATATACATAGTTCAAATAGAAACTAATCTATAATAATCAATGACAAGAGAAATTTGCACGTTATAAAAATTACTTTTGGAATGGTCCCAGAACTAAATAAATTGAATAGTTTCTTTTCAAAAGAGAGCCTATTCTGTAAGTCCTACCAATGTTCATGGTAGCCTCCACATACCGGTTTCGGTTACCTAATGCGTTTGCCAGTAGGGCTGTAATGAGAACATAGCAAGAACAGACCCTAAAAATATAACTGTAAGTAAAACATCCTATATATCGAGTTCGTCAGTGCTTGTGCCAAATTAACCAAATCGATTATGTCCTCGTTAATTAAGCTAATTGTATCGACTGTTTCTGGGCCTTTATCATATTTAACTTGGGATGATTAAAATGTGCCGGCATATTCAAACCTAACTAAAATGGTACATGACCTGCATTAATTAACAATGAGTATGTCAACAGCTAACTGAAACAATTTATCAAAGACACTCTTACCCTAATACTCGGGGGCATATGTTGTAAAATGGTGTGTGCTAAATATTAATAAAATAAATGGCGTAAACGTATTTTATACGTTGCATTTATTTTATTTTCGTTCGTCCGTCTAGTTGTGTTTTCTCGTCCATGCTGTTTAACTTGTATGTCGAAAGAGCCTTCGTCAAGGCAGTGTCGGAGAGTGATCTGGATATCAAGATGAACGATGTTCCGATAAAACAATACCAGATATGCAGATGACGCCCCGCCCTTCTAGAAGATAGCGCAGACGCTGTTCAGTCATTATTGAAAGCTATACACAAAGTAGGAGAAAATATTAGATTGAACATCAATATAAACAAAACAAAATTCATGAATAGAAACCCAATCCAGGACGTCCGCATTCGTATAAAGTCAGTTTGTTTGGAGCTGATAGCACACAACATGGGCTATAAACATTAAAATGTCACAAACCATAAGCGTCCGAAATTTCCCTACCAATTATTTTCATTTTTAGTTTCAATCGCCTTTATTTTCTATCTCCATACAACAGTGCGACCTTTTCCTAAAAATATTTTATTACATGCCTTCTAAACTTTACAATAAGCTATATAAATCAACGCATTTCAAAGTATATTTTAATGAGCAAATGATGAAACTAAAAATCTTATTTGTATAATAAAGGCCTAAACGAGTACAATTAACAATTCTTAAGAACTAGAAATCTACAATAAAATTATTTGGGATTTTAGCAGTTACTGGAATATAATTAACCAAAGTACTTATCGGTAGGTAGGTGCCTAAGTACCTAAGTATGCAATAAAAATATTCTGTGTAAGTATAAAAATATTGCAACAACCTATAGTATGCTTAGTTCAAATCAGAACAGTGATGGCTTCAACTTTCAGTTTTGCCCCGGTCAAACTTCGCCGAGTCTGTAAATCTGCATTTTCCCTGCGACAAAAAAAACAATGATAATTACCGTCCACGGTGCCCTAGTGCAAGCCAAATCCGTGAAAGTGTGGAAACCTGTGCCAACATGACGGGAGTTGGATCAGCAACTATTTATAGATTTCTAAAAGAAAGAAAACGCGGTCCTTGCAACGAACCTCAGAATTACAAAGGAAAGAAGCCCTTAGAGGTACATGAAGTTCTGCAAGAAATCAGAGAGGACCAGAACTTACCAGATTTTAAAAAATGGAAATTATGGAAAATCTTTCATAACCTGAATTTTCGCTGGGAAAAATACAATAGAAAATCTGTTCTTATCGATAAAACAGCAATAATTTGTTGGAGAAGAGATATCTAGGAGCAATCAGAAAATTTCGAGTCGAAGAAAGAAATATTTCTTATTTAGATGAGACTTGGGTTAACACACAATGAAAAAATTCTGAATTGACAAAAACATTAAGAGTGCCAAACAAGCTAGGCTAATTATAGCACATAGTGCTAGTGAAAACGGATTTCTCGACGGTGGCTTGTTGGAATTCGAATCAAAGTTAACTAAAGATTACCATGAGGAGATGACGGCCGATGTTTTTGAGGAGTACTTCCAACAAATGATTGAATGTATACCAGCAGAATCACTTATAGTATTAGATAATGCCCCATACCATTCTCGATTATTAGAGCGACTACAGACAAATTGATGGAAGAAAGCGGATATTCTTTAATGGATAAGAGACGAAAATCTCAAACATAAAGATAGTATGTTAAAAGCGGAACCTTTCAAAATTGCTAAACAAAATAAGGCACAGTTCAAGCAATACGAAGCCGATGAGATGGCAAAGGAACGGAATATCACAGTGCTTAGATTACCTCTATATCATTGTGATTTGAATCCCATAGAGCTAATTTGGGTACAAATGAAAGGTTTCGTTGCAAGGAAAAACACCAAGTTCAAACTTCAAGACGTAAGGCAATTATTATTCGTTGGAATAGAGAGGATCAAAGAGGATAATTGGAAAAATGCAATTCGACATGTTACAGAAGAAGGAAATAAAATGTGGAAATTTGACGAATACATTGAAGAAACTGTGGAAACAGAACCCTTAGTTATCAATTTAAGAGAAATCGAGTCTTCAGATTTTGAAGATGATGATTGTTTTTGATTGTAATTAAGGTGAATCGTTATAGTGAATTATGAATTTATATATACATAGATATACAGATTAAAAAATTTTTTGTAATAAATCTTATATTTCTATAATTTTATTTTTAAGATAATTTTATTTATTAAACACTAAAAACAGGTTACGCTCGGACGGCTATGCCACCGATGAACCTTCATTTACATTTTATGACTCTATTGTATAGCGGAAGTTTTCTGCCTAAAAATAATTCAAAACAGGTAGCAAAATCCAGTAAAATGCATAAGAAATCTCTTTTATTTGGGCGCACCCCAACATGTATTTGCATCTTAAATGCCAGAATTCTGCTATCAACTCCAAACAAATACACTACAGATGGCGAGAATATGGAACAGGTTCAAAAGTTTAGATACCTGGGAGGCCTTCTAAACAAGCAGTATTTAGATATGGAAATTAAAGCCCGAGTTGAGCAGGCACGACCAACTTTCATCAAGTTGCTTAAGTTTTTTTTGTAATAAAAACCTCAGCCTGCAACTCAGGTACCAGATGGCTAAGTGTGTTTGGTCCATTCTACTTATGGTGTTAAAACATGGACCTTGACAATTTTGTCACACAAATTACAGGCATTTGAAATGTAGATGCTGAGAAGAATCTTGAGAATATCTTGGGTTGATAGAGTAAGAAATGAAAGAGCCAATCTAGAAAATCGTGAATTACTTAAAAACATAAATAGGAGAACGATTTCCCACTTGGATAACAATGTTCATGATGGACGTTAGACCATTAATATGTTACATATAAATTTTATGAGAATTTTTAAAATTTTCACCTTTCATTCACAGTCTTTAGCGAAAAAATATAATTTATGGCTTTAATCTTAATGGACTTGATAGCTCCACGAATTATAAAAAAGGGAACTTTGAGTTTACCCTCACAGCCTCCACGCGGTGAAGTCCTCTTAATATGAAAATTTTTACCTGGAATATTTACTACTAGCTGATCCGACGCACGCTGTCCTGTCCAAATTTCAATAAATTTGTTTGTGATCGTTTTGTGAATTTGTGAAAAGCTGTTGGAAATGTGTACACAAAGTAAAAATGAAAAAAAGACGTATTTCTGAGTAATCATTGTATCTATTAACGATTGTGGTGATGGATATTCAATTTGAGGAGGAGTACATTCAGAAGTACGCCAGGAAATTTTACATGCGAGATGAATTCTATCGGCAGTACACCGCTGAAATGCTGGAAATGTGTGATGTGCCTGAAATGTGATCGACTTGGAACCATGTGGTTTTGTTCCAAAATTTAAGTCACAATTGAATTAAGTCATAACTTTATGTCAACCAAATGACTTATTTTCTTCCATTAAATTTGAAATCTCAAGGTGTTTTATTTACATTTCGATTTCGATTACAAGATCGATGTTCAAGTAAACAATCAAAACAAAGAAATGCTTTGTTTTGGTTGGCTTGCTGTGACATCACGGGTTTCATTTCTGTATTTCAATGCCTTACAATGTGGGCACACAACGCTCATCGATCCAATAGCAACGGATTGGTCTGCACTGTAACCAATTGTCATGTTGTAACGGAATGCAACTCGATGAGTATTCAACGCAACATTAGTTTGTCTTCTTGCACGGTTATTTAAATTCATTGTCGCGCGATTGGCTTCTACTGACCGATGATGGCTCATTCGATGCATATCATCTTCGTTTGCATATTCTCTTTCTTCTTGTGTACGTGCTGAACGTGTTTGTAATAATCAGTTCCATTCAATTTCATTTCGCTCTTCGCGTTTTCTGCAGTTCGATTGGATCGAAAATTCGTTTTGTTTGTAGAATTGCGAGTTCTGCGACCTAAATGGCTCCGTCTTATTGGCGGCTGTGCAATGCGATTAAATTGTGTCATTAAATTCAATTGTGTCGATTGTGACACAATGTGCGATGGGAAGAACCACAACTCAACTGAAAATGGACAATTAATTCACTTTGTTGTTACTGTATAACCGTTTGTCACCTCAAAAGTCAACATATTTCGTAAGTAAATCTGTAAATTTGTCTGAGATAAAACGATGGAACTTAATTCATTTTATGAAATGATTGCAATGAACTTACAACGGAATCACAATTCAACTGAAAATAGACAACTAAATCAATTTTTCGTCACTATGTAACCGATTGGCTTGATTCACAATTTGATAATCAGCTGTCAAACGACATTTGCGCACGTAGCGCAAACTGGAATAGAAATAAAATAACTACACTTGTTGGACAGATCGCGAAACAACACGGAAGTAAAAACAAATGTAATTTTATTTTAATTTAGGCTGGAATGCGTTTTTCCAGATTTTTCTGCAGATCTTCTAAATTTTTTTTTCAATTGAAAACATTTAATTGAGTTATTTTTATCCCGGGAGCATAACGAACAAAACAAAAAAAGACTCAACCAAATATGTCATTCCTATCGTCAGTTATGATCGAGAGTGCATACAAAAATTATGATTTTTGCAATTTGTCCGAATTTTTCGACTTTCCTTTGTAATTGTCCCGAATTTTCCAGGAAAATAACGAACTAAACAAAAAAAAGAATTACGCATATCCATCGTTCGAATCGTGAGTTATGATCTTGAGTTTATACAAAAATCCCAGAAAAAAAGCACTTTCTGTTTTTCCCGAATTTTCCAATTTTCTGGGCAACTTTTCCAATTTTTTTCCCTAAAAACCTTATGCGAACTATTACGAGTATTTTCTTTTAAAAATTAGCCAAATCGGTAGAGCCATTCTAAAGTGATGCGCTTACCCACGAACAGCATTTAATTTTTAATTATATAGATAAATTAAATACTATGTCAATAACTACTTACACTTATTTACATAATTTTCCTTTGTTCTTCCGTTTGGTAGATAACCTAATATTCTTTAAAAATATTCAAAGCCAAAGACAAAAGAGAATCACGCCTTTACGTAAGAAGGTGCTTTATTTTCTTATTTATATTTTAATATCACCTGTATGCTAAAATTATATATCTTAAAGCGCTTCATTTACGTTTGGTCAATTTCTTTTTAAATTTCGTATTTATGGTAATATTACTCTGATTTTTTTGAACTGTCTCATTTGAAACCATGATCTGCAAATAGCCCCCTGCACGACCAGACTTTACGTCTGATAAAAGAAAGAATGGACCCCAAACTGTTATCATGCTCGAAACAAAAGTAATATTGGCTTTTTTTTCCTTTCTCTCGCAAACTTAAACTAACCTGAATCCAAACCTGAACTAACCTGAACAACAGGTGTCAGAGAAGGCTTCCTGTTGTCAGTATGACTGATGACGTTCATGTATGGCGTTTCAATAATAAAATTTCTGAACCGTATTCTTAAACTTTACAAAAACCAAATATCTGGACTTGGATAGAAGAGTCTCGTTAGCTTGGTCTGCGTTGGAAAGGTTACAATCCACATTTCAACTGGACATCCCAAATACAATAAAAGCCAGAGTGTTCGATCAATATCTACTGCAGGCATTAACATATGGCACGGAAACGTGGGGTATAAATAAAAATATAATAAATAAACTCCAGGTAACCCAAAGAGCAATGGAGAGGAGAATGCTAAATATTAGATTCCAAGATCATATTCCTAACATTAAGAAACAAAGAAGATCTAAAGTGACAAACGTAATACAACGAATATGTACATTAAGGTGGAATCGGGCGAGGCATACCGCAAGGATGAATGATAACAGATGGACACGCGGTATAGTTGAGGAGCGGCCTAGAGAACACAAGAGATGCAGAGGTAGACGTCAGACAAGATGGACGGACGACATAAAAAGATTAGCGGGACACGAATGGATGTAAAAAGCAAACAACAGAACTCATTGGAAACAATTTGGGGCAGCTTACATCCGATTATGGATGGAATAAACTAATGATGATGATGATGATTCTTAAACACACCCTCTTAGTATTTCAAGTTTCTGTTAAAGACCTCATAAATAAAAGTACTCTGTAATTACATTTGACATAATTCGATGTTGAGATCACATGCTTTTTCGAATTTTATTTAGTTGTAACTTAACAATAAGAATTTTTATTTTTAGAAAATCACACAAAATTAACTCTGATTTATCGTGTACAAAACGCGGAAAAATAATTTCCAGACAAAATTGTCTATTTGTTGTTTAGCCATCCGAAACGATACATCATTATTTATCTTTTCGGCTGAACGGACAAAACTGACCAAATGATTTAACAAATTCGTTTTTGTGTATCTCTCTAATTTGTACGTGATTTAAATTCTGGCTGACCTCCGTATTTTTACGCCACATAAAATATTATATTTTATTACTAATTTGTTTTATTAATGCCTACAAATTTACAAGCAATAATATATATCCGCAGTTATTTTATGTCTGTCCGAATATAATGGAATATTTAATAAAAATAAATCGGTGGAAAAGTCTGTAGTTGAAATTTATGAAAGTAAAACAGACTGATGGGTATAACGTATTTCGATATTTCGTGTGATAGTTATCTTCCTAACAGACCGATCGACAGATCCACAAGCCGACAAAAATGCGACACTATGTTTTTAGTGCTACGAATCCTGAAACGTAAAGAAATGTAAAAATTTCGGAGCAAAACAAACAGATTTTCAATCCATCCTATAAAAAGCGAATGTTTCTTCCCTACTGAAAATATGCTACAGTTCAGTCAATACCCAAAAAAGCTAAAAAGACCTTGCCAAACAATTACCACTTTATTTTGTTTTACAAAAACTGTATGACGCGTTTCGCTATCAGTGTAGCTTCGTCTGATACCAAATGATATCTAAATTGAATGTTGTTACATTTTAATAACTACCCTAAGGTAAGTAGGCAATAAAAATTGTTACTACTTACTAATGAATATTGATGGGAAATCTATTCTCAACTTTAATTGTTGTATAAATTAAGCAAAGGTGAGTTACCATGAGTTAGGTAGGTATCTTTCTGAATGTTTAATTCTATATATTTCTAAATTTTCCGATATTTTTAATTTGACTCCTTTGTTTTGCATGTGTAAAATTTTAAATTTGTCGTCAAAAAGATGATTGGATTCTGTTAAATGATAAGCTGAATTGGTTATGTTCTTTTAATAACTTCTTTTATGCTCTAAAATCCGAACTTAGAAAGATCTATGTAACTTTTAGGACAAGAATCACACACTCTCTACAACAAAAATTGGTAGCTTACCACAGTATGTTGCATAGACTTGTAAGTGTCTCCATATTTGTAGATGATTTTAATAAAGAATTAAATCTAATATCTGATACCATAGATTCAATATGGAACAAAAAATTAAAAAATAAAGCTATTTCTTTACTATACCCAAAGGAAGAAGATACGGATAAAAAATATTAATTGTCTTAACCTATTTTGGTAATATATCAGAAAAATAAGGAACTACTCAAATAAATATAATATCAACGTAGCTTTTAGAACAAACAACTCGTTGGGAAAATTTATTAAAAATGCAAAAGGAAAACAAAATAGAACAAAAAAATCTGAAGTGTATCAGTTAAATTGTGGTTCTTGTTCTGAAAGTTACATAGGTCAGACAGGTCGTTCTTTCGAGGTTGGGATTTCAGAGCATAAAAGATGTTATTTAAAAAACAAAAAACCGATTCAGCTTACGGTGATCATTTAACAGAATCCAATCATCTTTTTGACGACAAATTTCAAATTTTACACATACAAAACAAAGGAGTCGAATTAAACCTGCTGGAAAATTTAGAAATAAATAGAATTAAAAATTCAGATATTATCTTAAATGAAAAATACCTACCTAACCCATGGTAACTCACCTTTGCTTAATTTATACAACAATTAAAGTTCAAAACGGATTTCCCATCAATATTCATTAGTTATCATCATCATCATCATTAGCTTATTCCATCCATAGTCGGATGTAAGCCTCCCCAAGTTGTCTCCAATGAGCTTTATTGTTTGCTTCTTGCATCCAATCGTATCCTGCTAATCCTCGTTCGCCCATCTTGTCTGTGGTCTACCTCTGCATCTGTGTTTCCTAGGTCTCCATTCAACTATACGACGTGTCCATCTCTTATCATTCCGCCTTGCGACATGCTCCACCCAATTCCACCTTAATTCGTTGTATTACATCTGTCACTTGTGATCTTTTTCGTATCTCGATGCTAGGAATACGATCTTGGAGTCTAATATTTAGCATTCTCCTCTCCAATGCTCTTTGGGTTACCTGGAGTTTATTTATTATATCTTTATTTAAAGCCCACGTTTCAGTGCCATATGTTAATACCGGCAGTACATATTGATCGAATACCCTGGCTTTTATTGCATTTGGGATGTCTAATTTAAATGTAGATTGTAACCATCCGCAGACCAAGCTAACGAGACCCTTCTATCCAAGTCAGCCTTTAAATTAATTTTTTTATATTTCGATTTTTGGTCCTAAATCTATGAAGGTTTGTACCTCTCCTATTCTTTCACCTTCTATTAATAGTTCCTGGCTGTTATCTCCCCTTTTGTTGTTCAAATATTTGGTTTTGGTGAAGTTTATTTTTAGACCTATTTAATTCCATCAGCATTTCTTGTAATTCTTCTTTTGTGTTGGCGATCGAGTGATGTCATCTGCGAACCTTACGTAATTTAATGGTTCACCGTCTATTAGTATTCCTTTATTTTTCCCCATATCTCTACCGAATCAAATGCTTTTTCATAGTTAACTATTGCTATCCACAAGGTGACCTTATATTAATTTGCTTTTTCCACTAGTAATCTAATTGTTTGAAGATGATCCAAAGTGCTGTATCCCCGTCTAAAACCTGCTTGTTCACGTGGTTGAGAACTGTCTAATTTGTTCATTAATCTATACGTTATGATTTTGTACAGTACCGATAACAGTTTGATTGGTCTGTAATTCTCCTATTTAAATTTGTTTCCCTTTTTAAATATAAGCACAACCAAGTTATTTACTCAATGTGTTGGTATTTTACTTTCTATGAGGAACCTGTTAAAATAGAGCTATCGATGCCCATTCATACTTTATCGTTTCTATAGTTATTTCATCATCTCCTAGTTCTTTGTTGTCGTGCATATATTGTAGGGCGTTCATTATTTCATCAGTTCAGTTACATCGGGAATTTCTTCAGATCCCACAATTCTTACTATCACTCTATTTCCATCTTCCTTCCCGGGCGATGGCGATATTTTCGTATCATATAGTGTTTGAGAATATTTCTATGTAGCTTCCTTTATCTCTTTGATTTGTGCGATCTCTTGGTTATCGTTATTTATAAGCTTTATTATTTGATGTCTCCTTTTATTCATTTGTTTCTTTAGGTGTTTCAAACTCTTCCCCTCTTTCAAAGTTTTTTTTAATTTTTGAATTTCTGTACTGTCTGACGTCTTTTCTGATCTTTTTCTTTATTTTTTTGTCTATTTCTGCCAACTCTAATTTGCAATTTGTAGGATCATTTCTTAATAGTCGTCTCTGTTTCCTGACAGTTTGTCTCTTTACTTAATTCTTGTATTTTTTCTTTTTTAGATGTAGCTATTCATTTTGTAGTCATGAGTAGGCTATTGGTTATTTGTGCGTTTAGTTCACCAAGTTCTGTTTGGTAGTTTATGTGTTTTATATGATTTTCCAGTGCTTGTCGATATTCGTCTGTATTTTGCTTTATTATTTCTGTTGGTGTCTTTATCTCTGAATGCGTTATCAATCTATGTCTCTCCTGCTTCAGATTTTTTCTTATTTTTGCTGTGAGCATCCGATGGTCACTGCCAATGTTTATCGTGTTCAGGACTGTCGTGTCGATTACAATATTTTTGTCATTTAATAGAACATACCATCTGGACTTTGCCATGTTCATCGTTTATGTTATGGCTTTTGGAAAAATGTGTTCATAACGTACAAGTTATTTTCGTTTACAAAATTTGATAACATTTCTCCTATGCTGTTTCTCCTACCCAAACCAAACTTCCCGACACTCTTCTCATTTGTACACGCTGGTTTCCCTATTTTGGCAATGAAGTCACCGATTATTAGGATATTGTTTTATGATGTAGCAATGCTTTGTTTATATCTTCGTAGAACTGGTCAATTTCTTCTTCCTCGCTGTCTGATGTCGGTGCATATACCTGAATGATCTTACATTTGCATCTTATGTTCATCTGTAAGTCTACTGAAATTACTCTTTCCGATATGGCTTTGAACTGAATAACATTTTCTGCTATTTTTTTATGTATAA
Organism: Pachyrhynchus sulphureomaculatus; assembly: GCA_019049505.1. Taxonomy (NCBI): domain Eukaryota; kingdom Metazoa; phylum Arthropoda; class Insecta; order Coleoptera; family Curculionidae; genus Pachyrhynchus; species Pachyrhynchus sulphureomaculatus. The sequence continues at coordinate 110,812,243 of CM032456.1, read as the reverse complement.
GTAGACCGACTCCTCCAATTTTCTTATTTTCATTGCTTTTATATATTACATACATATTCATTACTGTGTAGTAATAATCTTTATTACCTATCTACCTTAGGGTATTTATTAAAATGTAACAACATTCAATTTAGATATCATTTCATATCACACGAAGCTACAGTGGCAGCGAAACGCGTCATACAGTTTTTGTAAAACAAAATAAAGTGGAAATTGACAAAATCAGTCTTTTATTACATTGGTTTGAATTTCCATCGAGTCAAAACAATTCAAATATATATATATATATATATATATATATATATATATATATATATATATATATATATATATATATATATATATATATATATATATATATTATGTTCTTGGATTCGGGTGGAGATTCTTCTGTTTGTTTGCCCTATGTACAATTTGTGGCAGTCTCCACATGGGATGCTGTAAACTCCATAGTTTTCCAGTTTTCTCTTGTTCTTGGGGTTACCCAGCATGTCTGCCAGAGTGTTTTGTGGTTTGTATGCCGTGCCTATGTTGTGTTTTCTCAGGACTCTTCCAATCCTATCTGTAACTCCTTTCACATACGGTAATAAGACTCTAATTTGGTTGAGGTCACGTTCTTGTGTCCTTGTCTGTGGATGGCGTTGCCTTTCTAATGCTTTCCGTATTTGTGTAATTTCTCGCTCTCTCGTGTCTGGTTCAGTGAGTCGGTATGATCTCGATACGAGGGTGTTAGCTACCCACTGGATTTGGAATGGATGGTGGTGTGAGCCAGCGTTTAAATATCTGTTGGTTTGAGTGGGCTTCCGGTAGACTGAGTATTGAAGTTGACTGTTGTTTTTCCGAGTTATGAGCATCAAGGAAAGGGAGACTTTTTTCTTCTTCTACTTCCAAAGTGAACTGTATCAGGTGATGAACGAACCTGATCTAACCTGAATTGTATTTAAATAGGTCAGAAAGTTGTCTAATTCATTTCGTCCACGGGGCCAAATTATAAAGATGTCATCAGCATATCGTTTCCAGAATTTGGGTTTGAGCGGTCAATTTTTAAGAGCCTCTGTTTCAAAATACAGAGATTGGCTATTACTGGTGAAAGGGAAGATCTCATGGGCGCTCCATCTGTTTGTTTGTATATATGGCGGAATGTGTCTGATTATATTCGTGAGGTGTTCAGAGTTTTTGATGTAACAATCCGCACTTTCAACGGTTGGTTGCATGATCCTAAGTTTTGTGTAGGTGAGGCCAACGCGCTAACAATGGGTCTAAGGGGGACGTTGAACTTGTTTATCTTTGGTAGGCCATACAACTTTGGGCATCGGCTTGACTTCTCTCTTGGAATTATGAGTCTTTCAATCTCTGGTCCCAAGTTTGCAGCTTTTATTTTGGCCTTTGTAGTTTCTTCTAGATATGTTGTAGGGTCCCTGGTAACTGGCTTGTAGGTATCGTCTTGTGGAATGGTTTCCATTTTTGTCATGTAGTCTTCCAGTCGATAGCCAACACCCTCGTATCGAGATCATACCGACTCACCGAACCAGACACGAGACAGCAAGAAATTACACAAATTACTAGGGCATTCAAGCAAAACCGATATAAATATCAGTCCATACAGAAATCATTAGAAAAACAGCGCCATCCACAGAAAAGGACAGAAGAACGGGACCTCAACCAAAGTATAGTGTTATTACCGTATGTGAAAGGAGTTACAGATAGGTT
>CM032456.1:110688033-110805533 GCA_019049505.1 Pachyrhynchus sulphureomaculatus | reverse complement strand
ACTTTAATCCGACCAGTCTTGCCATTGCCAAAGCACCTTTGTGAGCAGGTGCATTGTCACGATGAAAGATGATTGTTTTCTTCTGCAAATCGGGCCTTTTCTGACGAACTTTCTCATCCAGCTCGTCCAAAAGGTTGCAATAATACTCTCCTATGATTGTTTTACCGATTTGAAGGTAATCATTTAACAAAATTTCTTTTGCATCCCAGAAAATTGATGCTATAATTTTTTTGGACGACTTTCATCACTTTGGCTGCTTTGGAGCTGAAGAATCAGTTTTATTATTTGTGAAACAAGCCAAATGTTGTTTAGAAAGTTTCTCTAGGATGCCTTTTTGTTCCGACGTTAGCAAATGCGGCACCCATCTTGTGAATAGCTTTTTCGTACCTAAAACATTAGTTAAGATTTCATGTACTAATCCATGTGAGATGCTTATAGTCTCAGCTAAAACATCCACGATTAATCAAAGGTCTTTCATTACTATATCTTGTACTTGCCCCACAGTTTCTTCAATTGTTGCAGTCTTTGGACGACCTGAACGTGGATCATCACTCACGCTTGTACGATCACGTTTAAACTCTAGAGTACATTTATGAACAGTTGGAAATGAAGGAGCAGACTCTTTTAATATTTTCACTAACTTTGCAAGGATTTCAGTTGCCGATAAACCTTCAAAAATAAAGAATTTTATCATTGACACGATTTTTTTTTCCGTTTTTAAAAAATACTCAAACACATCTGCTTTAACCAGCTGATAAACAATCAATGACTTGACAGATCGACTTGAAAATTAGGGTGTGTTCATATGATGAAACTTCAAAATGGTGTTCAATATTTGATTCAAGAGATGCTCCGTAGGTGTCGCTTTCAAAACTTATTGTCTGACCTTATATAATAACAATTAAGTTCAGTCAATCTACTGGTTTGTGCCTAAAGTCATATATTATAGTGCACTAGGTGAATGCAACGACCAGAAAATACTCTACATGCAAAGCTATAGAAAGTATCAAGTTTATTTTTAACTACAACACTAAAATTAAACTCCAGGGGCACTTTGTGTCCCTAAAATAATGTCCTGCATAAAGCAAAGTTAGCAGTTTTCGATAAACGTCGTTAACTTGAGCTTCGGTACACAATTTCGAAGCCATTTTCATGCATATGACCCATCTCGTGCACATTCAGTTATATACTCGATGTAAATTCAAGGCACACATAATGTTTAATATCTTACGAGCACCAAGTGCATATAATAACTTTATAACTTTTTTACGTCTTGGTCCAGTGTGCTATTTTAATATTTATGGATATGTCTAATTTTTGGGGATCCAACTATACAGGTTTGGGTGAAAATGTATTTATTTTTGTCTTGTTGCCGCTCTGTTAAAAAAAATCCTTGCTCTTCAAGCTCATGGCTAGGGATGTTGGTCTCGAATTGGTCTATGATGTGAGTGTGACTTCTACTGTATTGGTTTTCAGTACTAAAAAGGGATAGAAATTACATGAATTCCAGGCTAGTAGTTTGGAAGACGAAGAAATTGCCCTATTGCGTCCTACCAGGTCTTCATTCTAAGTTTTTTTTGCCGGGCGCTAAGGCTATTAGTCAAAATTTCACTAAATCTTCTATGCGACCACATACACGACCAGATAATATTGTTAAGAAAGCCAATTTGTTAGCTGTTTTTCACACTTTACTGTTAATGTCCAGGGAAAAACTCCACCCCATGTGGAGTCAAAGATACTGTCTTCAGATAACATCTCATCAACGCCAAATAGGCGTCTGATATTGATGGAATACACAGACCTCAAAAAAATGAGCGAGCGAATTAACACCAGACTTCTGTAGATTTTTCAACCTATCCTAAAGAAAAGGAAGGTTTCCTTTCAGTGCTAGAGTTCAACTGACATCCAAAGAAGGATAAAAAACCTCGCCAAACAACTACCAATCAATTGCATTGCTCTCAGTAATATCGAGAAATATGGAAAACAAGCTTATAAAATATTGATGAATTTAATATTATTAGCGGCCAAAAATAAGGCTTTTATAAGCCGAGACCAACAAAAGATTTTCTAACTCATCTCAAACATGTTTGGAATAATGCAATTAAACATTCTGGAGAATCTCGAGCGGTTACACCTGATGTACCCAAGGCCATCGATCGTGTTTGGCATAAAAGATTCTTGGATTAGCTACGTTTTTATGGAATGTCTGAATGTTTGGAGCGTTCTTTACTAGGGACGGGTTTCCTTCTAATACTTTCATTCTCAACTTCGGTGTATCTCTAGGCTCCACACTATCGTTCTTCTTTACATTAACAATTTGATGGAAAGAACCGAAAATCTACAGTTTTGCTGATGACAGTAAGCTTGTTTTTTCATTTACCTTGAAAGTTCGAACATCAGGTACCGATGCAAATATCCGCAGAAAGTAGGAACAAAAACCTGGATGAAAGTCCATCTGAGTCTGGGTGATAGTATGAATTTAACGTTACAAAAACTCAGATGGCAATTCTGTCTAAAAAAGTTAACGTTGCAGAGAGCAAACTAGAGTAGTTATGTCTGGACACTTCATTCCCTAGCATCGTCCCTCAACTTGCAGGGAGTTAACATGGGAGCAAATATATGTTGGCATGAACATATTACATGCATAACAAAGAGAACTTCTCAAAATAATGTAAATAATGTAAAACAACTGAAAACGGACGAAGTTCATATTTCAGCAGTTTACCCACTGTTCTCTTATTGGTCAAATCCATCCTGAGATGCGTTTAGCCGTATCACGGTTCGTCAGTGACAAACACGAAAACAGAATTAACTGGTACTTATCCAAGAAGTTACGGAATGCGATGGTAGGATACAATGAATTATACTAAGTGCGCATATCTATTACTCCATCGAAAGGTGACACAGAAGCTTTCGAGCAGACAGAGTGGTTGACACAGTCGGTTCGCTTAAAAGCGGGAGGGATTCTCCTCAGATATATATAGTTAATGTAAAACAACTGAAAACGGAACCGTCCATATTTCAGCACTTTACTCACTGTTCTCTTATTCGTCAAATCTCTCATAAGACGCGTTTCGCGCTATCACGGCTTGTAAGTTAGGCTAGGATCGACAAACAAGCGAACCGATTTTAATGGTACTTATCCCAGAAGTTGCGTACTTAGTACAATTCGTTGTATCCTACCACAGTATTCCGTAACTTCTGGGATAAATATCAGTAAATTCTGTTTTCTTGTTTGTCAATCTTAGCCTGACTGACAAGCCGCGATACGGCGAAACGCGTCTCAGGATGGATTTGACGAATAAGAGAACAGTGGGTAAACTGCTGAAATATGGACTTCATCCGTTTTCAGTTGTTTTACATTAACTATATATGCCTGAGGATGATCCCTCGAAAAGCGCTACCTTCTTTTTTAAGCGAGCCGACTATGTCAACCACTCTGTCATTTCATAAGCTGCTGTGTCAGCTTTCGATGGAGTAATAGGTATGTGTATTTAGTACAATTCGTTGTTTCCTACCACCTTCTCAAAAGCTGGGAATATTTTTTCGTACTAGAAAGTTTTACAATCCATAACTTTTAATACTGTTCAAAGCTTAAGTTCGACCACCAAGGGAATACTGCTTCCATGTTTGACTCTGCTCCCTAACGAAGACTATGTTGGTTGGATTCTACTCAGAGGAGAGCTATTTGCTTGATGGGAGACTCAGAACTTACCAGCAACCTAGATTCTTAAGCGGTTGGCGAGTTGAGTTTATTCTGTAAACACTTTCCTGGAAAATGTCTGTTGGATGTAGCCGGCTTAATTCAGAATGATGCATGTTAGAAATAGACGTCGGGTTAATACTTCACATCTGTATGAGGTTCAGATTGTCCCTCCTCCTAAACTCTAAACTAGTATTTTTTATGTAGAAAACCTCAACCAGCTTGAAGCTTGCATGTAGTATCCCGTTTTAAAGAAAATTAACGACGAATTCTTCCTGAACTGTTATTAGCAAAACAGCATTAGCAGACATCCTCCCCTGAACTTATATTTGTTTCGTCCGAATAAGTCTTCTTTTAACGTATCTAACGTGGGTAGAACTTGTTCGTTGAGCATATCGGAAATTCTTCTTAATATCTCTTTCTAACGATGACCTAATAAAACACTAAAAATTCTATCTCTATTCATTAAACAAACTTTGAGACACTGCCTACGCGACTCTAATTTTAAAATTGTTAACTTCAAAGAATCGCAGATTTTTATAAAGCTTGTACAGATTCTTTTAATTCGGGAAAATTCTTAAAAGTTGTTTTTATTTAAAATGCTTTAACTTTATCCTCGCGTTCCGGGAATAAAACTGTTTTTATTACGGGCTTTTCTTTAATAAACTTTATCTCTTTGCACACGTGCCAAATAAAGAAAAGTCTAAACTGCGAGAAAATTGAGTTACGAAGGCGCAGCGTAATACGACATTCGGCAAATTTAAGGCATTATGATTGAATAAATTTGGGAAAATTAGGTATTAATGACTCTTTAATAAGCTGTTTAAAGTTAAAAAAAGGGCCAACGTATAAATAAACAATCAGTTATGGAATAAATAGTGATTGTGAGCCGGTTTAGTCTCAGGAAAAAAATTTAGTTCAAATATTTTAATTTTTAACTATTTAATGGAGATTTTTTAATATGAGTAAAGTGGGTTAAGTCAACGAAAACTTCAAAACTTTTGTGCTAAGACGAACGGAAGTGGGAAATTATGTTTTTCGTGATCTAATGACTTTGAACGTGAAGAAATGCAAAACTGTAGGAGGGATTACGAATAAAATACTCGATAGCACGGGAAATAAAAATATACGGTTCAATTTTAAGAAAAGTACGAAAATTTAAGTATTTTCTACAAAATAACTTGTTGAAACTTTCAAGAAATTAGCAAATCTGCGTGGGCTTGTCGAATGTCTGGGATTTTCTGAAATTAAAGTTTGAAACAGAAATCGCGAAGCGAGTTATTAAGCTTGGCAAATAGAAAAAGAACTTTTACTGTTTAACTAAGACATTGTCTACACTCGTTTCGATTAAAATTTATGAGAAATTTTAAATGTTGTTTAAAGAGCAAGGAGTTATGTTTGATATCCCTAAGGCATTGGATTGCGTGCGGGTGCTATTATCGAAGCCAACGAACGCATTTTTTCTGTGTTTATATTCGGATCGATTGGAAAATCGCAGCTGGAAGTTATAACAGACATGGTACTGTAAAATTTGTTTACGTATGTTTTTTGGATATTAATGAAAATTAATTAGTGAACAGGGTGAGTCAACGATAGAGTAAAGTTCATTATCTCATTTGTTTCGGGAATGACGAAAAAATGTAAAATACAATAGTTTTAGAGAATGTTAGTTTAAAATTATTTTTGAGTATACAGGGTACTTCAAAAAAGTGTGGCCGATATAACATATGTTTTTTAAATGGAATATCCTATGTTATAATTTATTTTTAAATTCTGCGTAAAATTTTATAACTTTTTTATTAATAATATTATATACCTAAACCTAGTAGTTTTTCTAATATTTCAATTTTTTTAAAAAAAATACTAGTTTTCAGTTTTGTAAAAAATTGCCAGTGGCGCCATTGTTTCTGAAGGTGGAATACTCATAATTGGTACGAGCGTTCTATAGAGATGAAAAAAAGATATATGTAAAGAAATTCGAGTTAAATGCTACAGAGTGTTCAAAATAAATTTATACATTTAGACTGTTTTAAAATGAAAAATCTCAAATTTTTTAAATGGCACACCCTGTATATTATTATTTTTTCTGATAGATTTTACAAAACCTTCCAACTTTTATTGAGTATGTTATATACCTATTTCTAATAGTTTTCGATTTATTTTGAATTTTTACCCTTGTTTTTAATACACTTACGCTATTGTGAAAACATAAACGAATAGTTAATAATAATTTTAATATAGTTTAACTTATCTAATGTGTAATTATTATGACGTAATAAATGTTCAAAAATGTGCCCGTCTACTTGAATACACATGTTTAGTCGTTTTACTATATTTTCCTTCTCTTTCCTTAGCATAAAGGGCGTTATTGTCCTACACGCATCCCGTATCCTATTTTCAATATCTAGTGGTGTTGTAGGGGGATTCGCATAAACACAATCGTTAATGTAGCCCCAAAAAAAGAAGTTTAAAAGCGTTAAGTCACATGATCGGGGGGACCACTGAATGAATCCATCCCTACCGATCTATTTTTGTGGATAACGTTTTAAAAATACCTGAACTATCCGGTGGTAATGAGCAGGAGCTCTTGTTGAATCCACATTTGTTCCCTTTCAAAGTTATCAACTTCTTCAAGAAGCTGGGATAATTTGTTTTGCAAAAAATTAGATATCTAGGCCCGTTAAGCGGTTCGCGGAAAAAATATAGACCAATAATTCGAAAATTCAATATTCCACACCATACATTAAGCGACCAATGGTTTAGGTTTTGAACTTCCCCGACCCAAAATAGATTAACTGTTGAATAATAATGCATGTTATGGCTGTTAACTGCTCCGTTACTGCGAAAAGTAGCTTGATCAGAAAACATTATTTTGGATAAAAAATTTGGATCGGCCTCTATTGCTCCATTCTTGCTGGTACAAAAGTTTACTCGTCGTTTAAAATCACGGTCTTGAAGTTCTTGGTGTAGTTCCATATGAAAGGGATGATACTTGTATTTTCTCGTAGTGCGATTAGCCGTAGATTGGGATGTGTCAGAGAAGTCAGCTAGTTAACGGCTTCCGTTCCATTAAGCACTGAAAAGATTTTCTAGATGGTATACGTCTATTAGGGTACTTCGCTCCGTAAAGTCTTACTGCCAAAAGACAATTTTTTCCCGCATCGCCCAGTATATAAACTTTATCAATTAATTTATTTTCAGAAAAATCCATAATTATTATCGTTATACGTCACTTACTACCACAAATTAAATTATTTTTACTTGCTTGATAGACATGTCAAAATTTGACAATGCCTACATTTTTGTTTTGTCTCGGCAACTATGATGTTATAGCGTAAGTGTATTAAAAACAAGGGTAAAAATCGAATAATTCAAAATAAATCTAAAACTAGTAGAAATAGGTATATAACATACTTAATAAGAGTTGGGGGGTTTTTTTAAAATCTATCAGAAAAAATAAAGGGTGTGCCATTTAAAAAAAATTTTCAATTTATATTAGTCGAAATGTACAAATTTATTTTGAACATCCTGTAGCATCTAACTCAAATTTCTTTATATTTATATTTTTTCATCTCTATAGAAAGCTCGTACCAATTATGAGTATTCCACTTTCAGAAACAATGGCGCTACTGGCAATTTTTTACAAAACTGAAAACTATTATTTTTTTTTAAATTGAAATATTAGAAAAACGACTAGGTTTAGGTATATAACATTATTAATAAAAAAGTTATAAAATTCTACGCAGAATTTAAAAATAAATTAGAAAATAGGATGTTCTATTTAAAATAACATATGTTATATCGGCCACACTTTTTTGAAGTACCCTGTATACTCAATCAATCGGTTTTCTTCCGATACCTAATTTCCACTCCTCCCGGTTTCTCCATCCCTCCTCCTCTAGATCTCTCTCTAGTACTTCCTTGTTGATTCCTGCTCTCCAGCTTTGGCGTGGTCTTCCTCGCTTTCTCTTTCCATGAGGGTTCCAATTTAAAATCTTTTTAGGTAGTCGGTCTTGTGACATTCTCTGTACATGTCCGTACCATACCAACTGTTGGGTTCTGATTTCGTCCACTATATCGTGCTTTATTTCTAAAGCTCGTCTTATCGTGTCATTTGGTATGCGGTTTTTTCTGGATTTTCTGGCTGCTCGTCTCCAGAAATCCGTTTCTGTAGCTTTTAGTATTTTTTATGTTCTTTCCTTCAATGGCCACACCTGGGAGCTGTAAGTTATTATACTTTTCACTATTAAGTTGTAAATTCTCTTCTTATTTTCAATGGTTATGTTTTTGTTCCATAGTATACAATTAAGCATTGCAATCGCTTTTCTTCCTTGGATATTCCTCTCGAATATTGCTTCTTCCAGTGTTCCGTCCCTAGATATTCTCGTTCCCAAATACTTATAACTGGCACAGTGTTTGATGATGTGTCCTGTGGCCAGTTTCAAGTCCTGTTGTCCTCCGATGCACATGTACTCGGTCTTTTTAATATTGACTTCTAGGCCTCATTTTTCATATTCCTCTATAAGTTTTCGTGTCATGTATTCCATATCATCGATGTCCTGAGCGACTACTACCTGGTCGTCTGCGAATGATAGCGTGTACAATGTAGTATCGTCATCCAGTGGTAATCCCATACTGCTGCATTTTTTTTTCCAGTTCTTCAGTGCACTCTCCAAATAGATTTTAAATAGCCTTGGGGATATACAGCAGCCCTGTTTGAGACCCTTTGTGACCTGGAACCCTGTTGTTATACCATATTTGGTTTTCACACTACTTCTTGCGTCTTGGTATAAGGATTTTACGGCTTTAATTATTTCGGTGCTTACATTACTCTGTTGTAGTGTTTCCCACAATCTCATTAGGGGCACGCTGTCGTAGGCCTTTTTTAAATCAACAAACAAGACATGGACTTCCTGATCAAATGCGGTTTTCTTTTCTAGGATTTGTGTCAGTGACAAGAGATGGTCCATTGTGGATCTTCCTGCTCTAAAGCCTGCCTGTTCTTCAGCTTCTACGTCCGCGTATTCCGTTTCTATTCTATTTTTAAGTATTTTTCCGTATATTCTGCTAATAGATCCTGTAACCGTTATTCCCCTATAGTTATCGGAATTATATTTGTCTCCTTTTTTATGAATTGTTGATATGTATGATATTTTCCATTCCTCAGGTACTTCTGATGTGTTAATGCATCTTTGGAATAAGTTCGTCAAAGCACTAAATAGCTTTTCAGTTCCGTATTTTACTATCTCTCCTGGGATGTTTCCTGGTCCTGGAGCTCTACCATTTTTTAGCGTTTTATATACTTCTTTAACTTCTGATGTTGTTATCCTTACTGGGGATCCTCGTATAACTATATTTAAGTTTCCATGTTGGGTACTTTTTGAACTCTGGTCTATCTTCTGTTAGAATATTTGTAAAATATTGGTTTCATTTTTCTGGTGTTATTGGTGAGAAGATTTCTCTTTTCCGTTCTGTTCTCATATTTTTCTTTCTCCTATGTAAGTGTTGAGTCTTAAGCATGTCTTTTCCCATTGGTTGTTCTTTTTGTCACTAATCATTTTGCGTACTCTAGCTTGGGATTCTTTGTATTTTACTTTGTCGTTTGTGCTCTTTGAACTTAAGTATTTGTGATAGCTTTTCGGTTTTTCTTCAATTTCGTATTTAATTTCTTCATCCCACCAATATGGTTTTTGCTGTTTTTCCCTTTTCTCTTGGTACCCTAATGCTTCCAGTGCGGCTGCATGTAGGCATTCCTTTATATACTTATATTGTTCTTCTATATTAACAAATCCCGTCCGTTGTATCTTTTGGTCTAGTCTACTCTTGTATAGATTTCTGATACTTTCATTTTGTAAGCTGTCTGTATTATATCTTATTGTTGTTTCACTTGTTGTGTGCTGTGTACTTGTATCTTCCAGTTTGCTTTCCCGTGTTGTTCGTGAGGTTATCTTTCCTTTCACAAGGTAGTGGTCGCTGCCACATGAAGCCCCTCTTTGGATTCTTACATCTAGGAAGTTTAATCTAGATCTCTGTCGTATTATCATATAGTCGATAATACTTTTTAAATCTCTTGTTGTTTGTCTCCACGTATATTTATGAATATCCCTATGCTGGTAGTGTCCGTTTAATATTGTAAGGTTGTTTTGTTCACATATCTCTATAATTCTTCTTCCGTTGTTGTTAGTAACGCCATATTTTCCTACCACTTTATCGTGTTCTTTCCTTCCTATTCTTCCATTTAGATCACCCAAAAGTAATATCTCTCTTGATGTTCCAATTTTGCGTATTTCCTCATTTAGTTGTTCAAAAAATGAATCCTTGTTATTAGCCAGATCGTCGTCGTTGACAGCGTATACCCCCAGTAAGGTTGTGTTATTACCTAGTATTTTGAGATTCATCTTTATGATTCTTTCACTAATCGGTTCCCAGGTGGTTATGAATTTCCTCAGTTTTTTGTGTATTAGTATGGATACGCCTTGTTTTGCTCTATCTTCTTTGGGCACTCCACTATAGAAGTGATCGTAATGCCCCCAACTTTCGGAGCCTTTTCCTTTCTTCTTTGTTTCCGTCAGTACTGAAATTTCGACTCGAAGATTTTCTAATTCATTTACAACTTCATTTACTTTCCTGGAGAGACCTTGTATGTTCCATGTACCACATATCGTTGTCCTTCTTGTTTGCTGTTTTCGTCTTCGTATATCCGTTCGATTCCGAGGCTTTGGATTAGGTTTTTTAGCAGAGGCTTTTTTTACATAGGGTATATATCATCACTCTATCAAATACTTTATTTTTTTTCGCTAACCATGTTAGCTTCATCAGAAGCGATAATTGACTGTCAGTCATCGTTCCTAATGAAGCTAATATAGTTAGCGAAACGCACGTCGAGAGCAAAATAAAGTGTTTGGTGTAGTGTAGATATATTCCGAGTAGTGTTATTGTGCCAAAGATTCCACATTCCCAACATATTCACATAATAGTTTTGGGGCTGGGCGGTGCAATTTCCCACCAACAACATGACAGGCAGATGTCAGTCGTGGTCGGCACTCGGTCTTCAAAGATCTTTTTCAGATCACCCATGGGGTGAGGCCAGTGTCTGCTAGTTAGTGGCATGACGTAGAAGTAAAAGTGTACTAGCCTGTTGATTGAACCTCGGACTTTAAGCACGATAAACCGAAACTATATTACAAAGCTAGAGCTGGTATTATGGCTCTGCCTATGATACAATTCCGGGTTACAGTGCCTAGAGTCTAAGGTCCGATCTCCGGCAGGTCAATATATTTGTTTTATTTTACACATATGTCGTTAGGCTTTATACCAAGTCATGAAGACAGCATATACGCGTATTAGACTCAGACGTATGTCGGAAGTAGGACGTCTAAGAGGGAAATTTTGGAGTAAAATTGCCTAGGGCATGTTGTTGGTAGCGAGGCTTTGTCGTTCTCCAACAGAATATATATCTGCAGACAGAATGAAATGATCAAGGGCATAATGTAGTAGAGGAAGTATAGGTTGATTCAATCGAATCTCCGTCAATCTGCTCTTATGCAGACGTTATTGAGGCGAACAAAAATGATCTCCGTGATCTGTTTGCTTGGCTACAACTGCTATTACCCATACTGAATTTTAACACGTAGGCTGAAAAGTTTTTGGTCTGATACATAGATGTCGCAATTGTCAAAAAATTCACATGATTTTTAGGAACCTTTAAACGATACGTGTCAAAATTTCATGACATTTTGACGGTTATTTTACAAGTGGTTTTAGTGACGCTACTTTTGATATTCAAAACAATGGGAAAAATCGAAGTTCGCGTGTTGATTAAATACTGTTTTTTTTTTATGGGAAAAAATACCATTCAAGCAAAGTAATTGCATGATAAGTGTTACGGAGACTTTGCTCCTGAAAAATCACTCATCATTTACTGGTATGCTGAATTTAAACGCGGTCGTACTACAGATACAAATGATGCTGAACGCTCTTTATGCCCAAATGAGGTGGTTACACAGAAACATCCACAAAATTGTTTTGAATGACCGTAAAGTGAAATTGCGTGAGAGAGCTGACAATGATATCAAAAGAACGTGTTGGTCATATCTTGCATGAACATTTGGGCATGGGAAAGCTCTGTTCGAAATGGATACAGCGTTTGCTCACAGTGGACCAAAAAAAACAACGTGTTGATGATTCTGAGCGTTGTTTGGACCTGTTTAAGAGTAATAAAAAGGATTTTTTTCATGCGATATGTGACAATGGATGAAACATGGATCCAGAACTACACCCCGGAATCAAATCGGCATTTAGTTGAGTGGACAGCAGCCGGTAAAAGCCACCTGAAGCGACCAAAGAGACAACACTCGGCTGGGAAGGTTTTGGCCTCTGTATTTTGGGATGCGCACGGAATAATTTTTATCGACTACGCTGAGAAGGGAAAAATCATCAATAGCGAATATTATATAAAGTTATTGGTGGGTTTGAGGGCAGAAATCGCAAAGAAACGGCCCCAAATGAAGAAGAAAAAAGTGCTCTTTCATCAAGACAAAATGCACCGTGTTGCAAGTCAATAGTTACAATGGCAAAACTACGTAAATTGAAGTTTGCATTGCTTCCTCATCCACCTTATTCTCCAGACTTGGCCCCCAGCGACTATTATCTATTCGCCGGACTCGGAAAAATGCTCGCGGAAAAGAGATTTGGCTTCAATGAAGAAGTTATCGCTGAAACTGAGGCCTATTTTGAAGGCAAAGACAAATATTTCCACAAGAAAGGTATAGAAATGTTATAAAAGCATTGGACTGATTATATCGCTCTTCAAGGAGGCTATATTGATTAATAAAGTCGAATTTTGCAGCCTACGTGTTATGTTTGTTGATGTTGAATGTTATTTCTAAACTGAAATCTATTTAATAGTCAGGTCTCTGTGGTAAAATTACTTTACGTATCTGTATCATTTTACGCTGATTGAATGTTGATGACATCAGATCGTATTTTTTAACCCTATTGAAAATCCGACAGAAATATTACGGTAGAGTTTGAAGTTTTTGTTTATCATTACAACTGACAACATCATGAATAATAGTATCACATTAAACTACTACAGTTAATGTAATATAATCTGCAGCTTTAAATTTAGTTTTGGTATTTAAGTAATCTTTAAAATTGTTAATTTGAAAATGCGTTGTTTACTATGTTTTCCATCTGTTCATCAAAACTTAAAAGTAGTATTTCTTAAACTACCCTCTTATATAACACCAAAACAAAATAAGTTATATTAAAGGTACAAGCGAAAGCGAAATTCCCTCGGTGTTGCGGTTTTAAATATTAGGCCCTAAGACCTGATACTCCATAACACGTTGTGGTTTTAGCAGCCCTTAAAGTAGAAATACCCCCGTTATAAGGTATATTAATTAAAATAACTTTGACCCGACAACTTTTGAAGTACCCACATTGTTTAATTAATAATACGGATTTGTTAATAAAATGAAGTAAGAGGAAAATAGAGAGAGAAGAGAAATTTAAATTAACGATCTGCTAGAAAAGATCAAAAATCCAATCTATAGCTTCGCTGATGACAGCACGTTTGTTTCTTCATTAACCTTAAACGCTCAAACACCAAGCACCAATAGGAAATTATACAATTTACTAAAAATCTGCAAAAGCTACAATAACCCAGGCAGCAATTCTTTCAAAATAATCATTTACTGACTTAGCGACTACTAAGTGTAGGGCATGTAGTAAAGAACCAGAATCCCCTATGCCCTTACTTTCAGCAAGCCAAATTGCATTTCATTTTTGCACTCGACGTACGTTTTCGCTAACCATGTTCGCTTCATCAGAAGCCATAATTGACTAAGTCACTATCGTGCAAAAATAAAGTGTTTGGTGTAGTGGTGATAAATACTGAGTAGTATCATTGTGGTAAAGATTCCATATTCCCATCGCCATAATGAAACACTGCGTCCCCTCTATTACCGTCTTAAACATTTATTCAGTACCGCAAGTTTTGTAGACCCTAACCCTCTCCAATAATCCCGATTAATAAACCACATTTGCATAAGAAAGCGCCCACAGAATTAGTATTCTGTGCAAAATAATGTTGGCTGATAAGAAGGCTGTAAGAAAAGCAATTTAAGTTTACAATAATTCTTTCAAAGAAGGTCAGAAATATGTTGATCCAAGCGCCATTGGTAGCTATCCCAAGGTTGGTCACATTTTCAGGGATACATAAACACTTTCTTCTTCTTAAAGTGCTACGCAGATTCCCGCGTTGGCGTCTTCCGTTATTCCATCATACTGTTCCACTTAAAACCCCGGATTCCCTTCCATTGACGGATGTTTCAGAGTCAATTTTTCTTTGTAAATAAGGCGTTGGAAAAGATATCGTTCTCACGTAGAATATGCCAAGTTAGGAGATTTTTCTTTTCTTAATATGCTCGAACAGCTCTCCTTCTTTCAATTTAGCCCTTCAGACATATCCTCATTCCTGACATGATCGGTCCAAGAGAGTTTAAGCATCCATCTTAGTGTCTACAATTCCAATGTTTCGATTCGATTAATTTTGAGCGTCCACGCTTCCGCATCGACCAGACGTAACATTTAACCATTCTGTATCTGAGCCGAACGTTAAAATCTTGGTTTGTCAGGAACTTTTTGAGCTTTGGAAAAGTTGTTCTGGTATGTTCTATCTTACATTTGGTTTCAACTTACTCTACTCTCCCCTTTAAGTTGAAGATTTATGTCGCGAAAAATATTTCCAGACACAACCATAAATTTTATTTTGTTGATGTTAATTTTCATACCTATGGCTGGCTTTATTCAACAGGGTTTGCACGTCGTTCGCATTATCAGTTAATACTGCAGTATCGTCTGCATAACGTATATTATTTATTGGAATTCCATTCACTTTAATACCTATGGGACTCTTCGAAACCGCCTCAAAAAAGCTTTCTCCACATACAGGTTAAATAACATTGGAGACAAAATACATCCCTGCCTGACACCTTTCTTTATTTTAAATGCGTCTGTTGTCTATGAATTATGTACACGTATTTCAGCTGTCTGGTACCGATATAGGTTAGCTATTAGTTTTATATCTTCATCGTCTAATCCCCAATCCTAAAGATATGTTAATAAGACGTCATGTCTGACAATATCAAATCCCTTACACCGTCTATAAAACAACCTTTCGTTGGTTAAATCAGTTTTACACTTATGTTTGCAGACCGAAAATGGCTTCTCTAGTTCCAAATCCCCTCTTAAAACCAAACTGACTGAACCCATTTATTTCCTCGCATTTCCTGTCTTGTGTGCAGGATTCGAAGCAGAAGCTTCAAAAAGCGGCTCATTAGATTAATAAGACGGTAATCTTTGCATCTACATCTACAAGACGGAAAAAAAACGCATTTTACGATGTTGATCGGTGACTTCAGTGTCAAAATTGGAAGTAGAGAGGATGAAGGAAACTGTAATAGGTGGACACTAATAGAATAGATTTTCTATATCAAAATAATTTATATGTAATGAACACCTTCTTCAAAAGGAACAAAAACAGAAAATGGATATGGTCTAGCAAAGATGGTAAAACTAAAAATGCAGTAGATTTCGTAATCAGTAACATGAAAGACATTATCCAAGACGTAAGTGTCCTAAACAGATGTTCAGTTGGGAGTGACCATAGCATGGTGAGAGAAAAAGGAAAAAAACAAGATTCTCAGAAGAAATCATTAGAAATGGACAAACACGGAGGATATGGCTTCCTATAGAAGAGAGATCGCAAGCTACTTGGAACACAATGAAGACACAGCACTTGATGACATATTTGAAAACATCAAAAATAGTATAGAAATTGTTATTGACAAAACTTGTCCAAAACGACAAAAAAAAAACAGAAATTTAATCAAAGAGTAAAACAGCTAATGAAACAAAGGAGAAAAATGGTAGATAAGACTACAGATGACTACGGAACTATAAATAGAGAGATATTGAGGAAATTAGAAAGACAAAAAAGCAGAAGAAATTAAAAATGTTGTGGAACAGACTGGGAAAACAAGGGATTTAACATTGACGGTGAGAAGTTAAATTACCTTGTTTTGCCGACGACACTGTCTTAATAACAGACAAAATACAAGAAGCATAAACTATGCTATACATGATTCAGGAAACTTCAGGAAAGGTTGGTTTAAAAATCAATCTATCCAGGACCCAGTTTACGATAAATCTTGTATTAAGCGACACTATAAAACTGAAAAATGTAGAGATAGACCAAGTGCACCAATATAAATACCCTGGGACATGAAATCAGCATAGGACGAGATAATCAAACACATGAAATTCAACAGCCAAAAGGTCTCTCCTGGGCTGCATATGGCAAACTGGCCTATGTATTCAAATCAGACTTTCCTATGTGTTTTTAAAAAGAAAAGTATTTGACAGATGCATATTCCCCGTTCTTACGTACGGAGCCGATACTCTTACAATGACGAAGAAAAACATCAATAAAATATGTGTCATGCAACGAAAGACGGAGAGGTCAACCTTATTCGTTACTCTTAGAGACCACACCCTAAATCACATTATCAGGAAGAGAACGGGTGTACAAGACGCAGTCAAATTCATTCTACATCTTAAATAGAACTGGGCTGGGCATGTTGCTAGGTTTAAGGATGGCCGATGGACAAAGAGAATTATAGATTGGCGAGCAAAATCCGAAACCGAAGCTGATGATGATGATGATGAATCTTTGTATCTTACCATGATTTGACTGTGGTAACATCACAAACGTGAAACGAAGCCAATCCCTGGGAATGTTTCCAGTGTGACAGATGTTGTGGAAGAACCTTGCCAACGTTTTTATCTTCTGTACACTTATTGGTGAAAAGTTCCTGTCATAAGACGGACTTGAGGCCTTATCACTTTTTGATAGTTTCATGGCATAAAGAATTTCGCTCTTCAATACGGATGGCCCAGAGGGCGAGTTCACCAGTGCGAACGGAAGATATTGTTCTTGAACACGCAAAAACATCAGCTGCATAGGATTTCTAGGTTTCTAGTAATTCTTCAGAGTCTAGTATTATTTTGTTTTCGTTATTTCGTATATGAGTTATTGGTGTTTTCTTGTACATTTCCGCTATTTATTTTATCTTTTTATGTAGATGAAACCTATGGCCATTCTTATCAAGATGTTCATCCATTCATTCCTGATTATGGTCCTTTCGTTTAATAGATGTGCGTTATTTAAATTTTCAAAAGCACCCTTGATGACGAATGTTTCCAAATGTCATCTGTATAAAAAATATTATTGAAATGTTGTTCATATTTTGATCTAGAGTCGTCGTTTCTTAATAGTTTGAGGTCGATTGTCTTATAAATCTTTTTTCTTTTGGCTAATCGTAGTCGGATGTCTGCACAGAACGGATTATGATCGGATCCAATGTCGTCCAGTGTTGGATGTAACCTACTTGATTAATCTCAATGTCCGTAAAAAAGTCTCTTTTCCAGATTTTCGTTTTTGTAAGTTTTGTCGTCTTTAGATTCCAAAAATAAAATTTTACCTGGTCAGTCTATTGTCGCAATAACTTCCGAACACAGATATTATTTTTGAATTCGGTGTACGTTTAATATCACTATCACTATAAGCTTAATTCTATTCAATGCTGGATGTACGCCTTCCTTCCCCCTGAATTTCCATCTTAATCTATTTGCAGCTATTGTCATCCATCCAATGCCCGCAACTCTCTATATATCATCCCGCCATCTTGTTTTGGGACATCCTACGCTCCTTTTCTGTTCTCGTGGTCTCCATTCTAATGTTCGCTTGGTCCATCGATCATCGGTCGTGCGTGCTACATGTCCAGCCCATTGCCACTTTTTCTGCACGTGCTCTATAATATCCTTTAATTTCGTTTGTTCATGTATCCACTTGTTTCTTTTTCTATCTTTAGGTTTTATTCCGATCATCAGTCTTTCGTGTGCTCTCTGGGTCCAAGTTAGTTTTTGTATATCGGCTTTATTCAGTGAGCAAGTTCCAGCGCGATATGTAATTATGGGTAGGATCGTAAACTTTGGTCGTTAACTTATTTGGGATGGCTTATCTTTAAATATATAACTTAATTTCCCGAATGTGCACCATCCAAGCCTGATTCTTCTTGAAATTTCATCCGATACACTGTGTCTCCTCGTAGTAATTTTTTGCTCCAGATACACATAATCCTTAACAATCTCGAGAGCTGTTTCTTCCAAATTTAAAACTATTTTGTTATTAGTGTTGGTTAATATTTTTGTCTTACTTTTATCCATCTTAAAACCTTTGAGTGGTAATTTAATTCATTTATCATTTCTTGTAACTCATGTGGATTACTACTCATGACTACAATATCGTCGGTGAACCTTAAATGACTCAAATAAACACCATCTATCTTTAGGCCTTTCTTTGTCCAGTCTAGTTGGCGGAATTCGTTTTCTAGAGTTGTAATAAATAGCTTAGGAGAGATGGTATCTCCCTGGCTTACGCCTCTTTCTATAAGTATTTGTCCTATATTAGGTTTTATGTAAATATTTGCGTGTTCATATATATCTTTGAGCAGGGTAGTGTATCTAGAATCAATTCTACAATTGTTCAAGCCGTTGATGATTGCCCACATTTCGACAGAATCAAAAGCCTTCTCCTAGTCTATGAAAGCTATGTAAAATTTAAAATTGTATTCATTGCTCTTCTTTAGGATATTTCTCAATGTCTATAAGTGGTTGCATGTGCTAGAGTCGGATCTAAAACCAGCCTGTTCGCATGGCTGGTAGGAATCTAATTTATTTTTTAATCTATTGGAGATGATTTCAATCAAAAGTTTTATAAATATGAGATAGTAAGTTAATCGGGCGATAATTGTCCAACCTTCCTATATCTCCCTTTTTGTGTAGAAATATTACTTCTGATGTATGCCACAATGTTGGTATTTCGCCAGTTTCTAGACACATGTTGAAAAGTTTGACCAGTTCTTGTTTTAAGTCCTCTCCGGCTTCCAATAGCATATCCGATAAAATACCATCGGAGTCTGCTGCTTTGTTACGTTTCACTTCCTTCAGTGCATTATTGACCTCCTCTACAGTAACCTCTGGCAGTTCTTCCGAACCTATATTTTGTATTTTCTTTTCAGTCCGTTTCCTTTTTTCTGCATTGGGTGTTGTTTTGAACCTGTAGAGTTCATTATAGTAGGTGTTTATTTCTCAGAAATAATCATCTCAGAAATAAACGTTTAATTTATGAAGTAAGAAAGAAATATGTGACCCATTACCCGAAAGAGGGGATGAAAAGAGTGGGATCGATGTATTTGTAAATTCCTAATTATAAAACAAGTAAGGATTACCGTTCAAACAAATTTGCTTGGATGTAGTCTACTCGTTTTAAAATAGTCGAAAAAATACAACATGATTTAATTTCATCTCGCAGTTTATATTATGCTGATAAAACTTAAATAAAAGTTTCGCGAAGAAAACAAGTTATACGAGAGGAAAACTCTTTTATTGACATATTATTTGTGACAGCTGAGATCACAGCTTGTAGACAAGAAAAGTTCTCCCCTACAAAAACAACGGAATGATGTTTATATAAAATACGGAATATCTATGTTTATACGATAACTTGCCAAGAAATTGATAGATAGTTTATTGGACTTGATCTTTCGTAAACAATTTAAAAAACAAATAAGAATAACAATCGAAAGGACACGAAAACTCACGAAGATGTCTTGGAGCCGAATCAAATAAAAATATGGGGTGGTTCCAAAATTTTGATGGATTTTGATTCTAGCAGGTAGTAGGAACATTCGAGCCATTATAGAAAAAAATCCGCTCGACGCTTTTTTAAAGCAAAAAAAAAAAAAAAACACTTTTTAATATTTTCACTAATTTAAAAAAATGAATAAATTCCGCTGACGCTAGTTTATATGATTTTCGTATTAAAACAAACCCGAAATTGTTTGTCACAGCTTATATTAAAAATTATTATATCTAAAGTAAATTTTAATGAAAAAAAAATTAAATATTGTTTAACTAATACTAACAGAGGCATCTCAGTCAGCTCAAAGTAAAAATAAGAAAACTATGACTACAATCGTTTGTATTAATATAATTATCGATTAAAAAAGTATAATAATAATAATTAAAAGCTGTATGTGAGTACAATAGCTTGCACATGTAAACGCACGAAAAACTTTTCAACTGGTTTTATTTTTCGAAAGATACTATTTATTACATAGACATTCTTATTAAAATTACGATAAATATTATTTCGATACTCACAATTATAATTTTTTTTTTCTTATTTTTTAAGCATATGTAGAGTGTAGTTTATAGTGCCTACGTATAATTTATAGATAATATTATCAATATTTAAATAATGCACATTTCAAAATTATTACTTTTTGTTAGCATAAATAAAAAATTAAATTTTACTTTTCGATATAACATTATTCCATTTATGTATTAAGTACATGTACCTTTACATGATTGATAACAATATGTTTTTTCTTTTGACACGCCTTTTTTTATTTCACAATAAAGCATCAATTAACTTGCGAGCGTAAGAAAATAAATCAGTGATTAGTAAGCTTGCTGGAGGGAGTTGATGAGTGGAAGGGGTATTTTTGACTATTGACGATATTATACTTTTTTAACCGATGATACGTATTAATACAAACGATTATAGTCGTGAGTTCTTATTTTCTCTTTGAGCTGAGATGTTGCTTTTGCTGAGTTTTATTTTGGAACTTTTATTATAGACCGATTTTCATAAAAAAAGAGAACTTGATTTTTTTTCCTGGTCTTTATTTCAAAGTTTAATGTCTAATTTAAACTTATATATATATATATATATATATATATATATATATATATATATATATATATATATATATAAACAATATTTATTTTTTTTTTATAAAAGTTTACATTAGACATAATAATTTTTAATACAAAATGGGAAAAACATTTCGGGCTTGTTTTAATACGAAAATCATATAAACTAGCCTCAGGGGAATTTATTCATGTTTTTAATTAGTAAAAATATTAAAAGATGGTTTTTGTGCTTTGAAACAAAGCGTCGAGCGGATTTTTTTCTATAATGGCTTGTACTATAACTTATTCAATAAAATATACAATACCGGAAGAGTTCCTTCTAAATGGCTAAAATTCACATTCATAACCATACCCAAGAAAACAGCTCCTGAAACCTGCAGCGACTTTAGAACAATAAGTCTTATGAGTCACCTATTAAAAACTTTTCTGAAGATTATACACCAAAGTATACAATTTGTGAAGAACACGTGGGATGCACTCAGTTTGGATTTACGAGAGCCACAGACACCATTGAGACGATATTCTGCACACAGGTTCTATTTCAAAGATGTAGAGATGTCAGTTGTGATATACACGCGTGCTTTATAGACTACCAAAAACCATTCGACAAAGTCCAACACCATAAATTCATAGACCTTTTAAAAAAAATAGGAATAGATGACAAGGATCTACGCATCATAAATAATCTCTACTGGGAACAAACAGCCAATATCAGAGTCAAAGGGGAAATATCAGAAAACATAGAAATCCAACGTGGCGTAAGCCAAGGGTGTATATTATTACCACTCTTATTTAATGTATACGCAGAAGAAATATTAAGTATAGTACTCCACGATATCTCAGCAGGAATAAAGATTAATGGAAGAAAAATTAACAAAATTAGATTCACTGATGACACTATAATATTGGCAGACAATTCACAGGACCTACAAATCAGTCGAGAATACGGAAGAGATATAAATACAAAGAAGACTAAACACATGATCATAAGTAAAAAGTCGGTATTACAGGAACAACACTACATTAGCAACCAAAAGATTGATAGAGTTGATACCTTTTGCTACTTGGGTACCACAGTAAATGAAGAATGGGACCACTCATTAGAGATTCGGGGTAGAATAGAAAAAGCGAGAGCAGCCTATACAAAAATGGCCAAAGTGTTTAGAAAATGGCCAAAGTGTTTAGAAATCATGATCACAGTTTAAAAATCAAAATAAGACTTCTCAAATGCTACGTCTTTCCGGTGCTTCTGTATAAGGCTGTCTTGGACTGTAACTACGGCATCGTGTAAAAGATTGGAGGCATTTGAGATGTGGCTCTACAGGTGCATGCTTAGAATATTTTGGTTAGAGCACACTACCAATAAGAGAGTACTAGAACTCTTGGACAAAGACCTGGAAATTGTTAATATGATTAAAAGAAGAAAACTAGAATATCTGGGCCACATCATGAGAAACGAGAAAACTCCAACTGATATTGCAGGGCAAGGTGGATGGAAGAACAGGACTAGGCAGGAGACGTGTTTCATGGCTGAAAAACTTGCGAATATGGTTCTCAACAACAACAACAGGACTATTCCGGGCAGCTGTAAATAAAGTCCTAATAGTCAGGATGATCGCCAATATCCGATAATGGGTCGACACAAGAAGAATGGCTTGAAATATTCCTAATACCTGCTAGAATCTAAATCCACCAAAATTTTTGAACCACCCCATATTTTTATTTAATTCGGTTCCAGGACACCGTAGATCACATATCTAAGGTGCTTACAAATTATTTAGTTTTTACTTAACTCGTTCAAAGAACTATTGTAATTTGTACATACCTAGGAAGTGCAGCACACTGTGCGTGTCGTAAGTAATTAAAAGGATAAATCCTACCCGCATCGTTTTAAGCTCCGAAAACTTGTTTTTGACAGATGCGTACTATCCGTTCTGACGTTCGGAGCTGATACTCTCACAATGATAAATAAAAATATCAAGAAAATATGTGTCAAGCAAAGAAAAATGGGGAGGTCAATGTTAGGCGTTACTCTTAGAGGTCACACCCCAAATTACGTTATCAGAAAAAGAACGGGTGTACAAGACGCGCTCAAATTCATTCTACATCTTAAATGGAACTGGGCTGGACATGTTGCTAAGTTTAAGGTTGTTGATGGACAAAAAAAATTTATAGAGTAGCGACCAAGATCTGAAGCCTATAGAAGTAGAGGTAGACCACCAAGTCGATGGACTGATGATTCGAAGAGAGTGGCTGGAAATTGGGGTACAAGTGGCCCAGAACAGAAATCGGTGGCAGACTTGAGGGAGGCTTTCGTCCAGCAATGGACAGTATAAATTGATGATATATATACATATATATGTATATATATATATATATATATATATATATATATATATATATATATATATATATATATATATATATATATATATATATGTGTGTATATATATGTATATATGTATATATATATATATATATATATATATATATATATATATATATATATATATATAAATACAGAAAGAAAGCAAAAGTTGCAGTATCTAACAAAATTCTTAAATATAAAATTTGTTGGGGAACTCGGCAAAGGGCATGATAAATGTTCACACAATGTTCATTAAGCCAATATTTCGGTCCTTAGTTGGGAGCTTCTTCAGGGCAAAAACTGAAAAGGAGAATGAGTCTACTAACTGAGAAAACTTGGGCAAAAATTAAATTATTCAAATTATTATTATTATTATTAATAAACTTGTAGAAAATACAATAAAATATAAGAAATAATATAAAACAAAAAACACTCACATGAATAGTGAGAAGTTGAGTTAACATGAATAGCCATAACATAGAAACGACTAACAATCAATTAAAGTAAACACTATAAACTAATACATAAAGTTAAAAAGATCAAATTTATCAGGGGAATGTCTTTGAAAACCCTGAATGCTGAAAAATATTTTTAATTAATTCACCCAAAACAACCACCTGTGGCCAGCGCCATGCACGAAATGTTTGACATACAGCTGACAAAAGACAGCTACCTGACAGAGATAAGGGACTTTTTTTGAAAAACCTAAAATCGAAATTGTAAACAACAAAAATATATATACATATATATATATATATATATATATATATATATATATATATATATTATATATATATATATATATATAATATATATATGATTATCGGGAATCGGTCTGGACTGTAAATAAAACTCTTTTCTTCTTTAAAACTCAATATTTCGTTATCGTTTGATAACTTCTTCAGGAGTAACTACAAAATTAATACACCTATATTAACACACTATTCTCTTTCGTCAATATATTGAAATATAAAACAAACAATTATGAAACAAACGAACAATCAATTCAAACACGTACGAAAATGCGAGTTTGTCCTGGAAACCAACACTCAACATCTCGATTTACTACAACAAACTGAGAGTAAATAGCCTCGGTACATATGCACTGCCGTGAAGTCCAAACGAAACGGAAAAACAGCAACAGAAAAACGTCTTTAATTTACTTTATACTAAGAGGTGGCAAATCTTTATTTGTTATTATTGCTGTAATTGTAAATGATTAATACCTATTAATTATGTTGCTATATATAATACTAAGTTGATTAGTGTCTGATTTATAGTTAATTGACTTTGGGTCCCTGTTGATATGGTACATTTCTTTAAAATGTCTCCCTTTATAGTTGTTGTCATGAGCTAAGATTTTAACGTTGTTATAGTCAAAATTATGACCCGTTTTCAAATTATGTTGCACCACAGCACACGAATTCTTTCCCAATCGGGAGTCACTCCTGTGCTGTGTGAGTCTCTGTTTCAACCACTGAGCTGTCTGCCCAATATAACACGCTTCACATTGTAAACAAGATAATCTATAAACTACAGAGTTATTATATAAAATAGGTGTTTTATCCTTTATTTTTGAAAACACGCCAGAACCTCGTATGCTGTTATATTTCGCAATTTTTATATTGGGAAAATCTCTGAATAAGGCGACAATTGAGTTTGTGATTGGCTTTATAAATTGTAGCTTCTTGTATATCCTATGCTGCGCAGGCGTCTCGTTAGAAGGGGCATCAACACTATCCGAATTATAAATTAATTTTCGTAAAATGTGTTTAGGGTAGGCATTGTTGACAAAAATGTTATACAGCTCGTCTAGGTTTCTTTTTCGAAACCTATCATCACTGATGCGTATGACCCTGTTTTTCATTGCTATTACGGTGTTAAATTTTTGATTTTTTGGGTGATTAGAGAAATAATTAATGAATCTGCCTGACGCTGTGGGTTTTTTATACCAGTCAAAAATAATACTGTTGTCACTCGTTCTTATTACTTTAGTGTCCAAAAAAGGAACACACTGAAGTCCTGTTCTATTTCGATAGTGAATTGTATATGTGTGTTGAATGCATTAAAATAGTTTAAAATGATTTCTGTATTACCCTTGGGTACAGCGCAAATCAGATCATCAACATACTTGTACAAAAAGGGTAGGTTGAATGGTAATTGAGGAACCACCGTTTCCAAAAGATGGTCCAACACCACCTTGGCCAAAACTGGACTGATAGGAGACCCCATTGGAGTTCCAAAAATTTGTTTGAAAAATTTTTTTTTTTTTGCAACATAATTTGAAAACGGGTCATAATTTTGCCTATAACAACGTTAAAATCTTAGCTCATGACAACAACTATAAAGGGAGACTTTTTAAAGAAATGTACCATATCAACAGGGACCCAAAGTCAATTAACTATAAATCAGACACTAATCAACTTACTATTATATATAGCAACATAATTAATAGGTATTAATCATTTACAATTACAGCAATAATAACAAATAAAGATTTGCCACCTCTTAGTATAAAGTAAATTAAAGACGTTTTTCTGTTGCTGTTGTTCCGTTTCGTTTGGAATTCACGGCAGTGCATATGTACCGAGGCTATTTACTCTCAGTTTGTTCTAGTAAATCGAGATGTTGAGTGTTGGTTTCCAGGACAAACTCGCATTTTCGTACGTGTTTGAATTGATTGTTCGTTTGTTTCATAATTGTTTGTTTTATATTTCAATATTTTTTAACGCCTTGACGAAAGAGAATAGTGTGTTAATATAGGTATATTAATTTTGTAGTTACTCCTGAAGAAGTTATCAAACGATAACGAAATATTGAGTTTTAAAGAAGAAAAGAGTTTTATTTACAGTCCAGACCGATTCCCGATAATCATATATATATATATATATCAGATTGATGCACGGTCGATAACATATCACCAAATCTTATATATATATATATATATATATATATATATATATATATATATATATATATATATATATGTGTATATATATATATATATATATATATATATATATATATATATATATATATATATATACAGATATATATATATATATATGTGGGTATATAAAAGTTTCGGAGCTAAAGTTGGATTTCCCGCTGGTTCGGAAATGCGGAAATCGAAACTTGAAAGTCAGTTTCTGTAACATATAAAGTTTAGGTTTTTTTAGGTTAAACTCGAATAATAATTTAATGTATCAACAAACTGTAATCAAATGAACGTCATACACTTGCTCTCTGCAAACCTGAAGTCAGTTCGTCCACTAGCATAATTAAATAAACCTTATACACTAGCTGTCGGCAAAGCTAAACTCAGTTCATCCACTAGCACAATCGACTTTCTATATCCTGAATGTAATTAGTATTTTCGACTTGGAGCTCAGGGATTTTGATCTTACAGTCTGTCAAGTAAGAACGTGTCCGCGATAATTCATTTCTAGTAGATGCGACTCTAGCGATTCAACAAAAAATCGGTAGAGGGAACGTTTATCTACGACACATTTTAGTAAAAGTATCAGTCAATTTCAGACTTACGTCCAAATAATATAAAATCCAAAATGAGTGGTTGTTTAGGCGTCGGTTCGAGGCAGTCTTTCTTTGTTCCCAACAAAAAGGGCCTAAAATGACACATTCCGCAGCCGCTAAATATATTAAAAAGTCGATATCGTTTGTATAGAACTGAGTAAATCGTTTTAATGAGACAAAAAATGTCGACGACTTGCCAAAACGTGGCTCGGTAGGCAGAGTCACTCCGAAAATCAAAAAACGAAAATTGTGTCTTTGTTTCCACGGGACCCGAAATTGACGCCGCCTCAAGGAGCGGCAAAATTTAAGAAAATGGGTTTTGAATGTGTCCCATGAGACCATTCGACATCTTCGTGTTCATGATATCAAATTCCGAGGCACATTGGAGAAATCTTTACTGGGGCGAAAATCACGTCGCGAAGCGGCTCGCTTGGGTCCACGATAAGATACCAGAGTGGCTCTCACAAACGCCAGACGCCAACCCTATTGAAAACATTTGATTCCTTGTAAAGAGAAAGCTCAGAGGAAAGACTCTGAGGACTTTGACTAAGATATCTCGAGAGATTTGAAAAATCTGTAGAGTATCCCGAAAATCTTGTCGACGATACGCCTCGAAGATGCCAGGCGATTATTGATGCAGGAGGCGATTGGACAACTCACTAAGATAATTGAGCCGTTGTTAGCACACCAAAAAATACATTGACGGCAAAAAAAGTTCTCGAATACAAGCGGTCACGTTCTTACATGACAGACTGTCTATGTAAAATAGAAACTTAATAAACCATAAAAACGAAAGTTGACATAACAGTTTCACGAAAAATAATTCAGTTGCCATTTATCGCACTGCAGAATAGCTGGATAGAGTTTTATATCCATAAGTTTTACTGTATGTTATTTATTGTTGCACCTGATTGACAATGTAGACTGCTCACCTCCCAGGACTCTTTTTTTCGCCAAGTACAACCTGCATTATACAAAAAACAAACTTAAATAATTACTTTCCTGCACGTGCCGCCCTTGTAACGCCATAAACATTACCCTGCAGCATGCGCTATGTTCATAAATAAACTGAAAGTAGTCTGTTTCTGTGTATATTTTATTAATTACAATCTTTACACACAAACTGCTAATAAAAAGAGTAATTCTGTTCATTTTCGTTACCCTTTTAAACGTCTAATGTTCCTTGAAGCCAATAAATCTTTAAAATAATTCCAATTTTGTGACAAAACCCTTTTCGAGCGTTCTAGTGGGAAGTTCCGGCAACTGTATAAAGTTCCAAATTCAACAAATAAATGAATAAAACAAGGTATAGGGATAAAACAAGGTTCAGCGGGACAATGTATGTGCTTTGGGAGTAGTGCAATCGGCAGTTGTGTCTTCCAATGGAATTCGAACGGACGAACGGATCGTCCGATTTTTCTTATAGAACAGGTGCAAGAGTTACTCTAAAAAGTCAATAAATTAATTAAAAACTAATTCAGATATATATATATATATATATATATATATATATATATATATATATATATATATATATATATATACAGGGTGTCCCAGTATTCCGTGTTTAGTATTCCGAGTTACTGTGAGTTTCTGGGGTGAAAATATCACCATTTAACCCAACTTACCTTAGTCCGAAAATTGGTAATTTATGAAATACACGCTGTCAAAGTTATACTTTTATTTTAGTTTTTCTTAAGTAGCTTTCTTAATAATTGTACTATTTGGACAAGATTCGGTGCTAAGGGGTTTTCTGAGATGAGAAATCGAAATCAGCTCACAATTTTGTTGTAAATTGTAGGGGGCGCCACTTAATGCACTGTGTATACTTTTAAAATTGTCACGCCTTTTTTATACCACTCTGTATGATATTTTTAATTAAATACTCGTATTCTCCGTATTCTCATGCCTAAAAAAGCTCTTTTGATGAATTTTCCTCCGAGAAAGAGTTTCTGAGATAGTGGGATGTTCGTTTCCATTTTTTAATTCCATTGTCAAATTTGCAAATGCGTTCCTTCACACGTTTCTTCACATTGTGTAGTTACTTGGCAACGCTCAAAAATCACTCTGGCAATGATGTTCTATGACTTAACTGGCTTGTAGTAATACTGACAGAAAATAATTTTTGATAAATATCAAACAAGTTTGAGTATTAACGAGAATGAATTCCTTCTTAAGCTCAACAGTGTTTTAAATCTAGATGTTTGGTGTTTGTAACGGCAACGGTCGCAAAAGTGCTCGCGTATATCACAAAAGATTTCCGCATCGTCGGACTCCTAACCATCAGACTTTTGCCAATATTTAGAGGTGACTTCGAGAAATTGGACAATTTAAGCCGATCAGGAATAATGTTGGGCGGCCTTCACAAGCTAGAGCACTCGATGTTGAAGAGGAAATCCTTGAAATTGTATACGATAATCCTGGAATCAGCATTCATTTAACTGAACGTCAAACGGGAATATCAAAAAGGACAACTAACCGGATCATTAGACAACAAATTATTCACCCCTTTCATATATAGTTCGTCCAGTCTCCAGGTCTTGGATCCCGTTTGCAATTTTCACAAATTATTCAAGCAAGCATAGCGGCTTTTCATACTTAAATCCTGTTTACATACGAAGCACGCTTCACTAGATGTGGTATAACAAATATGCATAATAATCATCTTTACGCTAAAGAAAACCCACATGCTGTGCAGTTTCAACGTGAATTCAGTATTAATGTCTGGATGGGATGTGTCGCGAACTATTTGATCGGGCCTTTTAGATTACCAGATCGATTTGATGGTGACATTTACTTGAATTTCATCCGTGAAACTATTCCTGAATTATTGGAAAACTTACCCATTAATTTACATCGCGACATGTTTTTCATGCACGATGGTGCACCACTCCATTTTGCGCGTAATGTGAGAATTTTTTTAAATCAAAGTTAGCCAGATAAATGGATCGGAAGAGGTGCAGATGCTATTATTCACTGGCCACCTCGTTCCCCAGGATTAAATCCATGCGATTTTTTCCGCTGGGATACATTGAAATCGAAAGTTTATCGAGTTCAAATCGACAACATTGAGCAATTGTGGAATATGATTCAAAATGTTGCTAACGCTTTACGAGAAGAAGAGATTTTAAGAAGAGTACATTTAAATTTTCTGCGACGTATTAATTTACGCATTAACGAATGTGGCGTCCATATTGAACATTTATTGTGAAAACAATACTTTCTCAACTGAGCGATTAAACTTTTCTCGAATTTATCAATTTGTGGGTAATCTTTTATGCCCTTAGCCAGCTGGTTTTTACATTCTTACTGTTGTTGGCCCATTGGTCTTTAAATTTATTATTGTTGTCAGCCTGTTATCCATTAAGCATGCTCCAAATTTCAAAGACTATTCTTTTGGACCTGTCCTAAGCCTGGATGAAGTGTGAAGGAACGCATTTGCGAATTTGACAATGGAATTAAAAAATGGAAACAAACATCTCATGAGCTCAGAAATTGTTGCTCGAAGCAACATTTACCACGAAAGCTTTTTAGACAGGAGAAGGCGGAAAATACGAATATTTAACTTAAAATATTATGCAGAGTGGTAAGTTATGAGTGGCGTCTCCTACAATTTAAAACAAAACTGTGAGCTGATTTTGATTACCCATGTCAAAAAACCCCTAAGCACCGAATCTTGTGCAAATGGTATAATTATTAAGAAAGCTACTTAAGAAAAACTAAAATAAAAGTATAACTTTGACACCCTGTATCTCAAAAATTAGGAATTTTTAGAGTAAGGTAAGTTGGGTTAAATGGTCATATTACTTATAACTGTAACTATGTAAACAGAATACTGAGACACCCTGTATATATATATATATATATATATATATATATATATACATATATATATATATATATATATATATATATATATATATATATATATATACATATATATATATATATATATATATATATATATATATATATATATATATATATATATATACATATATATATATATATATATATATATATATATATATACATACATATATATATATATATATATATATATATATATATATATATATATATACATATATATATATATATATATATATATATATATATATATATATATATATATATACATATATATAGATATATATATATATATATATATATATATATATATATATATATACATATATATATATATATATATATATATATATATATATATATATATATTATATATATATATATACACATATATATAGATATATATATATATATATATATATATATATATATATATATATATATATATATATATACATATATATAGATATATATATATATATTATATATATATATATATATATATATATATATATATATATATATATATATATATATAAATATATATATATATATATATATATATATATATATATATATATATATACATATATATATATATATATATATATATATATATATATATATATATATATATATATATACATATGTATATATATATATATATATATATATATATATATATATATATATATATATATATATATATATTTATATATATAGGGTAAGGTAAGTTGGGTTAAATGGTCATATTTTGATCCCAGAAATCCACAGTAACTCTAACTATGTAAACAGAATTATGAGACACCCTGTATATATATATATATATATATATATATATATACATATATATACATATATACATATATATATATATATATATATATATATATATATATATATATATATATATATATATATATATATATACATATATATATATATACATATATATATATATATATATATATATATATATATATATATATATATATATATATACATATATATACATATACATATATATATATATATATATATATATATATATATATATATATATATATATATATGCAATAATATTCTCCTGTGATTGTTTTTACCGGTTTGAAGATAATCAGTTAACAAAATTCCTCTTCCATCTCAGAAAACTGATGCATAATACCACTTTGGCTGCTTTGGGGTTGAACAACCGGGCTCAGTCCACTGTGCGGTTTGTTGTCGCAGTTCAGGATCATACTGATAAACCCAAGTCTCATCCATAGTTACAAATCGACGTATAAAATCAGTTTTATTCTGTGAGAAACGAGCCAACTGTTGTTTAGAAAGTTTCTCTCGAGTGTGTTTTTGTTCCGATGTTAGCAAATGGGGCACCCAACTTGTGAATAGCTTTCTCATACCCAAAACATTAGTTAAGGTCTCATGTACGGATCCATGTGAGATGCCTATAGCCTTAGCTAAATCATCCACGGTTAATCGATGGTTTTCCAATACCGTATCTTGTACTTGCACAACAATTTCTTCAGTCGTTGCAGTTTTTGGACGTCCTGAACATGGATCATCACGCTTGTACGATCACGTTTAAACTGTAAGTTTCTAAACAGTTAGAAATGAAGGAGCAGACTCCTTTAACACCTTCATTAGCTTTGCAAGGATTTCAGTTGCCGATAAATCTTCCAAAACAAAGAATTTTATAAATGCGGCGAAAATAATATATATATATATATATATATATATATATATATATATATATATATAATATATATATATATATATATATATATATATATATATATATATATATCAAAAATATTATAACGAGGTTACATAATTGAATTTCATGCAGTAAATGTACTGATTATAACTTCCTTATTCTACATTACAAAATATTTGTTATACGGATAGCAATTCTTCTGAAAATTCTGTCAGGAGAAATTAGTAAAATCAGTTTTCGAATTTCCCCATCCGTTACCCCGCATCGATATCATACTAATGATACATCGTTATCGCCGGTCAGCCTTACACTCACTGCCATCACCTCCCCAGTAGAGACCGCCGTAATAAAACTACAAGCCCACGCCCCGAGTGAGGCAGTCGGTGCTACTGAGACCGAGGATCAAACTAAGGTCCAGGCTAGAGAGCAAACCAAAAAAGGAAGGCGCTCCAGCTAAACTATCTACTTGACTCCTACGCCTGTCTAATCTTTCGTACGGAGTATTTATTCGTTTAATTCTTAACTACTTATGCTATACATTCATACTACCTCCCACTTTACACTTTGCTGTCATTTGAAGGTTATTTATTTCATCTGGGTTAAAAGAGAGATTGACAATACAGTTGTTACTTCCCTCGTTTTAACGTGTTTCTTTTATTGTTCTCTCCTGTCTCGTTTAGTTTTTAAGAAACCTCTATGGTAGGGAACAGATAGCGGCACTAACTCCTGATTTATCGTTTCCCCACCAAAGTAAGTAGCCCGAAGTCGGTGGGCCCTTTACCACGCGAGTCCAACAAATGACAACAGGGAACCATCGAATAATTTAACCGAAATGAGATGACCGATAAAAAACCGACGTTTACTACACCAATACCGAAATACCTTTACAAGACACCCTGAATATATAATAAAAAACATTTTTTTAACCTTTTTATAACAAATCTTATCAGCTCCTTTCCTAATACGAAAACCTACGAAAAAGGTATACGACCGATTTAGAAAAACCCGGATCAAAGTGCTCTTTAATTGGTGTAAAGTCCCCGGTGGATCCTTTAAAAGTAACTCGGATGGAAAGTTACAAATTGCGAATTCTCGAACGTGAGTGCAATTCATTTTTGCTTTGAATAGTCCGATGCATCTGGATACTTTGAGCTCTTTTCTGAGCTACTATTTGCTGTTTACTTTGAACCACATAAAATTACTAAAATATATATATTTAGGTTCTTATTTTTGATGTGTTAATGTTTAGTTTAACTTGGTTTGCGTAAACATTTAATTTCTGTCATGTTCTTTTGGTCCCATAACTCAAAAACTACTTGAATTTTGCTATTTTGAATAATATTCAAAAGAGGATACAGTCTGTCAAGTAAGAACGTGACCGCTTGTATTGTTGAAAAAATGTGTTGCGAGAAAATTTTTTACCATCAATGTATTCTTTGGTGTGCTAACAACAGCGTAATTACCTTAGTAAGTTGTCCAATCACCACCTGCATCAATAATCGCCTGGTATTTTCGAGGCATGCTGTCGACGAGATTTTCTGCATACTCTGCAAATTTTTCAAATGTCGCAAGACAACTGAGTCCTCAGAGTCTTTCCTCTGAGCTTTCTCTTTTCAAGGGACCAAAAGTTTTTAATAGGGTTGGCATCCGGCGATTGTGAGGGTCACTCTAGTATCTAATCGTAGGCCCAAGCGAGCCGCTTCGCGACGTGATTTTCGCCCAGCAAAGGTTTCTTCAATGTGCTTCGGAATTTGATCTCATGAGCACGAAGATGTTATCGATTGGTCTCATAAAACACATTCAAACCCGATTTTCTTTTGCCGCTTTTGCGCTCCTTGACGCGACGTCAATACATGATTCGTTTTGGCCAGTCGTCGACGTTTTTCATCTCGTTAAAATGATTTTCCCACTTCTTTACCCGATACCGGCTTTTTAATATATTTAGCAGCCGCGGAGTGTCTCATTTTAGACCTCTTTGGATTGGGAATAAAGAAAGACTGCCTCGAACCGACGCGTAAACAAGTGGTTCATTTTAGATTTTACGTGATTTCGACGAAAGTTCGGAATCGACTGATTTATCTCTCTGCAGTCTTCTATTCTATATGGAATGTAGTGGCCTCTGATACATCTCACGTAAGTTGCTGCCAGTTCCCTCTATCCTGAGTTTCATCTAAAAGGTCATGCATTGATCTTCCTGTTAATGATTTTATCTGGTCTATCCACCTTGTCCGAGATCGACCGCGTTGTCTCCTACCCTCCACTTTACCTTGGATGACATTTCCGTTGCTTCGATCTTTTTTCTTTCATTTTGCCTCAACGTCCAAAATTCGCACCCGTACATCAGTATTGGGAAAATCAGACAATTCATTAGTCTCACTTTAACTTGTTTGGAGATTTTTTTGCCCTTCAGAGTATACTCAGCTTTCGAACTGCTACCTTCTTTCTTATTTCCGCTTCGGTGGTGCCATTGTTCGTAATCGTGGATCCCAAATTTATACGCATCCGCCAGTTCAAAATGATTTAGTTGTACATTTGGTCTGTTTTATTCTCTCGGTTGATAATCATTATTTTTGTTTTTGATGTGTTCAGTTCAAGGCCAAAATTCTTACTTTCTTCTTCAACTTTGCGAATGAGGTCCAGAATTTCGTCCTCGCTACTACCTAGCAGGACAGTATCGTCAGCGAAGCGAAGATTATTTATTTTCTGTCCGTTGATTGTAATTCCATAGTCAGCGTCTTCCATCACTCTCCTCGTGATACATGCTCCATAGATATTAAAAAGTTCTGGAGATAATATGTAGCCGTGTCTTACACCTCGTTTGGGTTGAAACTCTTTTGATAGTGTATGTTTTAGTCTTACTGTCCCGGTATTATATGCATATAAGTTAATTATGAGGGTAATTAGGTGCTGAGGTATTCCTTTCTTCTTTAAGAACCAACACAAATGATCCCACTTGACTCGATCGAATCTACTGATACTTTTACTAAAATGCGCTGTAGGCAAAGGTGTCCTATACCGATTTTTTGTTGAATCGCTAGAATCACATTTACCAAAAATGAATTATCGCGGACACGTTGGTACTTGACAGACTGTAAGTGTGAATGGGACAATGTTTATTTGTAAAAGAAAGAAAAGTTAGTGTCATTATTCTTCTCCCACATCACATACAGGACAAAGTATAAAATGTATTAAAATATTATTTAGCTTTGCTGGATTTCGCCTACATCATTTATTGATGAATCATTTTATGACTAAATGAAATGGGATCAGACATTTTATTTTTGTGTTGCACAAAAACCCGTGTCGCTTGGTTTATGACAGTGACCTCCGGATAAATTCGTTGTGGCAGCAGGTTTTGGCTTTTAGGATTTTTTAATTAAAATAAATTGTGGCTCGGATGGATATGGACACATATGTTTTTTTATGCTACGGAATAATTAAGGGTGACGTTAAATAAAATAGTTTTTGGATATAAAAAGGAGCGTAATAACGATAATTTAAAAATAACTTTTAGAGATATACAGTTGCGTGCAAAAGTTTTGGGCCAAAAATATTTTTGTGATTGAGTTATAAAGGGATAAGAGAAAAAACTCACACAGAAGGGAGATTAACAAACTGATGACAAAAATGAAAAAAAAACCACAAATACTTAAAGTGACAGAAGCATTCTATGCAGATTTATACGGGTCGAAAGCTGAGGAGGAAACTCTGAAAAGATCAAGAGAGGACAACCCAAAGATACTTAATATCGGTTCCGAAGATCTACCAGACATCGAAGTTGAAGAAATTGAAAAAGGTATTAACCAAATTAAAAACGGAAAAGCAGCAGGAGAAGACGGCATCCTGCCGGAAATGCTAAAAGAGGGAGGACCGCCATTAATCAAAGATGTTAAAAAAAACTTCAATAAATGTCTAATCGAAGGAGTGATACCAAAAGATTGGGAAACTGCCATAGTTATATTGATATACAAAAAAGGAGATCCTAGCAATTTGGAGAACTATAGGCCAATAAGTCTTCTATCGTCAATAAACAAACTATTTATGAGAAAAATCACAAAACGATTAAACAAGAAGTTTGAAAATTACCAACCCAAAGAACAAGCAGGCTTTCGAAAAAGATCAAAACTGAAAGTGAGATTACACGAGGAAGGAAGTAAAAATAAAGAGAAGGGTTAGACAGGGTAACATCATATCACCCAAAATATTCACCCTGGTACTAGAAGATATCTTCAAAAGCCTTCACTGGGAAAACAGGGAATTTAACATATCCGGAGAGAGACTCAACAACTTAAGATTTGTTGATGACATCGCACTTTTTGCCGAAAATGAAATCGAATTGAAAGAAATGTTCCAAGAATTATAAACTGAAGCAAAGAAGGTCGATTTAGAGAGGAACATCACAAAAACGAAATTCATGAAGAACGAACAAACAACCATTAATGACGTAATATCCATACATGGACAACAAGTAGAAAGGATGGATTCATATGTATATTTGGGACAGGAAGTTACACTTAAAAAATTGAATCAAGAACTGGAAGTTAATAGAAGGATATGCCTGGGATGGGCGGCTTACGGTAAAATGAAGCAAGTCTTTCAGTCCAAATTGCCTTTAAAACTTAAAAGTGAAATATATAACGAATGCGTTCTACCAGTAACAACATATGGTAGCGAAACTTGGGTTTTGACACGGAAAATTATTAGAAAATTGCAAGTTCATCAGAGAGCAATTGAAAGGAAAATCCTAGGTATATCACTTAGGGACTGCAGATCAAACGATTGGATCAGGAAAAAAACAGGGGTCCACGACATAATTGAGAGGGTATCTTCCCTCAAGTGGAACTGGGCTGGCCATGTGGTCAGAAATACTGATAACTGGAGCGGAAAAGTGACTAGATGGAGACCCTGGGGGGAAAAAAGAAGCACTGGCATACCCCAATAACGTTGGTATGACGATATTAAAAGATAAGCGGGGCTCAATTGGTATCAAATTGCTCAAAACAGGACATATGGAAGCACATGAGAGAGATCTATATCTGAAGGATACAGAATGGCTAAAAGAAGAAGAAGAGAAAAAAAAACAAATACAGCATCATAAACTACTTTAATTATATTAACAATAAATAACAATCATTCCTAATAAAAATAACGTTTTTCGGTTGGTCATAAGTATCGGGCCAACTTCTAAAAACTATGATTTACTCAGTTATGATCGTAAATCCAGGTAAACATCAAGAATTTAGTTCACTTCATAATTGTGTATCAGTATTATCGAGGGAAGATGCCGAAACGCACGTCATTAGACATTCGGAAAACTGTTATAAGGTTGTACGGTAAAGGAAAAGTTTCACGTGAAATAGCTCGACTTTTATCCATAGGAAAAACAGTGGTAGTTAAGAATATAAATAAAAAATGGGAAATTACAAGTACTCTGAATGCTAAACTATGTACTGGAAGATCAAGAAAAACAAGTATTCGTGTCGACAAGGTAATTAAAAGAAAAGGAGTTGCGGACGTAAAAAAGAATGCTGCAATTATTGTACGTGAATTACGTGAAGAAAATTTAGCTGACATCAGTCGGAGTACTGTTTCTCGTAGACTAACACACGTTGGATTTGTTGGAGTAAAAAAAACCGTTTATCAGTAAAAACTAAGAAGGTCAGATTAGAATTTGCAAAAATACACCAAAATTGGACAGCTGAAGATTGGAAAAAATTGCTGTTTTCTGGCGAAACTAAAGTTTATTTATTTGGAAATGATGGAAGAAGATATGTTTGACAACCAAAAGGTACTAGACATGATTCTCGGTATCAAATACCGACTGTTAAGCATGGTGATGGTAGTATTATGCTTTGGGGGGCATTTTCGTGGCAAGGCGTCGGTCCAATAGTTAAAATTGAAGGTACTATGGACACTGTTATGTACAGAGATATTCTATCAGAACACATGCTTCCTTATGGACGTCGAAATATGCCACGAGGATAGATTTTTCAACAAGATAACGATCCGAAAGATCGATCCAAGCTTTTGTAAGAATTTTTCAGAAAGAAAAATCTTCGAGTTTTAGAATGGCTAAGTCAATCCCCGGACTTGAATCCCACAGAACATTTCTGGGAAGAGTTGAAAATGAAAGTGGGAACTGAAAATTGCTCTAATAAAGGTGCTCTCTGGAAAAAAGCTCAAGAAGAGTGGGAAAATATCACCAAAGACAGAAGTCTCAAATAAATCGAATCGATGCCTTAACAATGTGCAGCCGTATTAGCTTCGAAGGTTATGGTTACAAAGTATTGATAAGAATGTATCTTTTACTGCCACTTTGTTTTGAGTTATAGTGATTTTTGCTATGTTATACACCTTTTTATTGTGAAATTTAAAGTTGGCTCTATACTTATTTTTGTTATAAATAATTGTTATTTATACTAGAAGATTTTTGAGTTTTACATATTGTTAGTATAATTGAAGTAGTTTATGATGGTGTATTTGGTTTTTTCTCTTCTCTTTTTATAACTCAATTACTCATAAAAATATTTTTTGGTCCAAAACTTTTGCACGCATAGCACGTATACTAGACACTTATAAATATAAATAGATGAAACAGTTAATATTTTAAAATTAGAGAAAATGTAGAGATAAACGATAACAACTGGTAATAATGAATATAAAAAGTTGTCGAAAAAGTATTAAGCTTTTTAAAGCCAAAACGGAGATAATTGTTTTTATATTCTGAAAGAATTTTATTAAACCAAATATGTGCCTTTTTGCTCGATGACCTTCTGATTTTTCTGGCAACAGCATAATTCTGTCACTGTAGAACTGCTGGACACAAAATTGTGACAAGTGGTATTCACAGGCCCCTTATCAAACTAATTTAACACCATTCAGGGAATTCTGCAAAGACCAAAACAAATGGTAGTCTGACGGTTTAAGGTCCGAGCTATAAGGTGGAGGCATTAAAACTTCCCAGTCAAGCTCTCTCAATTTTTGTCAAATCATCAAACATGTGCGTGGCCTGGCGTTGTCATGGTGACGAGCTCCTTTCTGTTGACTAGTTCCAGCCGATTTTTTTCATTCGCTTGCTTCAGTCTTGTCAATTGCTTATAGTAGAGTACAAAAAAAAATTGACCAGGCTGCAGCAGCTTATGATGCACGATTCTCTACAAAACTCACAACATCACCACTACGCCATACACTTTATTTTTGCACTCAACGCGCGTTTCACTAACCATATTAGTGTCATCAGGAGCGATGATTGATAGTCAATCATCGCTCCTGATGAAGTTAACATGGTTAGCTAAACGCGTGTCGAGTGCAAAAATAAAGTGTTTGGTGTAGTGGTGATATATACTGAGTAGTATCATTGTGCCAAAGGTTCCACATTCCCAATATAATCTTATATAAAGATTATGATAAATGTGTTATATTATAGACACATTTTATATGTAAAATAGCTGATGTTTTATTATTGTTAAGTATTAGTTTATATTATTCCACTTGTACTTTTTTTTTCTGCATTCAGGGTAGAATTATGGTTATCAGCATGTGACGGACCAGGTGTCAATTTAGATATTGAAAAACTATATAACGCATATAGAGTATGTAAAAATGTTCCTAAAAAACGTTTCTCGATTTTTTCTTACTTTCTTCTTACGGCAAAATTCATTTCTCTTCTAAAGAATAGGATTTTTCTTGAATTTGAATATTTCAAATCTCGCGGGCATCATATCAGTAACATGGCGACAGGTCATGTGATCATTACAAATTCGAACTCCTCGAGATCAAAGGTGGGAACTGTAGCTACTGTGTTTTATGTTTACTGTATCATCACCTTTCTTGGTGTCAATCCGGGCTTTGCCATCGTTTGTGGAGCTTCGACCTTTTTCGACCACCATCTTTTTGGCACATCATTCTCATATGTGATCCAGTGGTCATTGCCCATGATCAGTCGCTTTAGAAATGACTCGATTTCGTGAGGTTTCTATAGAAATTCGCAGATGGAAATTCTAGCGAGTAATGTTTATTTGTAGCCAACTTTAGGTACAATCATTTAAACCTTACCTTAATTATATGGAATTTCCTACAAGTGTTATAAATAAATTGATCATTAACAAAACTATGTAAATTTTTTTTTGAAGGGATTTAACTTGGTACAGTAGGAAGACCTATTTAATTTATTTAATTCATTTTATTTATTTAATTTATTGAATTTATTTAATTTAATTTACTTAATTCATTTAATTAATTTAATTAATTTAATTAATTTAATTAATTTAATTAATTTAATTCATTTAATTAATTTAATTAATTTAATTAATTTAATTAATTTAATTAATTTCAATTAATTTAATTAGTTTAATTAATTTAATTAATTTAATTAATTTAATTAATTTAATTAATTTAATTAATTTAATTAATTTAATTAATTTAATTAATTTAATTAATTTAATTAATTTAATTAATTTAATTAATTTTAATTAATTTAATTAATTTAATTAATTTAA
This sequence comes from Pachyrhynchus sulphureomaculatus, assembly GCA_019049505.1. NCBI lineage: Eukaryota > Metazoa > Arthropoda > Insecta > Coleoptera > Curculionidae > Pachyrhynchus > Pachyrhynchus sulphureomaculatus. The sequence goes on along the minus strand of CM032456.1, from coordinate 110,765,001 downwards.
TTTAATTTAATTAATTTAATTAATTTAATTAATTTAATTAATTTAATTAATTTAATTAATTTTAATTAATTTAATTAATTTAATTAATTTAATTAATTTAATTAATTTAATTAATTTAATTAATTTAATTAATTTAATTAATTTAATTAATTTAATTAATTTAATTAATTTAATTAATTTAATTAATTTAATTAATTTAATTAATTTAATTAATTTAATTAATTTAATTAATTTAATTAATTTAATTAATTTAATTAATTTAATTCATTTAATTCATTTAATTCATTTAATTCATTTAATTCATTTAATTAATTTAATTAATTTAATTAATTTAATTAATTTAATTAATTTAATTCATTTAATTCATTTAATTAATTTAATTCATTTAATTCATTTAATTCATTTAATTCATTTAATTCATTTAATTCATTTAATTCATTTAATTCATTTAATTCATTTAATTCATTTAATTCATTTAATTCATTTAATTCATTTAATTCATTTAATTCATTTAATTATTCATTTAATTCATTTAATTCATTTAATTCATTTTAATTCATTTAATTCATTTAATTCATTTAATTCATTTAATTCATTTAATTCATTTAATTCATTTAATTCATTTAATTCATTTAATTCATTTAATTCATTTAATTCATTTAATTCATTTAATTCATTTAATTCATTTAATTCATTTAATTCATTTAATTCATTTAATTCATTTAATTCATTTAATTCATTTAATTCATTTAATTCATTTAATTCATTTAATTCATTTAATTCATTTAATTCATTTAATTCATTTAATTCATTTAATTCATTTAATTCATTTAATTCATTTAATTCATTTAATTCATTTAATTCATTTAATTCATTTAATTCATTTAATTCATTTAATTCATTTAATTCATTTAATTCATTTAATTCATTTAATTCATTTAATTCATTTAATTCATTTAATTCATTTAATTCATTTAATTCATTTAATTCATTTAATTCATTTAATTCATTTAATTCATTTTAATTCATTTAATTCATTTAATTCATTTAATTCATTTAATTCATTTAATTCATTTAATTCATTTAATTAATTCATTTAATTTATTTATGAACCTGAACTTAAGATGTAGAGTGTTGTTTAAATCTAGTTGATTATTTAGCAATAGCTCGGAATCCTTTAATTTGTTAATTTCCAACGACTCAAGCAAATTCAACTGTTTATTTTTGTTATTAATATGATTTTTAGAAAATAAATAATGTGAAACTTCAGTTTTATTCTCGAATGCTTTTTTATGAGGGTAGATCAAACACGAGGCATGTTTTTTAAGTAAGTACCGTTTTGCGATTCCGCCGCCGCAGCGATACGGTCGGCGTTCCGCGCATGCGCGCTGGTAACCTACATCTCATGTCTACGCACTGACGCCATTACAGTCTGATTCTTCATTGTATACGTTGTTTACTGAGTGTTTAAGATGCCTCCGACAATCGTGAGTCCCGCCGATTGTGAAGTACGGGCTGTTATACGATTTTCTTAGTGCTAAAGGCGTAAAACCGATCGATATTCATCGTGAGATCTGTGAAGTTTACGGACAAAACATTATGAGTGATGGAATGGTAAGGAAATGGGTGAGAGCATTTAAAGATGGCCGCACAAATGTGCATGATGAAGAACGGAGTGGGCGTCCTTCGGTCGTTAATGAAGATTTGGTGCAGAAAGTGGACGAAAAAGGTGAGAGAAAAACAGACGCTTTACAATTTCATCATTGTGCGACTGCTTTCCTCAATATTCTCGTAGTGTTTTGTATCGCATTGTGACCGAGAACTTGAATTACCGGAAATTGTGTTCACGTTGGGTTCCAAAAATGTTGACGGATTTGCACAAAACCCAACGTTTAGGCAGTGCATTGACTTTCCTTGAGCGGTACCACAATGAAGGTGAACATTTTTTAGACCAAATTGTTACTGGTGACGAAACATGGGTGGCCTACGTCACACCAGAATCGAAACAACAATCCATGGAATGGCGACATTCATCATCACCCAAAAAAGTGAAGTTTAAGCAAACAATTTCTGCCCGCAAAATCATGTGCACAGTTTTTTTTTGGGTCAGAAAAGGAGTATTGCTTAGTGGAGTTTCTGCCTCGTAATGAGACAATCAATGCAGCGTCTTATTGTGAGACATTGAACAATCTGCGTCGTGCAATCCAGAACAAAAGACGTGGCAAGTTGAGTAAGGGTATCGTTTTGCTGCATGACAATGCCCGTCCACATGTGGCTAATCGGACCAAAGATCTCATCAAATCTTTTAAATGGGAAACTCTAGATCATCCTCCATACAGCCCTGATCTGGCGCCCAGCGACTACCATTTGTTCCTGCACTTGAAGAAGCACCTGGGTGGTCAGCGTCTTCAAGACGATAACGAAGTCAAAACATTTGTGATACAGTGGTTAACAAGTCAGGCGGCAGAATTTTATGAGGAGGGTATTCAAAAACTGGTGCCACGTTATGACAAGTGCCTCAATATTCACGGAAATTTATGTAGAAAAGTAGATTAAGGTACAGGCTTTCATGTAAAAAATAAAATTATAGCGATATCTTTGCACGTCTTTTTTTAATTCCAAAACGGTACTTACTTAAAAAACATGCCTCGTATAAACGAGATTATTTTTTTATTTACTATAACAAATACACCAAGTATATATCATAATCTCCTACTTTGAAAATGCACTTTTCCCAGCGTATTGTAAGATTTTTGTTATCGTCGTCGCAAAAGGAAGGGGGCTGTGTCAGTAACCAATTGCGTACGAAGCCCTCCACTGCGTTGTCGTCATCAAATCGTTGGCCTCCCAGCGCTTCTTTTAGTGGCTCAAAGAGGTAAAAATCGCAGGGCGAATAGATCAAGTGTTGTCGAACTCATTTTATCCAATTTTTCGCGAGTGAGATTTGAAGTGTGGGGTCGGGCGTTGTCATGGACAAGAATCGCGTCTCTTATCAGTTTTTGCGGCGATAAGTAAGTTTAGCCTTATCAAAACGGTTGCAGTAGTACGCCGCATTAATGGTGTGACGTTCGTGTAAAAAAATCAGCGTGCAAAACGCGAGAATGTTCTTCGCGATAATGCTCGCCCATGGACGACGATCATGGCTCTTATTTCCGATCTCTTCACGGCCTCTCATAAACCCCTTATGCCAGGTAAATACACGAAGCCTTGATAGTGTTTGATCCCCGAACTGTGCCGACAATTTCAGTCGGTTTCACGCCTTCATAAGTGTGAAATTTAATAATGACGCGTTGCACAATCGAAGGGTGCACGTCTCGCTCCGACATCGTGAGCTGTACTATTGAATGCACCTAGCGAGGCCAACCGATCGTCCTCCCACCTCTTAACAAACCCAACCAACATTGCTAGAAGCGGCGGCCCGCTTCAAACGGTACTAAGTGCTCAGTACACAAAGTCTCGTTTATATTTGATCCACCTTCGTATGTTTTTGCTCCTGCCCCAAAGTTTACATAGGTCAAACGGGTAGAACATTCAAACAGAGAATAAAAGAACAAAAAAAAAGCATTTGAGAATTAGACTGAAGTTTCACATTATGCCTCCTATTTATTTTCTGAAAATCATAGTTTTGATGAAAACTTCGATATATTACATATCAGTAACAAAAATAAAAAGTTGAATTTGCTTGAGTCGTTGGAAATTAACAAATTAAAGGATTCCGATGTATTCCTATTTTATTTATATTTATACACTTTTTTATTGTTCAGATAATTATCTTTCTATTGTCCCAAATTAAATCCCTTTAAAAAATTTTAGACAATTTTGTTAATGGTCAATTTATTTACAACACTTTTAGGACATTCCGTATAATTAAGGTAAGGTTTAAATAATTTACCTACATTAGTTATTAGACAAGTAGAACTTCAACTACCGTTTGAGAAAGGTACTTTATTTATTTCACTTTGATAAATAAAATATAGTGAAAATTTGAACAACTTTTAATTTCCTAAAAATGGATTTTCATCAAGTACGCGCCAAATCTAACCAATTCTTACCACATGAAGAACTTGAAAGCTAATAAACTTTCTCCAAAGGACGATGCTCCCACAATCAAGTGAGGGGAACATAATAGGGCCGGAGGCTCGAGTTCATGAACAGTGGTGATATGAGCTGGCGTGTAAATACTTAGTGGTATATGTTTGTCTGTTTCAGATGTCTTTCTACTGTCTTTGAGAAGCAGGTCTAAGAAGGGTAGTAAATTATTTTCTATTAGTTCTAATGTGAATTGGATTTTCTGGTGCGCGGCAACCTTCATTAAGTGTAAATGACTTTTGTGTCGATAATCGCAATGCATCTGCGTGTGATCCATAAGATTTCAAAATGTTTGTTAGACTTTTAACAATTTAAAAAATACCTGATTTAATCAGAGGAAATCTGAAGTCGCCTGTAAAATTGACTGAAGATAAATTGATCTAAAATCAACGTAAGTACGATCTGCCTTTTCTCAGTTGAAATTACCATTTGGTGCTTCTCACATGTTGACCGACAATCTCATCATTCGGTCATTGTGAGATAGTTTTTAATGAGCAAAAACCAAGTTTGTGTACTGAATCGTTTATCATATTTACCGGATTTGACAACCTGTGACTTTCTCTTTCCCCAGTATCATTTGCTGATAAAAGGAAAGCGATATAAGACCAGTAAAAATATTCAAGAAGACAGTAAGCTCATTTTTAAATAGTTTTTAAACACCTATTATAAAAAAATAACCGGTCAAGTGCAAGTTGAACATGCACAATTAGTGTTCCGTACGTTAATTGTTTTTAAAATAAAATTTTTTGTTATGGTGGTATAAAATGATCAGTGACTTCACAAAACACACCCCAAATGAGTTTTCACCAAAGTTTGTTTCCAATCTTTACTGAAAACTGATAACCTTGAAATTTTTGTTTTTTTTATATACCGGATAAATTATTAAAGGTAATGCACTCGTGATAATTTTCGTTCAATCTATACCCCGTGGAGAATATTCCAGAATTTTTTCAAAATTTTTTGATTAGTACTTTTCGAGATAAGGTAGGGGACAGCGATTTTTCGCGATTTTTTAAAAATAATACGAAGACAAGTGTGCACAAGTATTACATTATATTTATATATATATATATATATATATATATATATATATATATATATATATATATATATATATATATATCTATACTACTCGTATTTTCACAAGCTTTCATTTGACACCACACTCGATAACCTCGTAAAAAAATTTTTTTTTCACTTCCGATTTTACCCCTCAAAACTAACCCCTTAAGTCAAGATTTAACTTTCAAAACTACACGGCTCTGATGAGGCCATCAATTCCTATATTAGTACCAATTTTCAACTAGTTTCGGAAAAAAATCGGGTGTGACAGATAGATAGACACCGAGATGATCTTATAAGTGTTCCGTACGGAACACTAAAAATTCATTTAGCGTTTTAATTGACCTTGTTAAATGACTGATCATCCGTGAAGGAGAGTATATTACTCTGTGTTCTATTTTCTATTAAAAGTTCGGTTTCCTTTTGAATGGAGGATGTAAAATTAACTATTTTAAAAATATCCCGACTGCACATCGTCCATGTAAATGACTGGCAGTTCACTATCTATTCCATAATAATTCACTCTATTGCTTCACGATCACTCTATCCGAGTCCGGCAAAACTTTATGCACAAATTGTTTTTATTTCGCAAACAAACAATTTTTATTTCGGAGTTTGCTCGATATCATAAATATGTATAAACTAGGTATTACCGAAGTTAAAAACTCTCTTTTATTATTTAAATTCGAAAGTTGCGTTTTCAGTATTTTGTTGCCAAAACTTCACAATAGCTGAGATTTATTCTCAATTAAAAGTGTAAAGGTTTTATTAGTTACAATGTTACAGGTTTTGTGTATCTTTTCCGGATTGGTTTTAGTCCCGAGGCACTTTTAAAAACGGTCTGGAATCGTTGTTAATTGTAATTTTCTAGGGGTACTGTTACAGTAATTGAAGTTCGCTCCGTCTGAAAGTTGAAAACTGTAACTTGTAAATGCTATACTTGTTTATTTTTATGAATGTTAAAATGGTTGCCCTATCGATCGATGCAATTTTTAACCACGCAGATACCACATTATACTTTATTTATTAAATTGTCTCCAAATAGGGATCAACAACATGACTCAATCTCCTATTAACAGACTGACGTTCAACAAATAGAACTAACAGTAAAAATGGTTTGAAAGAGAGTCAGATCTCCTGGAGCTGAAGGTGTTCCTGTCGTACTACTAAATTCAGCGTATCATAAAGCGTATTTTAATAAAGCTAGACACCAAAAAGGCTTCTGGCGCTGACGAAATACCTGCCATAGTTCTCAAAAACTATGCAAGGGAACTAACACCAATTTTCTGTAGACTTTTCAACCTATCCTACAGAAAGGGAATATTTCCGTCCTGCTGGAAATGTGCCACGGTTCAGTCGATACCTAAAAAAGGCAAGTAGACCTTGCCAAATAACTACCGACCAGTCGCATTGCTTTCAATAATATCGAAAGTCATGGAAAAGATTATCAATCAGCATCTTCTAAAATATCTTGAACGATTCAATATTATTAGCGATCACCAATATGGCTTTCGTAAACATAGATCAACAGGAGATCTACTGACCTATGTAACACATGTTTGGAACAACGCATCTGAACACTTTGGAGAATATCGAGCGGTTGCTCTTGACATATCCAAGGCATTCGACCGTGTTTGGCACGATGGACTGTTGGCTAAGCTACGCTCTTGTGGTATGTCCGAAAAGTTCTGTTTGTGGCTCTCATGTTTCCTCAGAGAGCGTTCTTTACGAGTGGCGGTCGACGGATTTCTTTCTAACACCTTCACAATTAACGCCGGTGTGCCTCAAGGCTCCATACTGTCTCCTACTATCTTTCTTATTTACATTAACGATCTGCTGGAAAAGACCGGGAATCCAGCTTTGCAGACGACAGTACACTTACCTCTTCATTCACTTGGAGCGCTCGGACATCGGCTGCTCAGGCAAAAATCCGCAGACAGCAGGAGGTCGTTCAACTTAACAAAGACTTGGACGAAATTCTATCTTGGGGTGACGGTAACCAAGTGGAATTTAACGCTACAAAAACCCAGGTGGCAGTTTTTTCTAAAAAAGTTAACGTTGCTGAACCCGACATAGTTATGTCGGGGCACTCCATTCCCCTAGCATCGTCGCTCAATTTGTTGGGCGTTAGTTTGGGAGCAAATATGTCCTGGCATAGCAAAGAGAGCTTCTCAAAAGTTAGGAATATTATTTCGAACCAGAAAAGTTTACACTCCACAACAACTATTAATTCTTTACAAAGCTCAAATTCGACCAACTATGGAATACTGCTCCCATGTTTGGGGCTCCGCTCCCAAACATACACTGCATTTGTTGGATGCTGTTCAGAGAAGAGCTATTTGTCTGATTGGAGACTCGGAACTGACCGGCGGCCTTGATTCGCTAGAACATCGAAGAACGGTTGGCGACTTCAGTCTGTTCTACAAGTATTTTCATGGAAAGTGTTCGAAGGATGTAGCCCACTTAATTCCTCCCAAAGCGGTGCATGTTAGAAATACACGTCGCGCTGGTGCTTCACATCCGTATGAGGTTCAGCTTGTTACTCCGCGTACAACGCTTTTCAAGCAGTCTTTTATATGGAGAACATCATCCCTTTGGAATAATTTGCCCGGCGCTGTGTTTCGCACCGAGTACAATTTACAGCGATTCAAGAACAACGTGAATCGCTTTTTCCGCACACGTGCCGCTCCTGGAGCGCTTTAGGGACTTCCCTGCAACACGTGTGCTAGACCCATAAAAAAAAAAAGGTACTCCCAAACCAGTAGCAATATTCGGATATCTGTTTGAATGAGATATATATATATATATATATATATATATATATATATATATATATATATATATATATATATATATATATATATATATATATATATATATATATATATATATATATATATATATATATATGTATATATATATATATATATATATATATATATATATATATATATATATATATATTATATATATATATAATATATATATATATATATATATATATATATATATATATATATATATATATGTATATATATATATATATATATATATATATATATATATATATATATATATATATATATATATATATATATATATATATATATATATATATATATATATATATATATATATATATATATATATATATATATACATATACATATACATATATATATATATATATATATATATATATATATATATATATATATATATATATATATATATATATATATATATATATATATATATATATATATATATATATATATATATATATATATATATATATATATATATATATATATATATATATATATATATATATATATATATATATATATATATATATATATATATGTATGGAAAACCAATACTACAAATTTGTAAGGAAGCCTGGATAAAAAGTAAACAAATCTGAATCTTAAAACTATATGGTAGATGCACACCAATAACTAGTACCTTAAGCACAGTTTATGGGAAAGTCCTAAGAAATACCATTGAAAACGAATAAAGGGACGCATGAAACTGGAGATGGAAGATTATACCTGAAAAAAATATTCAGCACAGTCCAACTCAATGAGATAAAAACAATAGCAAACAGAGAAGTTTACTTATTGTGTGTAGATCTAATAAAAGCTTACGATACAGTTGCAATTACATTATCTGGCAAATCCTACAACTACCGCCGGTAGATAATACAACAATTTCTGCAATAACATAACTGCACAAATTAACTCTACGTAAAATGAATAATAAGGAAACCAGAAAACGAAACATAAACTAAGCCAAAATGTAGAACACACCACATCAAATATACAGTAGACAAACAGCAAAATAACTAGTTAACAGAACTAGTTCCAATCAAAGTACAATTAACACTAGATGAATATGAACATGTTGCAGGCATAGCAAGGAGAGCTTGTCAAAAGTTGGGAATATTATTTCGAACCAGAAAGCTTTACACTCCACAACTGTTAATTCTTTACAAAGCTCAAATTCGACCAACTATGGAATACTGCTCCCATGTTTGGGGCTCCGCTCCCAAACATACACTGCATTTGTTGGATTCTGTTCAGAGAAGGGTCCGTTCGTCTGATTGGAGACCCAGAACTGACCGGTGGCCTTGATTCGCTGGAACATCGAAAAACGGTTGGCGATTTGAGTCTATTCTACAAGTATTTTCATGGAGAGTGTTCGAAGGATGTAGCCCGCTTAATTCCTCCCAGAGCGATGCATGTTAGAAGTACACATCGCGCTGATGCTTCACATCGGTATGAGGTTCAGCTTGTTACTCCTCGTACAACGCTTTTCAAGCAGTCTTTTATATGGAGAACATCATCCCTTTGGAATGGCTTACCCAGGACTGTGTTTCCCACTGAGTACAATTTACAGCGATTTAAGAACAACGTGAATCGCTTTTTCCGCACACGTGTCGCTCCTGTAGCGCTTTAGGGACTTCCCTGCAGCACGTGTGCTAGACCCATAAAAAAAAAGTATATAAAACTAAAACAATAAGACGTAGTTGTCATTAGCAAGGAAAAAAGGAGCTTACAAACCAACAGAACACAGGTGCTTCACGATCAAATGGAACGAAGCCATCAACAGACAAAATAATGAATTTATTTGGGCATAAGATTTGATAGACGCTGCAGATTAGGGAAAGAAATAGAAGATAAAGTAAACAAAGGAAAAGGAATTTTATCACACCTCAATTCCGTTCTCTCTCTAGTCAAAAAGTACATCAATTGAAAATAAGCATTATTTCTATAATGCGATTTCTAAAAGCATCGTAGTCTACGTCCGAAAAGCTGACCAACTTAAAGCTTCTTACTCTTAAAATGAACTGCTGGTGAAGACACTAAGGGACCAACAACAGCAAGTACTCGGGCCTCCTCTACGACAAGCGGTTGGTATGGAAGGCCACCACCATGAAGGCAAACCAGCTTCTAAGCAAGCTCTACCTCCTCCTCAACAAGCTCATTAAATTATATCAACTTGCAACAAGTTGACAATTTACAGAGTGAACATCAGAGCCCGCCTCACTTACTCCAGTCCGATATGGACCCAAATGTCACGTTCCCACAGGTCCACCTTCCAGATATCAACAATCCGCGAATTCATGAGCGATGCTCAGCTCAGATTTCTGGATAAACCCACCAACCACCAGAACCCCACAGTCAGAAATGCTTACAGATCAGAGAGAATCAGACCCTCTTCACCAGGTAGGTATTAAGTCGGTCTGAACTCTCAAGTATCAGTTTTTATCTCATTTATATAAAACCCGTACCTAGGCTAAGTTAATTAGGTTAGTGACATGTAAATATCTTAAGACTCACAAGTATACTCATGTTAGATAGCTTATGTAATAGTAGTTATGGGGCATATCCCTGCCAAGTTTATTCAATAAATGATATTAGATATTAGACTGGTGAAGAGATCTGCTGGGATATTAAGAATGGGTAGAATTAGAAAGGAAAAAAAATAAGATAAGAGAAATTATAAAGGTCACATGAACAATATCTACATTGTTCAGGTTAGCCTAACCATGCCTAAACCATTAAATAGGGAACAATATCATGTAGCAAAGAATATAATATATATAAAATGCAACGTCTCTCCGTCTGTCCGTCCGTTAGTGCGCTTATGACTTAAGAATCACTTAATCAATTATTTTTTTTTAATTCATACATTTGTTTCCTGGCCGGGTTATCTATAATCTTCTACAATATATATAAAATGCAACGTCTCTCTGCTTACTTGTCTGTCTGTCAGCACGTTAATGCGCTTATCACTCGAGAACTACTTATCTGATTTACATGTTCTTTTTATTCATACATATGTATGTTCTCTTTCCAGGCTTTTTTTTTTTTTATTGGTCTAGCACACGTGCTGCAGGGAAGTCCCTAAAGCGCTCCAGGAGCGGCACGAGTGCGGAAAAAAGCGATTCACGTTGTTCTTGAATCGCTGTAAATTGTACTCGGTGGGAAACACAGCGCTGGGCAAATTGGCTACATAATAATAATAATAATAATAATCTATAATCTAAAATATATATAAAATGTAGCGTCTCTCTGTCTCTCCGTTAGTGCGCTTATCACTTGAAAATCACTTATCCGACTTACGTGTTTTTTTTTTAGATTTATACGTATGTTCTCTAGCCAGGTTATAGGATATATTTTATTACGTTAGGTAACATAAGGAATAAGCAGTGACGATAATAGTGAACCAAGTTGGAAAAAAATTTCCTGCTAGCACACTCTCTTGCAATACGCTGCCTAAACCGTTAAATATGGAACAATATCATGTAACAAAGAATACAATAATAATCTATATAATATATATATAAAACCCAACATCTTTTTGTCTGTCCGTTAGTGTGCTTATCATTCGAGAACCACTTGTCCGATTTACCTGTTTTTTAAATTCATAACTCAATATTTATCAAAAAAAAATCTATAATATATATAAAAAGCAACGTCTCTCTATTCGTTAGTGCGCTTAGCACTCAAGAACCACTTATCCGATTTATGTATTTATAAAATAAAAATGACCAGATTAGAGGATATATTTTATTACGTTAGGTTACATAAGGAATAAGCAGTGACGATAATAGTGAATCAAGTCCACGCGAGAGGAGCTGCGAGCACGGTTAGTTAAATAATATAAATCGGAAGATGTTTGTAGCCTAGTAGACCAATTTACCAAGCGGGTTCACACGCATATTTGTGCCACTTATGGTGAACAATTTCAGCCTTTTATCTCATTGTGACACAATAATCAAACGAAAAAAAAATGAGCCTTTGCGTGGTTTTAGTCAAAAATTTTTAAAATGACCTACATATGTATATATAAACTACCATTTCTTGTTGCGTTTTATGACTTCATAATATGGATATACATAATATCACTTTTATAAAAATGTATATAATTTATAAAATTTATTATACATCTAAATTATCTTTCATTTTCTTTATCTCAGTGTAGTAATTTTATTTTTAAAAAGATGTTCAAGTACAGTAACATGAAGCAAGACTCCCCATTACAAATCTTCCCTCATTCCATGATATCCACTTCTCGTTTCAGAGTTCAACTTCACAAGGGGATATTCTATTAAACACATTTGCGTTGGAATTTCGTTCAGGTAGCTGAAATAATGATGGCATGTAATGGCTTAACAGATAATTCAGTGTCGTAGGTCAATAAGGGGGAACTGAATTTCCCCTTTGTTAATTGATTTATTCAGGCTACACTTTCGATCGTAATGAATGGCAAGAGGGGAGTATTTTGTTGCCTGACTTTACTTGACAGAGTTTCTTAGTATGTAATTAGGAAGAGTCTTTACGATGAATAATGGATATGTATTTCTATAAGTTAATTAACTCGAGACAGTGACATTTTTATTTCTGTGTTTAATTACTGAAAAATTTTGTCAGCGAAGACTTATCTAATATTTTCTGATAATATACAGTCTGTCAAGTAAGAACGTGACCGCTCGCCGTATTCTTGAAAAAAATATGTTTCGAGAACATTTCTTGCCATCAATGTATTCTTTGGTGTGCTAACAATGACGCAATTACCTTAGGAAGTTGTCCAATCGCCTCCTGAATCAATAATCGCATCTTTACAAGGGACCAAAGGTTTTTAATAGGGTTGGCATCCGGCGATTGTGAGGGCCACAAGATACTAGATCTTATCGTGGGACCAAGCGTGCCGCTTTGCTACGTGATTTTCGCGCAGCAAAGGTTTTGTCGATGTGCTTCGGAATTTGACATCATGAGCAGAAAGATGTTATCGAATGGTTTCATAGGATGCATTCAAACACGATTTTCTTAATTTTGCCGCTCCTTGACGCAGCGTCAATTTCAGGTTCTGTGAAAACAACGACACGATTCGTTTTTCGATTTTCGGAATGACTTTGCCTACTTTTGGCAAGTCGTCCACATTTTCCGTCTCGTTAAAATGATTTACCCAGTTTTTCACAAACGACACCGACTTTTCAATAGACTTAGCGGCCGCGGAATGTGTCATTTTAGGCTCCTTTGGATGGGAACAAAGAAAGACTGCCTCGAACCGACGCGCAAACAAGTGAGTCATTTTGGATTTTACGTGATTTCGACGAAAGCTCGGAATCGACTGATACTTTTACTAAAATGCGTCGTAGATAAAGGTTCCCTCTACCGATTTTTTCTTGAATCATTAGAATCGCATCTACCAAAAATGAATTATCGCTGGACATACTGTACATGCATTCTTATGACGGTTGCGTCCAGTGTAAAATATATACTTAAAGAAGCAAAAAATTAAATAAAATTCTCATTGGGTTACGAGGTTGTTTTTTAAGTTACCTACCTGGACATAAAAAGGACGTCATGTAAAAAATTGATTGGTTATAAAAATAGGGTCGCAGTTATAAGTTCGTGGCGTATGCAGTTTTTACGATTTTTTTTCTTCCAAACAACAAGTGAAAGTAATTCGGAGCATGTAATTCGTTTTCGTTCAAGATTAGAAAGAAATTAGATATGGCAGATGCCCAGATCCCACCAAGCATCGTCCAGGATCAAAAAATTCCGGAGGTAAGATAGCGGTGGCGGCTCGTGGCTCAGTGGCATAGTACTTAGTTGCGGTGCAGAAGGTCTCGGGTTTCAATCCCGGCAGGTCATTATACTAATTTATTGAAGTATATTTGGCTGGACCACATACACAGGTAGTAGTTGTTTGCAGAAATGCATAACTAGAGCGCTGCATAAAAGGTTCTGTAAAATACAAAAATGTATGTTTCGGCACATGGACAACGTTGACGGCTATTACGACATCCTCGCCGATATCCTTAGGATATAAAAAAGGAGGTAAAATCCCTACTTGGACGGCGACGTGAACGGTAAGAAAAAAGTCCCTCTTTCAGATATCCGGGTGCAGGCTGGTTCGGGAGTGTCAAAATATGGAGATCGTAATTTTAAAGTAGTTTTATGTAATATACGAGGTATAAATTCGAACATAAATTCAGAGCACCAGCACCTGCAATCAAATAAGCCTCATGTACTTACTGTCTCCGAAACTAAGATTAGTTCATCACCCAACGTAGTGACCTTTCATTAAATCCACTATACCAACACTCACACCACGAGATAATACCATTGCAACACCACCTGTTGAGGAAGCCAACTTGTTAGCTGAACTCTTTGTTTCACTTCCTACTGTCGATATCCAAGTGAAATTCCCAATGTGCAGATAAGGATGCCCAATATTCTCTTTAGACAGTGGCAGCGTGTCATTAAACATATTTTATTGAAGTCAGACACCAAAAAAGTTTCTGGCGCTACACTATGGGACAGAATCATGCGTACCGTCTCAAAAATAGGTTTTGGGAATGTTCGATATTGAATATTTTGTTAATGCACATATCTAACTGAATGTCTAATACATATTATATAGAATTTAAAATAGATTATTTCTCATTTTTTCTTAATAAAACTTGACTTGCAAGTTGACGCTCAAAATAATGTCGATTATGTAGAACAGAATTGCACCAGTTTACATGGTCATATTTTCATTATTTTCAATGCAAATATGTAAGTGTGATATATGGTTAGAATGGTTATTAAGTACCTTATTTAAAAAGCATTTAAGTAGACATTTATGTAAAAACTGGAGAGGTACAGATTGTTCTTGCAGTATCTAATATCCTAACCTTATTAGAAACTTTAAATAGACTTTTGATAGTTAGCGATGTCTGCCGATGTCGTAATTTTAATACCATCACATAGAGCAGCTCATATAAAAGTCAAGGCAAAAAAAAAAAATTGCCCTAATTTGCCCCCTTTTAAATGGGACGAAAAATACCTGATGGGGAGGGAAATGCAAAATATTTAAAAAAATTTTTTAAGATTTGATTCAGGAGATTTTTCGAAAAATAGATTATTTCTGACATTTTACTGTTAAATAATATTCTCTACTAGCGTCTATAGCAGACATAGGTAGGCAGGTAGATATGTAGGTAGGTAGGTAGGTAGGTACAAGGCAGCTTTACCAGGTAATATCACTAGAACAGGTGACTATTGTTTACATCCCAGCAAGTTGTCAAAATTTTGTTTACAAACTACCGCATTGAACTACATACTCGTACATACATAAAGTGGTTGTTTTTTGAGAGAATGAACTACATACATAAATAAAGTGGTTGTTTTTTGAGAGAAGCTCTCGTGATTTTTGACAATGTGGTGAATTTTCTACCAACAAAATACATGTGATTTTTTTCGGCTTTGTTGCTATTGCCGAACTGCTACTACCTGGTAGAGCTGCCTTGGGTAGGTAGAAACATTTTTTGTGTTTTATATATAAAGATAGATTACTACCTAAATTAAAGTTTAGGTAAGGTGGACATACTGTTATTGGAAATCATATCATATCATATAAGAACGCGATAAATATGTGACTACCCGCAGAGAATAATATTTTTCTCACGGAATTGAAGTATAAAAGTTATTGATTTAATTGTCATTTACCAGTACTTTATTGTGTTTCGACATAGAGTCTTCACTAACCTCGGTAAAAACAATATTTGCGAAGTACCTATACAACAAAAAGAGTGAATTTGTTGGGCCTCGACGAATATTATGCGAATTTTTCATTGACCATGGGACAAAAAGAGAAAATATTCAAAAATACTTAGAAGAACACCATCATTTGTCGTTTTCAAAAAGTGAATTAGTTGTGAAAAGTATTCAAAAATCGCTTATATCAGCTTTTAACAATCGCTGGACCACATCTAACCGAACTAAAGAAGGTTTCTTTAATAAAAATACAACGTGGTTAGACGGTGAATTTAAGGTACAGTTCGACGAAATACCAATGGATATCAAACCTACAATATCTGAAGAACGTGGACGTCCATCAAAGTCTTATGAAGATCTGTCAGAGAAATCGAAAAAAAGGAAGAATATAGAGTTAATTCAAGAATATGGACTCGAGAATATACCTAACGCATACGTCCAAGGATTGCGGTCTGAAGGAGAATTGGAAAAAGCTTTTGTTGTTGCAATGATGCGGAATTGTGATAGAGATGAAAAAAAAGATAATAAAGGAAAAATTGTTGCTTGAAACTCGCAATGCAAAATACTTTACGGCGGATGAAGCTTTAAGTCTTTTTGCCTGATTTAGATTTTTCGAAATCACAATACTGATTACTTCGAGCAAGTCTGATTAACAAAAACTTCGATATATTGCTGTCATATAATATATTAACAAACGCAAAAAAACTGTGTTATCCTCCACCCTCCAGCATTGAAATAACCGATACAGGCGCTAAAGTAAATCTACAAGATTTGCTAGATCACACTACTGCCCGTACCTTAAAAATTGAAAATATTTACAACCCAACAAGAAGAAATCTTAAATTGTTTACCAAATGGGGATGTGATGGTTCATCGGGAAAAAGTGATGCAAACTTATTTATAGCGTCTTTGGTACCAATAAAGCTGATTGATAAAGCTGATTGACAGAAACAAAAGAGGTTCTTTGGCAAAATCCGGCTTGCTCTTCTATTCGATATTGCCGACCAATTCTGATGGAATTTGCAAAAAAAACGCCCGAGAAAACCCGTTCGGTGGTTGGTGATATTCGGGGTCAAATTAATAATTTGAAAATTTCTGAGATACACATGGGGGACCAGCTAATTGAAATAAGTCACGAGCTGCTCTTAACTATGGTGGATGGAAAAGTTACACAAGTTCTAACTGACACAAGTTCTGGAGCTGTGTGTACGGTGTGTGGGGCTAAACTAAGCAATATGAATAATTTGGAGAAGATTGAATCAAAGCCAGATAATACGAATGCTTACGAGTACGGTTCGTCGACGTTGCATGCATGGATTAGGTGCATGGAGTTAGTTTTACATATTTCATATACTCTTTCGTTTAAAAAATGGGCTGCGAGAACTCCGGAAAATAAAAAAAGTAGAGAAGACAAGAAAAAACTTGTACTAAGTCTATTTCGAAGCCGAATGGGATTGCATGTTGATAAACCCCGGCAAGGAAGTGGAAATAGTAATGACGGCAATATAGCTCGAAGTTTTTTTGAGAAATACTACTGCTCTTCAGAAATAACAGGAGTTAATGAGGATCTTATTAAAAGGTTTTATGTTATTCTTCAGACTTTGGCATGCGGTATTGCTGTAAATCCAGAAAAATTTGGTGAATATACTCGCGCTACTGCACAATTGTACGTTACACAATATATGTGGTATAACATGCCTTCTTCAGTACATAAGATCTTAATACATGGGGAAAGTATAATTAGACATTTTGCTGTTCTGCCTATTGGTAATTTATCTGAGGATGCCCAAGAATCTCGTAATAAAGATTACAAAAATATCAGATTATGTCACGCTAGAAAGTGCTCTAGGTCCGCAACGAATGAAGACGTATTTCATGGTCTTTTATTTACATCAGACCCATACATATCAAGTATCAGAAAACCATCAGTCACTGTTGCCAAGGAACTGTTAGACGAAGCCAAGAACCTCTTAGATATTTAAATTGTAGTTTGTATATCAATTTTTTTTGTTTTCTATTTTTTGTAGTGGATTAATAGATGTTTGTCATTTATTATATGCTATTTTCATATGTAATATTAACAAAAATATGAAATAATAGTGTATATCATTAAACTGTATAATTATCATTCAATAAGTTAAGTAAACTATGTTTTTGTATGAAAAAGTGTCATTTTTATTTTTGTATTATTTTTTTATATATTATAAATAAAATAATTATCGCAAAAAAGAAAACCGACTTCCTCCCTCCGATTTTCATAAATTTTCAATAGAGTTATCTAAAAATCAATATTTTGGACGGACAAAATATCCGTCCGATTTCCGAAATTTTTTTGTGTTCAGCCTGTTGACAAATTCTTTCAAAAAGAAGAAAGAATTTTGAAAATCGGTTTATAAATGGCCGAGATATTTAAAAATTAATTTTTCGGACGGATATTTTGTCCGTCCGATTCCATAAAAAAAATTTTATGGGACCCAACTGCAAGCAATACCTTTCAAACAAAAAAAAAAATTAAAATCGGTTCACAAATGGCGGAGTAATATTGGAACAAACATTAAAAAAAAAAAAAAAAAAAAAAAGGAACAAAAAAAAATACACACGTGAAGTCGGTTAAAAATTAACGAATGTACCATTATTTGATAGTATATACATTAGAGATACTACGTACCAAATTTCAGCTATTTACTTCAATCAACGACAAAGTTACAGATTTTTGAGACGGTACGCACGATTCTGTCCCATAGTGCG
Organism: Pachyrhynchus sulphureomaculatus; assembly: GCA_019049505.1. Taxonomy (NCBI): domain Eukaryota; kingdom Metazoa; phylum Arthropoda; class Insecta; order Coleoptera; family Curculionidae; genus Pachyrhynchus; species Pachyrhynchus sulphureomaculatus. Next base: position 110,746,543 of record CM032456.1, on the reverse strand, counting down.
CTGTTGGAATACCTGCCATAGGACACAAAAAATGCGCTAGCGAACTAACACCACTTTTCTGTATACTTTTTATCTATCCTGCAGAAAATGAATACAGTAGAATCTCGATTATCCGAAATAATATGGACCAAAGTGATTTCAGATAATCGAAGTTTCTCTTTTAAGGTGATAACAACACGTATACGCTTATTATTATGACGCACCATTTTGTAAAATATCTATTAAAACAAAACTATTACCTCTGCGATAATAATAGACGTAATGAGTAACTTATAACAGTCGTCGACTAACCAAAACATAAACAGCGGTGAAATTCTAGATGTTGGGGAGTCTCCGACGCGTTAAGGAAACCACTCATCGTCTGTTTCGAATAATGGGGATTTTTTTTTAATGAATACAATTGCTTTGTAACAGTTTGTTTCGGATAAGCCGGATTTCAGATAATCGCGATTCGGATAATCGGGACTGTACTGTACTTTCTTTCCTGATACTCCCACAAAACCGTGACTGGAAAAGTTGCAGCGTAATCCGAAGTAACTCTGGCATTATTTTGTGACTGTAGACAAGACGTGGTTCGACCATTACATCTCGAAGATAAAACGGCAGTCAAAACAGTGAGTTAGCGAAGGTGAAAGTATACCGAAAAACCGAAAACAGTTTTATCGGCGGGAAAAATGATGGCAACTATTTCTTGCGACTCAAAATGTATCACCATGACTGACTATTTGGAAAAGGATAAAACAGTTACTGACTCTTATTACGCAACGTTATTGGACCATTTACATAGTGAGTTAAAACAGTTGCAATGACAAAGTGCACGAGCTGGGCTTCGAAATAGTTCACCACCCACCCTACTCCCCAGATTTGGTTCCAAGTGACTTTTCTTTTTTCCCAGTCTCAAAAATTGACTTGAGTTGAAGAAATTTTCGTCGATTGGAAAGGTTATTTGTGCTGTAAACGAGTACTATGTACATTTCAAAACATTTATTATTCTAAGGGAATAAAAAAATTGGAACCTCGCTGGACGAAATGTATTGAGCTGAATGAGGATTATGTTGTGAAAAATTTACCCTCGTAAATCGTTATTGTTTTGAGGTGACCGAGGTTGTGTGAGTGCAATCTCAACGTTTGTCAAAATGTACAACCTTTTATCATTATTTTAAGAGTGAAGAAGTTTAAAATTTCGCTGTTTCAAAACTGTGTTGATCTGGTTTGAACCGTGTTAAAAAAATTTAATTTTGTGATATCCAGTCTTGCTGGATTTCAAGGTTTTTTTTTATTTAATTTGAAAAGATATGTCCGGCTTGTCTTATACATTCAGAAAAACATGAGTCAAACGGCAACAAATAAACAACGTTTTAATTCAAATTACTGAATTTATGCTTCAGAAAAGAAACAAGCTGGACTTTTATGTCGGCCGACTTATAATAAGTTTTAATCTTGTTATTTAATTTCTCAAGAGTCCTACCCATAGTTGAGGATATTTTTCCCAAAAAAGTTAAAGAGCCGAAGCGGTCGAAAGAAAAGTTTTATGTAAGAATTTTCATATAAAAATGGTGTTTATTTGTACCTAAATATTTTGTTAGCAACTTCAATAGAGAAGTGATTTTTTAAATTTTTCTTTATACAATCGGACTCCACTAAAAATTAAATATGTTTTAAGTTTAACGTACTTTTTGGGCATCCTGTATGTTATTTCTTCATAAAATTAATGTTGGTCAAGAATGTTTCTAGTTAATATTCAATTTAAAATTGAAAATTTTAAAACTAAAACTATGAGCATTGAAAATATCGAGGTTACAATAGAAAACCAGCAAATAGAAAATGTCTCTCGTTATGTATATTTGGGAAACAGCATCACCTTAGGGAAAGAAAACCAGAGAGCGGAAGTGATTAGAAGAGTGGCGCTAATCTGGACCGGATTTGGAAGTCTATTCTAAAAAAATCTAAAGATCCCCATAAACCTAAAACGGAAAGCCTATAACCCATGTATATTGTCTGCTGCTATATACGGGAATGGAGACTATGGCCCTGACAAGACAGAGTTTAAACAGGTTAGGGGTCACTCAAAGGGCAATGGAATGCGTCATGCATGACATGTCTTTGGGAGACCGAATTAGAAGTGAACCGATAAGAAAACGAACCAAGGTGAATGATGTTACGGGGGAAATAGCGGATCTGACGTAGAGATGGGCCGATTATGTGGTCAGACAAGACAGCAACAGGTGGACATGGAAGTCGCTACAGTGGAAACGTCGCGAAACTAGAAAAAATCGAGGGAGATCACAATAATAATGGGTGGACGACATTTGAATGACGGTAGGTATAAACTGAATACAGGATAGACAAAATGGAAGAAAATGGAAGAGGCTTACATCCAGGCTTACATCCAGGATGGCAGAGGGCTGAAGAAGAAGAAAATTCAATTTGTTAAGTAACAACAATATATTTTTTTTATGTTGGCAATATGATTGAACTCAGCCATATTGGATTTTTTGCAGCAAATGTCTATTGTAGAATTCTTTAAGTTACTCCATAATATTTAATTCATCATTTGATAGCCTACTTTCCATAAAATGATACCCGTCAAATTGAAGTTTCAATTTAAATACTTAGCCAGTATCACTCTGGGAATTGGTATAGATTGTTATCCCTCAATAAGTTTTCCAAATTTAGAGCCTTTCATTAATTTAGTTTCTAGGAGAGAATAAAGAAAACACAGGGATGAACTACACTAGCTTCTTTAAATTAAGTCGAAACAGACCACACATATCATCATCGGCACTGCTGTTATGATGAGTGTGGTCAGATTTTACTCAATGAAAAGTAGGTAGTGTATCTCTTCCCTATATTTCTAAATGTATTTCTTTATTCTCCCTAGGGTCTAAATTATTAAAAGGGTCTAGATTTCTAGATTTGGAAAACTTAATGAAGGTTAACAGTCAATACCAAGATGATACATAAATCAATTTAAAAAAAATGTACCGAATATGAAGTACAGACAAAAGAAATTTCCATAATATGAATAAAATCATGCAATATATCCACACCCACCCCTTTCATCTTCTTTCTTTGAAACGATATTATTCAAAATGTTTGATCCCTATTTCAAATATTACATAGACCGACAGCCTGACAGTCGGATAGACAGACTAATGGAAATGGGAATATATATTTTTCGCGATTTAAGAACCCTAAAACGTAAAGAAAAGCAAAAATTGTAGGAAGTAATTTTTTCCTTTTAGCAAGAGGCCTAAATACAATAGTTCCTCTATTCTGCCAGAAGGAAGTTTCGCCCAATTTAATATTTTGTATTACTAAAACCTTTTTTATAATCATCATATATAGAAAGTGACCTTATTAAGCCCTTACATATCTTACCATAAAAAATAGCTTAAAATTTATCCAATAAAACAACCAAAAAACCTGTAAATATCTCGAAATGTTATTGAAATTATACAATATTAAACTACCCCCGACACCTTCAGCCCGGTTCTTGGATCAAACTTGAAAAAATAACCAAATTTTCCTAGATTTCAGAAACCCAGAAAAGAATATATAACAATATCAATCCCCTCTAATCTCTTTCCTCGCTCCTTTCTCCCCTTATAAATTTTACTATAAACATGTACACCTCTTTGTTTATTATTCGATAAAAAAAAAACAGGAAAACTTCTATATTACTATCAAAACCTTTTAAAATTTATTGACTCCCACTCCTATCACCCCCTTGGTCTGAAGCCATATGGTTTAAAAACAATAAGCTTCATCTTCTTGTGAGATGTTATTTATGTATCAAGTTTGAAATTGATATCTCATTTTGCTCGAGAGTTATCGTGCCAACAGACCGATATACGGACAGATAGACAGACAGGCGGCAATAAGTGATCTAAGAACCCTAAAACGTGAAAAAAAAAAAAGCAAAAATTTCGAAGGATGATTTTTTACGAATACTTCCATTTTCCTTTAGCAAGGAAAGTAGAAGTTACTTATAACTGAATACCAAACTGCAACCAATAAGTATCTATAGTTTTCGATGGAGATAAACCCTATGTTGACTTTTGACTCTCCTAAGAAACGAATACCGAAAATCAACAATTCCAGTGGAAACCAAAAATATTTAAATAACCGGTCAAGTGCAAGTTGAACTTGCGCAATTAGTGTTTTGTACGTTGATTGCTTTTAAAATAAAAAATTTTCTTACGGAGGTATAAAATGATCAGTGACACACAAAACACACCACAAATGAGTTTTCAACAAAGTTTGTTTCCAATTTTTACTGAAAATGATGACTTTGAAATTTTTGTTTTTTTATATATCAGATAAATTATTAAAGGTAATTGACTCGTGATAATTTTCGTTCAATCTACACCCCGTGGAAAAAATTCCAGAATTTTGTCAACATTTTTTGATAAGAACTTTTCGAGATAAGGCGGGTGGACAGCGACTTTTCACGATTTTTTAAAAATAATACAAAGAAAAGTGCGCGCAAGTATTACATACACACATACTCGAAGACGTAGTAAAAAAATTTTTTTCACCACCCAAAACTAACCCCTTAAGTCAAAATTTAATTTTCAAAACTACATTGCTCTGATGAGGCCATAAATTCCTATATTATTACCAAATTTCAACTTTCTATGACAAATAGTTTCGGAGAAAATCGGGTGTGACAGACAGACAGACAGACGGACAGACACCGAAGTCATCTTATAAGTGTTCCGTACGGAACATTAAAAATTTAATATTAAATACAATGTTACCATTTACTTTAATCCTTTTAAAATTTGTTCCCCAAGGGGAGTGATAAAATTGGTTATAGGTAGCCTTAAATTATCCAAGTGTGGCTGTTACTCCTAGAAACGACTTTCAATATGGGACTCACGATAGTTCAGCCTGTTATCCACATAAGATGAACATCATCACTCTAAGGATACCTGGAATTTTCCAGGTTTGGGTAATATTTCCAAAAAAAAAAAACTATGATTATGGGATTTAAAAGCCTGCTCAGGCCGTCACGTTAGTTCAATTTGATATCCACATAAAATTGTCATTTACTGTGGAGATGACGTACTTATATTAAGATATAATCTGTATATATTCCAGAATTTTAGGCACAACAAAACGTTCGTTTTTCGGCGAATTACTGTTAATGACCCAAAGGTAGATTTTGGAAACTAAACACAATTTTCAACATTGTCAAATTTGTATTTTAAATTTTTAACAGCTGTTTCCTATTTCGCCTTCTAAACGGGTAGGTTTAATAGAAATTTGATTTAAATATTGCTGCCCATGTTAATTGCGTTTTGGCATTGTTTTGCCTTTTAAACATTTTTTTTTTGTTTTTAATTTGACTGACAGGTCAATTATTACGAAAGTAATTCAAGAGTTACTTTGTAATTTTATGTAGTAATCGAATAACTTAGACATAATAATACATGCGTTAAAATGAAATAAAAACCGGTCAAGTGCAAGTTGAACTTGCACAATTAGTGTTCCGTACGTTGATTGTTTTTAAAATAAAAATGTTTGTTAGGGTGGTATATATAAATGATCAGTGACTTCACAAAACACACCCCAAATGAGTTTTCAACAAAGTTTGTTTCCAATCTTGACTGAAAACTGGTGACCTTGAAATTTTGTTTTTTTTTATATACCAAATAAATTATTAAAGGTAATGCGCTCGTGATAATTTTCGTTCAATCTATACCCCGTGAAGAATATTCCAGAATTTTTTCAAAATTTTTTGATCAGTACTTTTCGAGATAAGGTAGGGGACAGCGATTTTTCGCGATTTTTTAAACGTAATACGAAGAAAAGTGTGCGCATGTATTACATTATACATATATTTTTTACTCGTGTTTTCACAAGCTTTCATTTGACACCACACTCGATGACTTAGTATTTTTTTTTTCACTTCCGATTTCATCCCTTAAAACGAACCCCTTAAGTCAAAAATGTTACGTTGGTATAAAATGATCAGTGACTTCAAAACAAAGTTTGTTTCTTTTACTGAAATCTGATGACCTTGAATTTTTTTTTTTTTTTTTTTAAATATCAGATAAATTATTAATAATAATTAGTGATAATTTTCGTTCAATCTACCCCCCGTGGAGAATATTCCAGGGTTTTTTTCAAAATTTTTTGATAAGTACTTTTCGAGATAAGTCGCGGGACAGCGATTTTTCGCGATTTTCTGAAAATAATACAAAGAAAAGTCCGCGCAAGTACGAGGCATGTTTTTTAAGTAAGTACCGTTTTTGGAATTAAAAAAAGACGTGCAAAGATATCGCTATAATTTTATTTTTACATGAAAGCCTGTACCTTAATCTACTTTTCTACATAATTTCCGTGAATATTGAGGCACTTGTCATAACGTGGCACCAGTTTTTGAATACCCTCCTCATAAAATTCTGCCGCCTGAGAAAAAAGTTCTCGGTCACAATGCGATACAAAACACTACGAGAATATTGAGGAAAGCAGTCGCACAATGATGAAATTGTAAAGCGTCTGTTTTCTCTCACCTTTTCGTCCACTTTCTGCACCAAATCTTCATTAACGACCGAAGGACGCCCACTCCGTTCTTCATCATGCACATTTGTGCGGCCATCTTTAAATGCTCTTACCCATTTCCTTACCATTCCATCACTCATAATGTTTTGTCCGTAAACTTCACAGATCTCACGATGAATATCGATCGGTTTTACGCCTTTAGCACTAAGAAATCGTATAACAGCCCGTACTTCACAATCGGCGGGACTCACGATTGTCGGAGGCATCTTAAACACTCAGTAAACAACGTATACAATGAAGAATCAGACTGTAATGGCGTCAGTGCGTAGACATGAGATGTAGGTTACCAGCGCGCATGCGCGGAACGCCGACCGTATCGCTGCGGCGGCGGAATCGCAAAACGGTACTTACTTAAAAAACATGCCTCGTATTACATTATATATATATTTTTTACTCGTGTTTTCACAACCTTCCATTTGACACCACACTCGATGACCTAGTAAAAAATTTTTTTTTCACTTCCGATTTCACCCCCCAAAATTAACCCCTTAAGTCAAAATTTAACTTTCAAAACTACATGGCTCTGATGAGGCCATCAATTCCTATATTATTACCAAATTTCAAGTTTCTATGACAAATAGTTTCGGAGAAAATCGGGTGTGACAGACAGACAGACAGACACCGAAGTGATCTTATAAGTGTTCCGTACGGAACACTAAAAAAAATTACCTACATTTGCAATAACTATGTTGGGAATGTGGAATCTTTGGCACACTACTCTGTATATATCACCACTACACCAAACACTTTATTTTTGCGCTCAACGTGCGTTTCACCAACCATGTTAGCTTCATCAGCGATGACTGACAGGTAATCATTGAGAGCGTATTGTTTTTAAACCATATCGCTTCAGACCAAGGGGGTGATAGGAGTGGGAGTCGATAGATTTTAATAGTAATATCAAAGTTTTTCTGTTTTTTTTTCTTGAATAATAAACAAATCTGAGGCATAAATATTTATAGTAAAACTTATAAGGGGAGAAAGGGGCGAGGAAAGAGATTAGAGGGGATTATTGCTTCCTATATATCGTGTTATAATATCCTTTTCTGGGTTTCTGAAATCTGGAAAAATTAGTTTATTTTTTCATTGCAAGTTTGACCCAAGAACGGACTGGATGTGTCAGGGGTAGTTTAATAAAGTAATTTCAATAACAATTCAAGATATTTACAGATTTTTTTGGTTGTTGTATTGGACAAATTTTAAGCTATTATTTATGGTAAGATATGTAGGAGGTATATTGGGCCACTTTCTATATATGGTGATTATATAGAAAGTGACCACACTATCTTAATTTATTGGCTAAATATGAAGATCAAATCAAGATTAATGCTGAACTTGGAAATTGCCAAAATTAAGACACAATTATCGAACAACAGTAAGGATGCTGGGCGTGAGAATCATATCCCTGGTGCTATTATGAGTGAGTCTATACGTGAACTTGCTGACAGGCAATTGCGTCAAAAAAATCTTATGATTTTTGGTGCCAATGAAGATACTCCTGTGGATATTCAAGCCAGGAGAGATTCGGATGTCGCATTGGCGGTTAGCGATGGGTCAACTCGAGTTAACTCGAGTTGCGCTTAGCTCAAGTTAATCCGAGTTGGATTCTCACTAACTCGTGTTACCTCATTCGTTTCTTGAGCCTCTTTTTTGTTGAAAATATTTTTTAACTAAGTGGTCCGTCCTATATCTTGTTAATTAGGTATTCTAACTTGAGTAGTATAATAATTAAATTAAAGTTCCTATTGCAACAAAGAACAAAGTCAACAAAGAGTAATAACTACTACCAAAATAATTTGTTACTTAGAATAGCAAAGTTATTTAAGAATATTCTGATTCTGATAATTAATCTATTAATAGCATAAGTACCTACATCATAAAGTTAGACTGATATTATTTTGTAAAGATGTCTATAAAACTAGTTTTGTTATTAGGTACTTACTATAACTAAAACTAAAACCAAAAATACATATATGATACATATTATAAATACCTTTTTATTATTTCATTTCTACCTACTAAGTTTAGTAATGATAATTGTCCCAACACAAAGTTGGATGCCAGTGCGAGTAGTGTAACTCGAGTTAAATTCGAGTTCCGTGAATTTCAACTCGAGTTAACTCGAGTCGAGTTTTTTCCGAGTTGGCGACTGATATTATTTTGAAGATTTACCCTGATGCCAAAACCCGAACCATTAAGGTTTTTCGAGTTAGTCGAGAGAATCAGACAGGGATTAGGCCTATGAAGGTCATTTTGGAATCACCTAACGATGTTAAATCCATAATCCATAATGTGGAAGAGTTGAAGAAGATTGAAATGTATAAGCGAATTTCCATAAGTTTCGATAGAACGCCCAAGCAAATTGAAGAGTACAGAATCTTGAAAGAAACTCTCACTTCTCGGCTGCGAAATGGTGAAACTAACCTCAAAATTAAGTATATCAGTGGTATCCCAAAAATTGTTAATTTAAACTAAATGATCTGTCTAACAGTGGCTCGTCAAAAACTTCTCATGGTCTGAGTTGTATGTATCAGAACGTCAGAGGACTTAACACAAAAACGGATTCTTTTTATCGTCCGGTATGTGGAAGTGAATATGATATCATCGTTATTACCGAGAGCTGAATTCAAGATAACATATCTTCAAGTGAACTTTTCGACGATAGATACTCTGTTTTTCGGTGTGATAGAAACCTTGATGTGATGGGCGTTTCACGGGGTGGTGGTGTGATACTGGCTATTAAGAGAGAATTGAAACCAATACAGGTTGATCTGTAGGTTGTTCGCAACAGTGTAGTGAAAGTCGACATGGTATGTAGCAAACTATTTTTAAATTATAATACATTAAATGTTTTAGTATTGTACATACCTCCACATATAACAAATGCGGAATTTTCGCCCTTATTGGAGTGTGTTGAGGCGCTCTCATTTATGTACGGTAATAACCTGGTTATTATAGGTGATTTTAACGATCCAAATTTCACTAAGGGTGCAGTTGGGGATCAGAAAGCTGAAACGTTGGGAAATTTTATGAACTTGCTAGCTCTGCTAGTTTAATAATATACCGAATGGAAATCATTCAGTTTTGGACTTAGTTTTTTCTAACATCAATTGCACGGTACATAGGGAACAATTTCCACTGGTGGATGAGGACAGCCATCATCCACCCTTAGATATTTCATTATCTCTCAAAGTTAAAACTACAATTTCAGGAAGGCTAACTTTCCAAAGCTTTATGAAATGATATTAAATATCGACTGGTTAGATCTTCATATTCTGAAGGATGTTGATGAGGCGTGCGGTTTACTCTGCCGGAATTTGTTTGGTATATTTGATGTGTGTGTACCTAAATCGGTCATTCGTAAAAGAACATTTCCTGTCTGGTTCACAGCTGATATCATTAAAAGCATAAACCGTAAACGCAGAATTTTTAGGAAGCTCAAATATTCTCATTCAGATTGTCACCGTAGAGAGTTTAAAGAACTTCGACGTAATGTTAAATTATTGATCGATTTGGTTTATAAAAACTATATCTTTAAAGTAGATTCCATCACTGGTAATCCAACTACATTTTGGTCGTTTATAAAGGCTAAAAAATCGGCAACTTATTTGCCTGATGTGCTTAAATTAGGCAATCTTCAATTCTTTGAGCTGGATAAAATTGCTGATGCATTTGCCGGCTTCTTTGGGAGTGTATATAATGCGCCGTCAGATCGCGTCCCCAAAAACGATGTCTTCACCTATAATTTATGTCTCGCTCTTGATTGTTTGCCAGAGCAAACTATACTAACAGCATTGAAAGGATTGAGGCGGCCCTGATAATATTCCCAGCTTTAAGGTAAAGGATTGTGCTCATGCTTTGTTACCTTTATCTCATATATTCAATTTGTCTCTAAAAACGAACAGATTTCCTGAAGTATGGAAGAAGGCCAAAATCATTCCCGTATTTAAAAAGGGTAACGCAAATGATATATCTAATTATAGACCGGTAACTTTATTACTGATATTCGCCAAAGTCTTTGAGATCTCAGTATATCAATGTATTTTTGCACAGGTTAAAAGCCTGATTTCTGTAAATCAACTTTTTTTTTTTTAGCAAACATAAGTAATTTGGCTTGTTTTGCTCAATTTACAGGCAATGCTTTGGACAAACAAATGCAAGTTGTTGCTGTATGCAATGATTTCTCGAAGGCCTTTGATAGGGTTGACCATTCCATATTTCTACATAAGCTGAATAGACTGGGTTTCAGCAATAACCTAATTACTTTTTTCGAGTCCTATTTGTGTAACCTCTTACAGTACGTCGAAATTCGTGGACATAAACCCTCAACGTTTAGTGCCACAAGTGGGGCACCACAGGATAGCAACCTTGCACCTTTAATTTTTTCACTCTTCATTAACGACATTGGTGATAACATAACTAGTAATTTTCTTTTGTTTGCTGAGGACCTAAAGCTTTTCCGCACCATAAGAGACTCTAGTGATTGCCTTTCATTGCAACATGATATGGAGTCGTTGCAGCAATGGTGTGAGTTGAATAGGCTGCCATTGAATAGCGGTAAGTGATTCTTTTTGACTTACTCGAATAAATTTAGAGTTCCAGTATAAATTAGATAATAAAGATATTACACGTTGTAACACCTTCAAGGACCTTAGAATTATTTTTAATCCTAAACTTTCATTTGCCCATCATATTAATTGCAATCTGCACTATTGCGATGAGGACGGTGGGTTTCATAATACGTAATTCGAGTAGTTTTCATAATAGAAAACATTAAAAACTTTATATTCGAGCTATGTGCTTTCACGGCTTGAATATGATACAATTGTTTAGAATCCAATACACGCTTAGTATATTAAATAGATAGAGAATGTTCAAAAAAAGTTTGCCAAATTTCTTATATTAAAATATGATGGTGTGTACCCTAATAGGGGTGTCGATGAGGTCATTATAACTGAACGTTTTCAGCTACCTTTATTGATGAATCGAAAAAATTACCATCTGGTCTGTTTTCTTACAAAATTATGTAAATCTCTTATTGACTCTCCTGACTTATTATTTCAAGTAAACTTTCACGTTCCTAATAGATCGGTCAGAACCTCTCCTGTTTTCTATTTATCTACTGCATCAAATAATTTTTTCATCAAAACACCACTGTTTCGAGTCATGAGCGTTTTCAGCAGTACTTGTAACGATACTGACGTGAATAACCTGTCATTTGCGCAATTTGCCAAATGCTTAAAAAATAAATTGTGGCATGTATAGGTATTTATTCCAAGTGTAGCATTTTAATTTTAATTTCTCAGTTTTATTTAATTTCTATGTGATTTTTATGTTATCTGTTTCTTTTGTTCTATACTAGTACTTTACTTTTCATTTTTTTATTTCTATCTTCTTTGTATTATGTTATTTATGCTTAATCGTTTTGTCAATGGTATATATGTTGAACAATAAAGATTATTATTTTCTTTCTCACATTTGGTCAATGTGGTTCCATGTTTGGCTGACGGGCCTAAACCAAGTCAGCACAAACGCACTACCATTGTGTATTAAGGAATGACGTGATAATGTTACATGTTTTCAAAATCGCTGACTTCTGAATGTTTTTGTGTATATTTGTGTTGAGTCCTAATTGTACTAAGTGTGGTGAGAATGTTGTTGGTGTAAGGCCTGTGACTCTGCGTCGGCTGCGCTTGGAATTGATGGCGGTGGGTCCAGGCGAGAAGTGATTCTCTTCTCAGTGATTTCTTTATCAGGTTTTGTGATTTTATTATAGCAACGCGTGACGTATTCGTTGATTCCTGTGTTGCAACTCATGCTTTGCTTGGATTTTCCCGCCTTGGTGGGTGTCGGCTTGCTCGCCGGCACAACACTTTTGGCGGGTCCACTTTCGGTTGCCCGGTCTTCATCGTTTTGGTCGAGCTGCCATTTTTTGCCAATTTTGCGGAAAATTGCCTAATAAAATTCAAAATTTTTTCCATAAAAATCAGGTAAACATCGCTTTTCGTACAAATAACACATTAGCTCGACATATTAAAAATAATAAAAGTAAAAAAAAAAGAAAATAAAACGGGGGTTTACGAATTATGCCGTGGTACTTGCAATAAAACGTATATGGTGTAGGACAAACAGGCAGATCTTTTTATAAAAGAATAAAAGTCCATAAACAAAGCTATAGAATGAAAAATAACAAATCTCATTACGCTAAACATTTAACCGATGAAAATCATAAGTTTAATGAAGATTTCAAAATTTTGGCACTTGCAATAAAACGTATATAGGACAAACAGGCAGATATTTTTATAAAAGCATAAAGGAACATAAACAAAGCTATAGAATGAAAAATAACAAATCTCATTATGCTAAACATTTAACCGATGAAAATCATACGTTCAATGAAGATTTCAAAATTATGCATAATGGAAAGAAAGGAAAATTACTGAATTGTTTAGAACAGGTAGAAATTAACCAGAAAAAATCCTCAGGTTTATTACTCAACGATTAATTAGATGGGGGAGGGTCTCCTTTATTGAACTTGTTCTAGGTATTAAGGTAAATATTGTTAATGAATTTAGTACTTGTAATTAGGTAAACTATATATTCTGTAACATACTTTGTTAGTTAATTTACATCGTGCTCCAGAAGAAGAAACAGTGTGTGATGGATCTCCATCAAGTAACGGCTAAGTCAGTGCAGTATGAGTTCAATCATATTGCCAACATAAAAAAAAAATATATTTTTGTTACTTAACAAATTGAATTTTCTTCTTCTTCAGCCTTCCGCCAACCATTCCTGGATGTAAGCTACCTTAATTTTCTTCAATTTTTGTCCATCCGGTATTCAGTTTATACCTGCCGTCATTCAAACGTCCACCCATTATCGTTGTGGTCTCCCTCGATTTTTTCTTGTTTGCGACGTTTCTACTATAGCGTCTTCCATGTCCACCTGTCGCTGTCTTGTCTGGCTATATGATCTGCCCATCTCCACGTCAGACCCGCTATTTCCCCCATAACATCCTTTACTTTGGTCCATTTTCTTATCAGTTCACTTCTGATTCGGTTTCTCAAAGACGTGCCATGCATGACACATTCCATTGCTCTTTGAGTGACCCCTAAGCTGTTTAAACTCAGTCTTGTCACGGCCGTGGCCTCCATCCCGTATGTAGCAACAGATAACATATATGAGTTATAGGCTTTCCGTTTTAAGTTTATTTTTTAGAATATATTCCCACATCCGGTGCAGGTTAGCGCCACTTTTCTTCCGCCCTCTGGTTTTCTGTTTGCTGGTTTTCTATTATAACCTCGATATTGTCAATGTTCATAATTTTAGTCTTTTGAATGTTTATTTTCACTTTCAAATTGAATATTAACAGAAACATTTTTGACTAATATTAATTTTACCAAGAAAAAACATACAGGATACCCAAAAAGTACGTTAAACCTAAAACATATTTAATTTTTAGTGGAGTCTGATGGTATAAAGAAAAATTTTAAAAATGACTTATCTATTAAAGTTGCCAAAAAAATATTTAGGAACAAATAAACATTTTTATATGAATAAAACTTTTCTTTTAACTGCTTCGGCTCTTTAACTTTCTTGGGAAAAATATCCTCAACTATGGGTAGGACTCTTGAGAAATTAAATAACAAGATTAAAACTTGTTATAAGTCGGCCGACATAAAAGCCCAGCTTTTTTTTTCTGAAGCAGAAATTCAGTGATTTGAATTAAAACGTTGTTTATTTGTTGTCGTTTGACTCATGTTCTTCTGAATGTATAGGACAAGTTGGCATATCTTTTCAAAGTAAATAAAAAAAAAACCTTTGAAATCCAGCAAGACTAGATATCACAAAAATATATTTTTTTTTTAACACAGTTCAAAGAAGGTCAACACAGTTTTGAAACAGAACGAAATTTTGAGCTTCTTCACTCTTAAAATAAAGATAAAAGGCTGTACATTTTGAGAAATGTTGAGATTGCATTCAGACAACCTTGGCCACTTTATAGCCAGTGACGAACGAACATGCTGCATTTTGGCATACACGTAGATTTTTGGACGTAGAATATGATAAAAAAAGTTTGCTGCTCTAGAGTGTACGCTAAGCTTACAAAATCAAAAATAAAAAGAACAATTCAGTTTTTCGCAAATATCTCGAAAAATAAAAAATATATCAAAAAATTAACAGCACAACGTGAAAGAACAGGAAATTTTACAAAAAAAATAGTATTTAGATTTTTTTTAGTTTTACCGTAATTAAAAAAATATATTTAAAATAAAATGATTGGTTTAACCCCTTCAGTTGTAGTGGGAATCACGCTTCCAACCTCATTTATGAGTAATTTAATGTTTCTGTATACCGCTAAATATTTGAAATTGGCTATTAAGGGGTTTCTCGGGGTGCTGATTAATTATATTTAAACTATTTAAACAAGATTTAATAAATTTGTAATGATTATAAATTGTAAGTTTAGTTTTATTTAATAGAAAAAAGGGAACTATTTTAAAAGAAATCATGATTAAAATATACTGCGTCGTGCTCTTCTACCAGGGTTATATGTTTCAAAAAATTAAAAATTATACTTCTTGAAAAATAAGTATAAATACATATGATATAAATATTTATTTTTTTAGTAATCTTTAATTTATTTTTATGAGTTAACTTTATTAAAAATGCTTGTACGTTACCTGTCTTGGTGATGTGTTTTCAGGTTATTATAATAGTAAGTTTCACTTAAAAGTATTTATTTATTGTAATAATATCATTATTAATTTATTAGCACTTCATTGTGTGTGCAAAAATAATGTGTTTGGTGTATTGGTAATATTTTCAGATAGTGGATAGACTCTTGTTTCAGTGAGATGATTACAGATAATAATAATTACAAAAGGCAAATTAAATCCTTGAGCTTGTCAAAGTACGAGAGATTTAAATGTCAGTATACCGGAAACCACTTATTTTGTTTTGGTACATGTCATACTACATAAGATGTGTTTAGAATCAGCAGAAGAATGAATTGAAACATTCCAAAATTAATAAAATAAGCTAGGCACTATTCATATCATATAAAAGTTATAAGTTTTGCTTTTACTTTCCATGCTAAAAGAAGGAAGGAAAAAAGGAAGTCTTCATATGTATGATTTTAAACCACAAAACTTCTTTGTATATATTTTTTTTGGTACTGGATTTGAATCTTTGAGATTAGGTTATGTTTTATATACTTTTTAGTGTTCCATACGGAACACTGGTAAGATCAACTCGGTGTCTGTCTGTCTGTCTGTTCGTGCATCTGGTAAACCCCATTTTCTCCGAAACTATTTGACACAGAAAATTGAAATTTGGCACTAATATAGAAATTGATGGCCTCATCAGAGCCGTGTAGTTATGAAAGATAAATTTTGATTAAGGGGTTAGTTTTGGGAGGTGAAATGGAAGTGAAAAAAAAATTCTTTTACCAGGTCATCGAATGTGGTGTCAAAGGAAAGCTTGTAAAAACACGAGTGCACAAATATATATAATGTAATATTTGCCCATACTTTTTTTGTATTCTTTTTAAAAAATTGCGAAAAATCACTGGCCCGCCCATTATGTCGAAAAGTACTGATCCAAAAAAATTGAAAAAATTCTGAAATATTCTCCACAGGGTGTAGATTCAACGAAAAATATGAGTGCATTATCTTTAATAATTTAACTTAAAAAAAACTTCAAGGTTATCAGTTTTCCGTAAAGATCAGAAAAAAAAACTTTGTTGAAAACTCATTTAGGGTGTGCTTTGTGAAGTCATTAATCATTTTATAACTTCGTAACAAAATTTTTTATTTCAAAAGCAATCAACGTACGGAACATTAATTGCGCAAGTGCGATTTGCACTTGGCCGGTTATTTTTCTTCATTATAGCAGTGAGGTGAGTTGTAAGGCGATTTTTGTCCATAAATATCACATTATTTCGCTTTGAATTGTGGTGGCTGTTACTTGATGGAAATTCATAACGAATGTAATGAAAGACTAATATTGTCAAATTTACACTTTATTTAGTTTCACTGAAACTGTATGACGCGTTTCGCTATACTATAGCTTCTTCTGATACAAAATAATATTTGAATATTAGTGTTGTTACATTTTTATAAATATCCTAAGGTAGATAGGTAATAAAATTAAAACTATATGCTAATGAATATTGCTGGGAAATCCATTCTGAATATTAATTGTATAAATTGAGTAAAGGGGAGTTACCATGGGCCAGACAGGTATCTTTTTGTTCGTTTAAAATGATGTCTGAATTTTTTATTCTATTTATTTCTAAAGGCGTAAAATTAAACCTATTAGAAAATTTAGAAATAAATAGAATTAAAAATTCAGACATCATTTTAAACGAACAAAAAGATACCTGTCTGGCCCATGGTAACTCCCCTTTACTCAATTTATACAATTAATATTCAGAATGGATTTCCCAGCAATATTCATTAGCATATAGTTTTAATTTTATTACCTATCTACCTTAGGATATTTATAAAAATGTACAACACTAATACTCAAATATCATTTTGTATCAGAAGAAGCTATAGTATAGCGAAACGCATCATACAGTTTCAGTGAAACTAAATAAAGTGGAAATTTGACAATATTAGTCTTTCATTACATACATTATTTCGTACTGTGTGTCAGTCTGGATATATTTGAAATAGGATGAAACCTTAAGTTCTTGAGGGATATCGTTTCAAGGAAAGAGAGGGAAAGGGGTAAGTCTCGATATGTTGTATGATTTTATTTATATTATGGAAACTTACTTTCTTTTTACTCCAGAAAATCAAATTAAGAACTTATTTTAGAACTATTTGTTTGCAAGGAAAGTACTTTACCGATTTTTTTTATTAACACCTTCACAGCAGGAGTATATTTAGACTGTAAGCTGAGAAATAACTAAGAAGCACAAGGCATGATATGGTATGGTGAGATCAAGGCCTATTTGCATAACACAATCACAGATCTAACTTGTCCTGAGAATTGGTTCGCTAGATCAACTGCTAACGAATCGGTCAAAAGGAATGAATTCATAGCTTTCTCAATATTACTAAAATATGCAATTTGAGATCAAAGAGGTCCTGTTGGCTAACTTTATTTACCGTTGGGGTAATGCCAGCTAGAGAAAACTACCTACAATTTACTGCACTGTATGCATTCTGCTGACTACGAACCTTTCGGAGGGATCAGCCAACTTCGTACAAATAAATTCGTAGCATTATGACTAAATATGTTTTGATAGTGATAGCTCTCAATCCTTCCTGTCCGACTTCCTCTATTGTCGGTCTTTTCTGATCTAAATACCTCAAGGCTCCATACTGTCTCCTACTCTTTTTCTCATTAACGATCTGCTGGAAAAGACCGAGAATCCAATCTACAGCTTTGCAGATGACAGTACGCTTATCTTCTCATTCACTTTGAACGCTCGGACATCGGCTACTCAGACGAATATCCGCAGACAGCAGGAAGTTATTCAACTTAATAAAGACCTGGAAGAAATTTTATCTTGGGGTGACAGTAATCAAATGGAATTTAACGCTACAAAAACCCAGGCGGCAGTTTTTTCTAAAAAAGTTAACGTTGCTGAACCCGACATAGTTATGTCGGGGCACTCTATTCCTCTAACATCGTCACTCAATTTTTTGGGCGTTAATTTGGGAGCAAATATATCCTGGCATGAACATGTTGCAGGCATAGCAAGGAGAGCTTCTCAAAAGCTGGGAATATTATTTCGAACCAGAAAGCTTGACACTCCACAACAACTGTTAATTCTTTACAAAGCTCAAATTCGACCAACTATGGAATACTGCTCCCATGTTTGGGGCTCTGTTCCCAAACATACACTGCATTTGTTGGATTCTATTCAGAGAAGAGCTGTTCGTCTGACTGGAGACCCGGAACTGACCGGCGGCTTTGATTCGCTGGAACATCAAAGAACGGTTGGCGACTTAAGCCTATTCTACAAGTATTTTCATGGAAAGTGTTCAAAGGATATGGCCCGCTTAATTCCTCCCAGAGCGGTGCATGTTAGAAGTACACGTCGCGCTAATACTTCACATCCGTATAAGGTTCAGCTTGTTACTCCTCGTACAACGCTTTTCAAGCAGTCTTTTACATGGAGAACATAAACCCTTTGGAATAATTTGCCCACGACTGTGTTTCCCACCGAGTACAATTTACAGCGATTCAAGAACAACGTGAATCGCTTTTTCCGCACACGTATCGCTCCTGTAGCGCTTTAGGGACTTCTTCCCTGCAGCACGTGTGCTAGACCCATAAAAAAAAATAAGTGGTCGCCCATCAACATGTTGTCAACAGTTTTCGCCAAGGTCGGCCCACAATTAATACAAGTCCTCTCTAAGAGCAGACTGGGAAACACTGCCTGTATCGTCAGTCTTTTCTGGTCCGAGTGATCGCCCACCAACAACATGCCTTAACAGCAATATCGGCTTTAAAAAGATTATCGACAGCGTAGCTTAGCCCACTATACTTAAATAGATAGATATACTGATCTGTGGGGGAGTGACCCTAGGACACCGAGCACGTTAAACTTGAACTATATGGCCATTGCTGCAAGAAGAACACAAAGAATAAAGTGGGGAAATGGGCTGTATCCCTGGTTTTGGGTCGCGGTATTTTCTACATTTTCATAGGCTTAGCGCTTGTGTTTACGTTCGTAGTCGACTTAACCATTCTGTATACTAAATTCAACGTTGTTTTATTTAAAAAGACTCGGGCATCCTATTTCTTGTCCGGAGGAGCCAAAATTACTTTTTGTCTTTGAGTTCGTCCTTTAAAGGGCACAAAAGAATTCTTTATGACAAATTTAGGTGGATATAAAATTTTCCAACGACGAAAGAATGCGAAGAAGGGCCAAGTATTGTGCTTCCAATTAATAAAATATTTACGAGCTTTCTTTTGAGGGTGGCCCTTTTGCCTTTTTGGGATTCGATTTTCTCTGTTTCGCAGAAATTAAACACATTATGTTTTAAAACAAAGAAGGGGAGATCTTTCCGAGGTTTAAATTGAAAGAATTTATTTTAATGTTTTGTATTTCCGCTTTCGGAGAAAATGAAAAAATCCGGACTATTTTTGGAATTTCAACAGCTAGGACTCACTAATATAAGTCATCTTTAAACTTGAAACTCCCTAAACTTCTTAAATTCCTTGTAGGAATAAAGAAAGATTTCTGTACTAATTTTAAAATTCATCTAATAATTTAAGTTAAATCTATATTTATATCTTTTAGCTATCAAACTATTAACTTGAAGTTGCCAACATTGATTATAAAACCTAGTTTCCTCTAGTTGCACTACGTACGCTACCATCAGAAAGTATTTGCCCACCTAGAAATTTCAATGTAACTGCCATAAGTTAATATCTAATTAAACCCTTTTATTGTATTAGGTAAATCTAATTGTTCTTAACAAGCGTCCATCATAAAATTGTTTAGATAAGCCGTTTTGGTGAAATCACCAACCAATTAGAACAAATTTTCAAGTTTTACATGATAATCGTTTTGAGGCAATTTCTAAGAATTCCAGTTGAAGTAACAACTCATTTCAAGTTTCTAGGGATTATGGAAATTCCTAGTGACATTTTATGATAAAAACTATGCTAAAAATACCATTGCACTTTTGGAAATTAACCATTCGCAAACAGTACTTTGTCACTGATACAGGCTCAATTGTCTTGTGAAAATGTCCAAAACGAAAGAAGTTTCCGTTGAAAATCGGGCTCTGATAATTGCGAGACATCAAAATAGTTACTCGAGTCGACAAATCGCGAGTGATATGCGGATGCCAAGGAGATCGTAAAAAAAAATTTCTGCAAGACATGGAATTCCCAACCAAAAACGTTCAGGAAGGCTTCGAAAAACGACTCCCGCTGAAGACAGAGCTATAACAATGTCCAGCAGACGTAATCGCCGCCTAACCGCACCAGAAATCACGGCTTAAGTAAACCTGAAGCGGCCCATCCCCATCAGCCTGACAACCGTGAAGAACAGGTTAGCGGAAGGTGGACTACACGGGAGAGTTGCAGTGAGGAAACCACTTCTTAGGCAAGTGAATAAACGTAAACGATTAGAGTGGACCCGAGAACATGAAAATTGGACAACAGAACAATGGAATTCCGCCCTTTGGAGCGACGAATCTAAATTCGAAATTTTCGGTTCAAATCGACGAGTTTATGTGCGGCGGTCAGCTGGAGAGAGGATGTTGGAAGCCTGTCAGTTGCCTACAGTAAAACATGGTGGAGGTTCAGTAATGGTTTGGGGTTGTTTTGGCAACGGTAAAGTTGGAAAAATCTTTAGGATAGAAGGAATCATGCGAAAAGAATAGTATCAAGAAATTTTGCTAACTCTAATGCTTCCTTCTGGAAGAGATATTTGTCAGGGGAAATTTATTTTTCAGCATGACAACGACCCTAAACATTCTGCTAAACAAATTAGAGAACTTTTGAACTAATGGAAATCCGATGACGTCCTGGAAGTGATGACTTGGCCGTCACAATTACCCGACTTGAACCCCATCGAATTGCTGTGGGACCATTTGGACAGGTGTGTTCTTGTGGGAACTTTTACAAGCAGAATGGGTTAAAAATAACCAAAGAAACTTTGAAAAAACTACTGGGCAGCATGCTGAAGGAGGTCACATAGATGAGAAAAATCCTGGAAAATCATGAATATTTTTCTAATTTTCTAGACTGTAAATAATGTGAAAATAAATGATATTTCATTGAAATTTAAAAAAATATATTATCTGGGTTTTTGTTGTCTTGGGACTGAAGTAACTAGGTGGGCAAATATTTTCTGACGGTAGTGTAAGTACTGCTGAAACAAGTGATGGTCAAACCTTTGAAAAACAACTTTATAGTGTTTTCAATAACAAGGACCGACCCTCTTTGACACAAGAGCTGTCGTACATGGAACTATATAAGCGAAATATGGTACAATGTATTGGATAATGTTAAAAATATTTAACAAAAAAACCTAAAAAAAAAAAAAAAACTCCTATTATTGGAAGAGATGTTAACTATTATAACTTACCTCTACTCAAAACAATAAAATACCGGCAGTACTTAATCTTGAAAATCCTATTATAAATGCTCAATATATGAAAATACTCAAGATTTGTATGGTCTTAACGCCAAATCCAACTACAAGAAGAATTACTGCAGTTTTCCTAACAAAATACATAGACCTCTAAAAAAAGTATATATTTGGTTTGGAAAACACATACATGAGAGAATATTGCGTTATCCTTCATAAAAATGACTTTCGCGAAGTGTGAACTAATTTGACCCTAATTATTATCTATATGATTATTCAAAAACTAGATCAATTGACAGATAACTAAAAATAATGTCAGTTATATTTTGAGATGACGAAAAACCTTCAACGACCGCCTACGAAAGGATGAGCCATATTAGGTTATGTTTTATGCCGGTAAAGAAGGTCGCAAATTGTTCTTTGAGTGTTTTCGGAAATTCGATTTATACTACAAAAATTAACCAAGTGGATAATTTGAACATTATTTCTTAATATTTTACATAAAACAAACATGTTTATTCATTTAATTTTTAATCTGTTGTTATAATTTGTTAACTGCAGATTTCCTAAACCTACCAATTGGGTTGAAACAAACAAAACAGATTTAGGTTTAAATTTAATTTAAATCTAATCGATAAGTTGGAATCTCTATGTGCCTAGTAAATAGGGTCTGAGTTGTCTTAGGCGTAGGGTTGGAAATTTAAATCTCTCCAGCAAATCTAGTTGTAAGAGTTTTATTTTGAACAATATTGATTCTGGATTCTTCTCCTGACTTCGATTATAATTTTTAATTATGATCTGTCGGAAGCCACGTCGATGTTAGGTCATACATATTCGAAGTGACTGGCTGTATGGGAGAACCGAAAGACAATTTGACGAACGGTCAACTGGCTTTCATTACAATTTTTAAATCTATAAGCAACTGCCCGTTTATTTTTTTTTTATGAAACAGCTTATAAAATATCGACAAAAAGATAACAAAAGTTTATTATTATTACACTGCATGTTTGGCTTCAACAAAATCTCAAAAACTCATAAGTTTCGTGTCGATATTTTAACACAGAAACACGAAAATGCTTTTTAATTATTACTTGGATATTTATTTTAAAGTAACAAAGTAATGAAATTAAAACTAAAATATTGAACAGCCTGAAAAAAAGCTTTAAATAGTATGAAATGATAATTTTTTTCAATCTACTGTAAAATTTCGCTGTATGAAGTATACAAGTACAAATTCTATTATAAGCCGTACCAAGTTCTACGAACCGAAAACACTAGCACAGAATCTGCATAAATCAAGTTAAACTTTTGCTCTTTAGGTACAAATTTTCTTTGGCACTAACTGTCAAAAGTGAAATTAGCAGTTAAAAAAAACCGGTCAAGTGCAAGTTGAACTTGCACAATTAGTGTTCCGTACGTTGATTGTTTTTAAAATAAAAATTTTTGTTAGGGTGGTATAAAATGATCAGTGACTTCACAAAACACACCCCAAATGAGTTTTCAACAAAGTTTGTTTCCAATCTTTACTGAAAACTGGTGACTTTGAAATTTTTTTTTTTTTTTATATACCAAATAAATTATTAAAGGTAATGCACTCGTGATAATTTTCGTTCAATCTATACCCCGTGGAGAATATTCCAGCATTTTTTTAAAATTTGTTGATCAGTACTTTTCGAGATAAGGTAGGGGACAGCGATTTTTTAAAAGTAATACGAAGAAAAGTGTGCGCAAGTATTACATTATATATATATATATATATATATATATATATATATATATATATATATATATATATATATATATACATATATATATATATATATATATATATATATATATATATATACATATATATATATATATATATATATATATATATATATATATATATATATATATATATATATTTTACTTACTCGTGTTTTCACAAGCTTTCATTTGACACCACACTCGATGACCTAGTAAAAAAAATTTTTTTCACTTCCGATTTCACCCCTCACAATGAACCCCTTAAGTCAAAATTTATGTTACGGTGGTATAAAATGATCAGTGACTTCACAAAATACACCCCAAATGAGTTTTCAACAAAGTTTGTTTCCAATCTTTACTGAAATCTGATGACCTTGAAATTTTTGTTTTTTTTATGTACCATATAAATTATTAAAGGTAATGCACTCGTGATAATTTTCGTTCAATCTACACCCCGTGGAGAATATCCCAGAATTTTTTCGAAATTTTTTGATAAGTACTTTTCGAGATAAGGCCCGGGACAGCGATTTTTCGCGAATTTTTAAAAATAATACAAAGAAAAGTGCGCGCAAGTATAATATTATATATACATTTTTTACTCGTGTTTTCACAAGCTTTCATTTGACACCACACTCGATGATCTAGTAAAAAAAATTTTTTTTCACTTCCGACTTCACCCCCCAAAACTAACCCCTTAAGTTAAAATTTAATTCTCAAAACTACATGGCTCTGATGAGGCCATCAATTCCTATATTATTACCAAATTTCACCTTTCTATGTGAAATAGTTTCGGAGAAAATCGGGTGTGACAGACAGACAGACAGACAGACAGACAGACAGACAGACAGACAGACAGACAGACAGACAGACAGACAGACAGACAGACAGACAGACAGACAGACAGACAGACAGACAGACAGACAGACAGACAGACAGACAGACAGACAGACAGACAGACAGACAGACAGACAGACAGACAGACAGACAGACAGACAGACAGACAGACAGACAGACAGACAGACAGACAGACAGACAGACAGACAGACAGACAGACAGACAGACAGACAGACAGACAGACAGACAGACAGACAGACAGACAGACAGACAGACAGACACCGAAGTGATCTTATAAGTGTTCCGTACGGAACACTAAAAACAATTATCTTATATTTTTCTATACATTTTTTTAAACGACTTTTCACATTTTATAACGTAACAGGCAACAAGATACAATAGTTATAACCTCTACACTAAATAGTTTCTTTTTTCACTGGACACACGTTTCGTTAACCATGTTACCGTAATCAGGAGTGATGACTGACCAAACGTAAGATTTAAAAACGACACTTATTTTGGTAAAGTTGTGATTATTCAAGCGGATTTAAAAGGTACACGTGGGTTAAGTTTCGGTACCCTTTCAGAAACGCTTTATTCATGCAAATAATTTTAAAAAACTGCGTATATTTACACTACTCTGTTATGCTCTATAAAATAAAAAAGTATCAAAGCGAAACGGGTACTTGTTGAAATAAAAAAAAATATTTGAAAAAATAAATTTTTGTTAAAATTGTTTGTTTGTATGTACCTCGGGGCTTGATGTTTTTATGTTGCTTTTTATGTGCTCGTAATATCAGAAATAAATTAATAAATAAAACATTTAAAAAATTGCACTAGTAAAAAACGATGATAAAACCAGATTTATTACTTTTTTAAATTAATAAATATTAAGTTGTTTAATATCGTCTATAATGGTTAATTATACACATTAGTATCAGGTCAGTAAGTTTTGAAAGCGACACCTATGGAGCATCGCTTGAACCAAATATTGAACACCATTTTGAAGCTTCATCGGTCATATGAACGCACCCCAAATTTCAAGTCGATCTGTCAAGTCGTTTATTATTTATTAGCTGGTTAAAGGAGACGTGTTTGAGTATTTTTTAAAAATGGAAAAAATTGAAAATTCTTTGTTTTGGAAGGTTTAACGGCAACTGAAATCCACACAAAGTTAGTGAAAGTGTTGAAGGAGTCTGCTCCATGATTTCCAACTGGTCACAGATGTACTCTAGAGTTAATGATGATCCACGTTCAGGACATCCAAAAACTGCAACAACAGAAGAAACTATTGTGCAAGTATAAGACATGGTAATGGAAGACCGTCGATTTAACGTGGATGATTTAGCTAATGGATCAGTACATGAGACCTTAACTAATGTTTTGGGTATGAGAGAGTATTCACAAGATTGGTGCAGCATTTGCTAACGTCGGAACAAAAACGCACTCGGGAGAAACTTTGACTCGTTTCACAAAGAATAAAACTGATTTTGTGCGTCGATTTGTGACTATGGATGAGACTTGAGTTTACTAGTACGACCCTGAACTGCGCCAACAAACAGTACAGTGGACTGAGCCCGGGATTTCAGCTCCAAAGCGGCCAAAGTGGTCAAAGCGGCCAAAGTGGTCAAAGTCGTTCAAAAACATTATGGCATCAATTTTCTGGGAAGTAAAAGAAATTTTGTTAATTGATTACCTTCAAACCGGTAAAACAATCACAGGAGAGTATTAGTGCAACTTTTTGGACCAGCTGGACGTGAAAATTCATGAGAAAAGGTCCGGTTTGCAGAAGAAAAAAATAATTTTTAATCATGGCAATGCACCTGTTCACAGAGCTGCTTTCGCAACGGTAAAACTGGTCGGAAAAAAGTACGAATTGTTAGAACATCCACCCTATTCGCCAGATCTGGCTCCTTCTGACTTCCAGCTGTTCCCAAACCTCAAAAGATTTCTACGTGGGAAGCGTTTTTCAACAAATGATGAGGTGATAGTATTCGTATATGGATATTTTGAAGGTGTTCGGGAAAACCACTTCAGAGATAGAGTAAAATAATTGGAAAATCGCTGAAAAAATATTTATTGAGGTTAAGGGAGTTTATTTTGAAGAATAAATGTATTTCGATTCATTAAATCATCTTGTTTCATTTCCGCTTTTAAAACTTATTGATTGACCTATATTTTATATTGTAATAAACATACCTGACGAATGCTTTATATCAATGTTGGTATCTATTCTGAAAAAGGCACAGGCATGGTACTGCACGAACTGAGTAGTCGGTTAGCCATTTCTTTGAAAGTGATTCATAACTGAATTTATAGGAAATTGGAACAGTACATTAGTAGTCGCAAGTAATGAGAGTCGGTTAGCGAGAGAGCGTAAGTGCACGAGAAGCACGTTGCTCATTGAATGTACAAGCGTAACGGTGTATGGACATAAATCCAGATTTCTATATGTGTTTCATAGAATACAAAACAGCTTTCTATAAAATTCACTACGGTCATTTAATTTTGCTTCTTACAGAAAGAAAACTTGATACCAGAAATACCTTCGAAGCCTTCCAAATCTGCATTTTCATTAAAAGCGGTTGTAAGAACATAAAAAAACCAGTACTGAAGAAACTGAATTCATAAAAGGAGTCAAACACAGATATTTTCCAACCTACTCTTAGACTTCATGAGAAATTATTAGCGACCATCAACATGGCTTTCGTAAGCAAAGATCAACAGATCTTCTAATTTATGTAACACATTTTTGGAACAACGCAATTGAACACTTTGGAGAACCTCGAGCGGTTCTACTTGATATATCTGAGGCATTCGACCGTGTTTGGCTCAATGGATTGTTGGTTAAGCTACGCTCTTACTTATTCACTATCAACGCGCTGTCCTACTGCCTGCGGACATTTGCATGAGTAGCTGATGTTCGAGGTTTCAAAGTGAACCAAAAAACAAGCGTACTGTCCTCTGCAAAGCTGTCGATTAGATTCCTGGCCATTTTCAGCAGATCGTTAATGTAAATGAGAAAGAGAGAAGGAGATAGTATGGAGTATTGGGGCACACTAGCGTTGATAGTGACGAAACCCATATTGATGGCCGCCAATAACATTAAATCAATCTAGATATTTTAAACGATGCTGATTGATAACTTATTCATAACTTTCGATATTATTACAAGCAGTGCTACTGATCGGTAGTAATATTTTCTTGCCTTTTTTGGACATCGGCTAAACTGTAGCGCATTTACGCCAGAAAGAAAATATTCTCTGTCTGTCTGTAGGATCAGTTGAAAAGCCTACAGAAAACTTGTGTTAGTTCGGTTATGCATTTTCTGAGCAGTATGACAGGTATTCCATTAGCGCCAGAAGCTCTTTTGATGTCTAGCGCCATTAAAATATGATATATATATATATATATATATATATATATATATATATATATATATATATATATATATATACTTGGAAACTCAGGAGATAAGGTAGTTGTGATGAAAAATAAAAACAAACTAAGAAATTGGAGAGAAAGAGTTTACATAATCAACGATTTAACAAAGGGTGAACGGGAAATTCAAAGGAAATTGAAGCATATAGCAGAGAACGAGAGAAATAATGGAAAGAGAGTGAAAATGGGATATCAAAATATCTTAATCGAGGGAAGAGAATATAAATGGGACACTGAGGAAGAAAAACTGAAGGAATAAACAAAGAACACTACAACCATCAACCCAAAAAACTGAGTAAAAGGAGAGAGATAGGTAGATCAACGACGACCCTGGCAAAGACAAAGGATACGGAAGAGAAGACTAATGAAAGGAATATAAATAAGAAGATAATCAAAGAAATGGATAGGAAGAAAGAAATATGAAAGAATTACCGAGTTAGTAAATTGGGAACACGAACTTTAGGGGTATAAACGGAAAAGATATTAGATTGGGAACATGGAATGTTAGGGGCATAAACGGAAAAGAGGATGAACTGACAGATGAACTGGAAAAAATACAAATGCACTATGTAGGAATCACAGAAATAAAAGGGAAAGGGAATGGATGCAAAGGATTACCTAATGGATATTGGATGTACTGGTCAGGAGTAAAAGAGGAGGAAAATGCAGGGGCAGGTGTGGCAATGGTGGTCAAAGAAGAGAAGATGAATAATGTAAAGGGGAAAGGTTTGTAAATGAGAGAATACTCTCGATAGCAATAAAAGAAGATGGAGCGGACGAAGACTGCACTTTGTGTGCTATAGACCAAATGACAACGCAAGAATTGAGGAGAGGGACAAATTTTTCAATGATTTTTAGGAAGAGATAGACAATACGATAATAATAATGGGAGATATGAACGGAACTCAACTCCACGGCCTTACACCCTTAAAGGGGTAGAAACCCATAATGATTAAGCAAGTAATATATATATATATATATATATATATATATATATATATATATATATATATATATATATATATACATATATATATACATATATATATATATATATATATATATATATATATATATATATATATATATATATATATATATATATATATATATATATATATATATATATATATATATATATATATATATATATATATATATATATATATATATATATATATATATATATATATATATATATATATATATATATATATATATATATATATATATATATATATATATCTATATATACATATATATATATATATATATATATATATATGGATATATATATATATATCACAGCATATTATATATATATAATCATATATATTAAATAAAATGTTTAATGATAAATAAAAGTAATAGGGTGTTATACGGCGCACATGCTGACGTTGACAATAAAATGTTTCGAAGAAATTACGCCATCCTAAATTTTTTTAAATGGAAATTCCTGTATTTTATTTCATTTTTGATTCCTACTAAAAATCCTAGATATTATTTGTTTCAAATACCATATGTTTAAATTGAACTGTTTTAGAATTATTGATATTTGAAATTAAGATCAAATTAAATTTTTTTTAAGCTGGCTTGTGTCAAACATTTACTGTCAGGTAACGACTTAACGCGTCAAATAATGATTTATTGACGAAAACGTTTATTGCTGCATTTTGTGAAACTGCAATTTGAGCGTAATATCATAATGGTACATTTAACGAAAACTGAAAGAATCACTCTGCTAATGGTGGTTGTTTACCGCGACCGTAGAAGAATACAACAGGAGGTGCGTGATCTTTTGAACGTAGAATATCCGAATCGAGAACCTATTATTCAATCCGTAGTTAGCAAAATATTTAAAAGATTTAGACAATCAGGTCATGTTAAGGATCGGTCTAAATCTGGACCTTCAAAAGTTAAAACAAGCGATAATAAAGATGTTTTACTGGAAATTACAGAAAATCCCCATACAGTCACTCGTCAGCTTGGCCTAGACCACAACAAAAGTAAAGGTACCTTAAGTCGTATACTAAATGAAGAAAAATTGCATCTATACAAACCCATTCTATTGCAAGAATTATCTGAAGTTGACTACGATAGGCGCAAATTTTGCGAAGTCATGATAGTCATACTGAGAATCCCTACTGGATAATCGACAGTCATTCTCAAAGACCACAAAAGATAAACGTGTGGGCCGGGATTTGTGGACGTCATATCACTGGTTCCTTTTTTATTTTTATCGATGGAAACCTTACAGGACAGCGGTATTTGCAGTTACTCCAAGAGCAAGTTATTCCAACTTATGCAGAACTTTTTCCCGATGAAAATAATTTGGATACCCCTAGCAGAAATCTGTGGTGTCAACAGGACGGAGTACCTCCTCACTATGAAATCAATGTTCGCAGATACTTGGATGCGATTTTTCCTAATTGATGGATAGGCAGAAGAGGTGCTGTAGAATGGCCTGCAAGGAGTCCCGATCTTACGCCACTGGATTTTTTTATGGGGTCATTTAAAAACCAAAGTTTATCGAAGTCGACCTGAAACTGTAGAAGATTTACAACAAAGAATTCAATATGAAGTAGCACAGATCACCCCGGATTCTCTGCAAAACTTTGTTCAGGCTGTTTATGACAGATTGGGTCATTGCCTAGCTGTTAACGGTAGAAATTTTGAGCAATTGTTACCTTAAAAATAAACCTAGAGTATTTATTAATAGTTTTTTATATTTTGTTTCTTATTTAAAATTTCAAATGACAATAATTCCAAAACAGTTCAATTTAGACATATGATATGTTAAATAAATAATATCAAGAATTTTTAGTAGGACTCAAAAATAATATAATATATAATACAACAAAAAAATAAAAATTTATTGTCAACGTCAGCATGTGCGCCGTATAACACTCTATAACTTTTATTTAAATATTTTTTTGATACACTGATTAATAAATGCTGTAGAATCATTATTCCATACATATGGGGCGCCCTGTATATATATATATATATATATATATATATATATATATATATATATATATATATATATATATATATATATATATATATATATATAGCACGTAGGCTGAAAAGTTTTTGGTCTGACACACAGACCATAGTCAAAATTTCATGACATTTCGATAATTAGTTTACAAGATACAGTGGTTTTAGTGACGCTACTTTTCATATTTGCAAAACAATGGAAAAAATCGAATTTCATGTGTTGCTTAAACACTGTTTTTTGATGGGAAAAAATACCGTCCCAGCAAAGCAATGGCTTGATAAGGGTTACGGGGACTCTGCCCCTGGAAAATCACTCATCATTTACTGGTATGCTGAATCTAAACGCGGTCGTACAGACACAAATGATGCTTAACGCTCTGGACGCCCAAATGAGATGGTTACATCGCAAAACATCAAAAAAATCCACAAAATTGTTTTGGATGACCGTAAAGTGAAATTGCGTAAGATAGCTGACACCCTAAAGATATCAAAATACCGTATTGGTCATATTTAGTATGAACATCTGGGCATGAGAAAGCTCTGTTCGAAATGGATACCGCGTTTGCTCACAGTAGACCAAAAAGAACAACGTGTTAATGATTCTGAGCGCTGTTTGGACCTGTTTAGATTTACCACTACACACCGGAATCAAAACCGCAGTCAGCTGAGTGGACAGCAGCCGGTCAAAGCCGCCCGAAACGACCAAAGACACAACAGTCGGCTGGGAAAGTTCTGGCCTAAGTATTTTGAGATGCGCATAAAATAATTTTCATCGACTATGCTGAAAAGGGAAAAACCATCATCAATAGCGAATATCATATGCAATTATTGGTGCATTTGAAGGCAGAAATCGCAAAGAAACGGCCCCATATGAACAAGAAAAAAGTGCTCTTTCATCAAGACAATGCATCGTGTCACAAGTCAATGGTTACGATGGCAAAATTGGATGAATTGAAGTTCGAATTGCTTTCCTCATCTACCGCATTCTCCAGATTTGGCCCCCAGCGACTATTATCTATTCGCAGACCTCAAAAAAATGCTCGCGGGAAAGAGATTTGGCTCCGATGAAGAAGTTATCGCCGAAACTGAGGCCTATTTTGAAGGCAAAGACCAATCTTTCTACAAGAAAGATACTGAAGTCGAATTTTGCAAAAAAAATGTGTTTTAAGTAGCCAGACGAAAAACTTTTCAGCCTACGTGTTATGTATTAAAAGGTTTAAATAAAAAATAACTTGTCTAAAAGAGTGAGTATGATGGGTAAATAATAAACAAAATTATAGCTTAAAAAAGAATAAAATATAATAAATAAAAAATATTGTAGGATGTCGTGAAAATCTAAAAATACTTTCCGCAAAAACTCGCCCATTACATCATAAACTAGAAACGCTATCGATAAAATTTCCACCTAATTTCTAAACGAACACCACTAATTGGGCAATTCGTGCGACAATAGCCGGAAATGGGCGAAGGAAACGCGACTAGACATTTTAAATTTTACCTGAATGAAACAGCCGGTCATTTTCAGCCATTTCGGCCATTTATTTCTGATTTATTAAAGATCATTTCACGGCTCTCGAATATTTAATACCATATTTTAATGTGTGATTTTTGCTTTTGATTGCGTATGTGATATGGAGAAATAACATTTTTGGCTGATAGCGAAAACTGCCGGCCGGGAGGTATATGATTATTTTTAAAAATGCGAATACAATTGCTATGTTGGAAATTATTTTTACACGTCGTTAATAAAAAGTATTTACAAAAAAGATTGAAAGTGTAAGGTGTCTGTGTAATAACAAAGAAATAAATATATGATGATGAAACATTTGATAATTATTTACGTGCTAAGTTCACCTTAAAAACAAAAAAGCAATAGGTGAAGAAATATAGAAATCATCAAGGTATTTCTTAAAGAACATACTAGATACAGTGACTCACAGCTTAAATGATGCAGTCGCTATAAGAAAAGACTAACTGGTCTCAGTGCCTCTTTATTTATTTGGAAAAAACAGCTTATTGAAATTAAATTAGTAAAGAATCTTCTAAAAAAGTATGAATTACTTTTTGTCTTAAATATGCCTTACTTAATTAAGAATAAATAATTAATTAAATTATTTGCGATTTTAACGTCACACCTTAAATGATGCAAAATTCAATATACCAAAATTATTAGAGAAAACAAACTGTAGAATTTGAAATAAGCCTGCTAATATTTGGTCGGGCCTCCCTCATTATCAATAACGGCTTGTAATCTTCTGGACATTGATTCAACTAACTTTCTAGTATATTCCGGGGAAATAGTGTTCCATGCTTCAGTAATTTTTACTTTTAATTCAGTTTTATTTGATATTGGGGCACTATTTACTTTATTTTTTAATGTCAGCCACAAATTTTCAATTACATTTAAGTCTGGTGACTGGGCTGGTGTTTTAATAACATTTGGACAGTTATAAAGCAACCAACTGCGGACTCGAAATGACGTGTGCTTTGAATCATTGTCGTGATAGAACCGATAAGTGTTTTCAATATCTAATTTTTGGGCACTAGCGACGTGATGCTGCCTTAGTATATCCAAGTACACATATTGGTTCATATTCCCTTCGACGAAATGCATGTTACCTTCTCCTGCAGATGACATACAGCCCCATAACATCACTCCACCTCCACCGTGCTTTACCGTAACTTTCATATTTTTCAATTTTAATTCTTCGTTAGGCTTTCTCCACACTGATATTTTTCCATCGGACCCAAATAAGTTTATTTTGGTCTCATCAGCAAATATTACTGAATTCCAGAAGTTCAAGTCTTTATTGATATGCTCTCTGGCAAATTCCAATCTCACGCGTCTATTTCTTTGGCTAATGAAAGGCTTATTTCTAGCAGTTCGACCATGTAAATTATTATTTCGCAAGATCCGTCGAACTGTTTCGGGGTTTACACCTTTTTCCAAACTGTCTTTCCACCTCGGCGCACAACTTTGGCGCACTTTTTTTTGGATTATTTGATACCTCTCTTAAAATCCATCTTTCTTCACGTTCATTGAAGATCTTATTTGGAGCCAACCTTGACTTATTCTCGACTCTATTTTCATTCCGGTAACGTTCAATGATATGCTGAACAGTTGACATTTATTTACCATTTTGGCTATGTCTCTTTGGCTGTATCCATACCTGTAATGAGTAATAATTAAATTTCTCTCAGAAAATGTAGTTCGACGACCGATTCTTAAACAATTTCGTTTTATTGAATGAAAAAATGTCAAACTAAACAAAAAACAATTGCACTAAGAAATCAAAGCAACGCCGCCTTCGTAAATTTCAAAATGCGATAAGTTTTGACCCCTGTTCTTATTTTGCATCATTTAAGCTGTACGTTAAAATTGCATATGATTTGATTAATTATTTATTGTTAAATTTTTAATTAAGTAAGGCATATTTAAGACAAAAAGTAATTCATACTTGTTTAGAAGACTCTTTACTAATTTAATTTTAATAAGTTGTTTTTTCCAAATAAATAAAGAGGCACTGAGACCAGTTAGTCTTTTCTTATAGCGACTGCATCATTTAAGCTGTGAGTCACTGTATATATTATACAAGACCTCTTCAACAGAGTATATAATACAGGCAAGCTACCTCATGATTCATTATCATCATCATTAGCTTATTCCATCCATAGTCGGATGTAAGCCTCATCAAGTTGTCTCCACTGAGCTCTGTTGTATGCCTTTTCTATCAATCGTGACCTGCTAATCTTTTTATGTTGTTCCTCCATCCTGTCTGTGATAGACACCTCTACTTCTTTTATGTTCTCTAGGCCTCCATTCAACCATATGGCGCACAGTAAGCCAGGAATATGATTTTTCGTTTAAAATTGGCTAGAGCCATCAATTATTAAAAAAAAATGGACTTTTTTTTTTAAACACTCGTAAGAGAATTCCGGACAAATAAAAGGAAACCGATTTGCAAAATATAACCTAAAAATTTTTTAAAATTGCTAAAAGCAGCTCGTAACCAGGAGGTGGTTCGTCGGGGGATTCTGAGGTCGCTGAATCTATTTTCGGGTCATTTTGATCATATGCAACTTTTTGAGTAGTGAAAATGGGGCTTGGAGGGGAGAAATTACGATATTCTCCTGAATTAGAGTTTCACGTTAAAAATTGGTTCCTCGGGGATTTTTCGGGTCGTTGAATCTAATTTCCAATCTCCATTGTCATCCCTCAAAAGGATATATGGTATGATCGAAAAGACCCCGAAAATAGATTCAGCGACCCCTGAGACCCCGGAGGAACCAGTTTTGAACGCGAAACTCTAATTCAGGAGAATATCGTTATCTTTCTCCCTCCAACCCCCATTTTCACACGTCAAAAGGGTGCATATAATAAAAATGACCCCAAAAATAGACTCAGCGACCCAGAAACGCCGTATAAACCAGTTTTGAATGCGTAAACTTGAAATCACGTGAACTTCGAAATTTCACCTCACTTGCATGTAAAAACAAATGGATAAGAAGTACAAATATACAGTTTGAATGAATGGGGTTTACAAGAGGGGACATATTATATAAATAAAAATATATTTTACTGAAGCCTAATTCGGTTTCACTATCACTGTCATCAGCTGAGGTAATTATCAGTGGTTTTATATTACTTATATAAATATATGATCTTCAACTTTAACAACGTACTGAATGGAATTCTTCCAGCTTTCACAAGGTATATCATTTATAACTTTTTTTACTAATGCACGCTTAAAGTAGAAGAAACATTTATTTTTGATTTAACTTGATGCCAAATATGTTCAATTGGATTAAACACACAATAATACGGAGAAAGCCGCAAAACAGTGTGCCCCATTTTCTCAGCCATATTATCACAAACATATTTCTTTTTTAATTTATAGTCTTTCAAAACTTCCAAAAGATCACTTTTTTTATAACTAAAGTCAAAATAAATTCCATTTTCTAACATATATTCCTGTATTTCCGATTTGGTGTTGACTGTATTAGGAACCTTATTTAGTAGGCGACTGTGGTAACTTGCATTGTCCATAACTATAACACTCTGTTCGGGAACATTTGGCAAAAGGGAATTTTGAAACCAATTTGCATAAAGTTCTGCGTTCGTGTCTTCGTGATAGTCCAGAGCAGAATCTTTTATGTTTTTTGCAAATAATAGTAGACAATTTGAAATCCAGCCCTTTTCAGACCCAGCACGCAAAATGCTTATTCGTTTACCTTTATTTGAAGGTGCGTTAGTCTGACATTTTGTACTGCTGTCAACCCACCCTTTTTGCACAGTATCATGGGTATCGAACCATGTTTCGTCAAGGTAAATTATTGGCCAATTCTCTGATCGATACTTTTTAATTTCTTGTAAGTAAGTATATCGCAAGATTCGTAATCTTTGTGAATACTTGCCTTTTGTTGATTTTTCGAAACGTGAATCCCATTCTTAAGAGAATTCTGTGAAGGGTTGATCGGCTACAATGTATATTGGTCCCGTCCTGCACCAGTCTTAATTTTATTTTGTCTAGTGTCGGCACGAACTGTTCTTCATATATAGAATATATTTTTCTCCTGATGACGTCTTTTTCAAAATCGTCAACATGATGCATTTGAAAATCTTTCCGTTTTTTCCTGTTCCCGACTGATGGTTTTCCTACAATACCTTTAATCGTAGAAATTGGGGTTTTTGTTAGTTCACTGGTTTCTTGCAAAGTACTTTGTTTATTCAAATTTCTTTTTACCAAACTGTCGTAAACATTTTTCACTATTTGTTTAGCGTCAAGTGATAAATGTTTTCTCTTTATCTTTCATTTCCCAACTTTAAATATATTTTTTTTTTATTTTAAGTTTAAGTTGTTTTTAAGAACAAATATGCAAAAAAACAGAAAGTTTTTTTAAGTTTTTAATGATTTTCTAATATCAAGTATACTGTAACTAAAAAAAAGAAAAAAAATGGTCAGACTTTTTTGACCATTTCGTACAGCTTTGAACGTAAAATTGCCGGCGGAGCACTAACAGCAGGCAAATTTTCATATTTAAAAACTCAATTTTTAAATAACGCAAACAATGTGTATATTTTTAATTATTTTTATAATGAAACTTAAGGTATAATAACGATATATGCACAAGCATTTTCTTTTCAATACTATATTTTATTAAATATTTGTGATTTACTGTATGCCCGTTAAAATCATGCAAGCAAAATTTTCGTTTTAAGTTTTACAAATTATAAAGCAACAAAACTAAAAATTATTGTGGGCTTAGCGTACATCAAACTTTTTTTTATCGAATTCTACGTCCAAAAAACTACCTGTGTGGCATAATGCTGCCGTTAGTATTTAATGGGAGCTCAAAACCCCTGGCGACTGGGCTATTGAATCAGTAGTGGAAAATGAGAACTAACCGGGAAGAAGTCGAATCGTATGCTTTAAACCATAGTTATATCAAGCGCAACCGCTGACGACTTCCGTGCGGTTTTTAAGATACAATACAAAGAAGACTTTAACACCGGTTTAAGTTAATTACAATGGAGAAGAAATATAATAGCCTTCCTTATAAAATATCTCGTCATCTGCACATTAATTCCACAATTTACACAGGACACTTTTATCCCACACACGCGCACACATCAACCCTCGGACAAACAAATTTTGTAAATTTTCTCTTTTAAGCAAATTTATTAGGGTAAAAGCTAAAAGGGACTCGGAACCTTTTAACTTAACTTCCAGCTCGCCGAGGTGTAACATTTCTAATAATTTCACATTATAAAGGTTGGTAAATGAGACCCTTTTAATTAATTGATATCATGCCCTTATGAATGTTTTATAGGGCGGTCCTGATTTTTGGCCCTTTAATACTTTCCGGTTTGGTAGGTAAATCGATTGAGGCTTAAAGTTTATTTAGAAATTGGAAGGCATTTTATATTCCCTGTGTTGAAATGGGCATGTGTTTAACCACGTTTGTATTACCCAGTCAGACAGGTTAAGCGGTCTAACGTTGGTTTCTTCGTTGTTTAAGCATTTTAAAACAGTACATTAACATTTAAATTGATAACTAAAAGCTGCTTGTTATCCAAGTTTATTTTAAAGTCGAAGATAGTTCCCAAGAACAAGCCGGTTTATTTGAAACCATAAAATGTTATTCCATCTGTGAGTGATATATTACAGCTTTTTAGAAGCTTTGTTACTTAGGGACAAACATGCTTTTTAGTTGTCTGTGACTTGTATCTGTTGTGTTTTTGTGTTTTTGCAAATATCGGTTATCTTCTCTTACTATTCGTGTGACTCACAAACTGCCTCAAAGGAATAACAGACCGTAAATAAAACAACTGATACCCTTAACCTGCAAGCCGCATAGAAAGTCACTCTATTAAAAACCTTTTCCAACTGTAAATTGTACTAGGTTTGAAAATGTCAGTGTTAGTAAATTTCACACCAAGACTACCTGCGCCCTTAATACAACAGGTAAATTCCACACTAACCTTATAAGGGTGCTTAAATCTTACAAGTAATTTCCACACCAAGCAAATATAATTATGCTTTATTCATCTAAATAAAATTGGACGGATTTCTTTTAAATCAGTTTTTTTTATTGAAAATTTTAGATATTTTCAAACATATATGTTTTTATTTCATAGTAGAATAATATTGATAAAACATAAAGTTTTTGCTAAATACATAAAATACAATTGGACAAATTTCCTTACATATATTAGATAATGCTATAAACCTATACATATCTATTTATATATATTTACAAAACAGGTTGAGAAAAATAGGAGACTTTTAAAAAAATGGAAACGATTAATATTTCCTAATTGTCTTTGTTCATAAAGATTTTTTAAATGTTTTAATTTTTGATTATTATGATTATTACTTATTTTAGACTCGTCGACACTTTGTATTTTTATATATACGTTAATCTGAAATTCTTTCAGCCTATCAATAAAAGTATACAGAGACGGATGTGTAGAATAAAAAGAATTATTAAGATGGGAATGGAAGGACTCACAACAGTTAGTCGTTTGAGTTAAAGATGGACTCGATTCTGCCCATATTCCAACTGGAAAATCGGCTCCTTCCTCTATATACGTTTCTAGTAAGTAATCACAAAATTTATTTAAACGTTCATCCTCAGGTTTTAAGAATATAAATCGTATGCAAAACCGTCACCTAATTCTTCGGGTGCTAAATAGGACAAGCCGAAACAATACTTTAACCAACGACCAATTTCAGAATTTTTGTCGCAATATTCTTTAGCTAGACCTAGATTCTGTATCTTGCGAAACCAAGATTGGTGTAAATGAAATCTACATCCTAACACTTTAGCATTTGGCCAAACTTCAGATTCTGCCTTATGAACAGATTTTTCGAAGTCAATAGTAATTTTCTCTGGATTGAAATACAGTGTATCTGTTGAATAAATCTTACATTTTAATAATGTGAAGAGGTTTTTGTATGTTTCAGCTCTCTTATCACGCAATAAGCAAAATAATAATGGAATGTAATGACCGTTTGCAAAACCATGCACTGTAAATAACTGCGCAAAATATTTAGTGCAGTATGAAAAGGTGCCGTCCATATATAAATTGGATATTTTACACAACATATTGACATTTGTAGTGCAAGAAAAAACAATAATGCCACTTTCGAGTTCATTGATATATAGAAAATTCTCACCCTTGCTAGTTTTGATTTCAAATGTCTCTCAAACACTATGCACCTCCTCAGCACTTCTTGGATTACGTCCTGGCAAAAATTTTCATCTATGGTTATAAATGTTTTTTCTAATATATTCGACATCTTTTTCTGTTACTGTTTCAGGCAGCGTGTTTTGTAGTTCTTGTCGGATAATTTTAGATGGCCTTTCACTCATATGCTCTCCGGCTTTTCTTTTGCAGGAATTACTAATTATTTGCCGATTCAGCTTCTTGGTGTCGGCTTCGTGTGTATGGAGTTCTTCACTTCTGGTAACTAAATTCTCGGGCCCAACGGTGAAGACTTTTGATTTGCAATCTTTTTTTGAACATCTCCAAAATGTTTCTCCACATTTTAGCAGTAAAAGTAAGTGTAGTAATTCACAGATAATATGTCCTTTCCTCGATTACTTTTTATTAACTTTGCTTCCATATTAGCAACACTTTAAAAAATATACGCACAACCAAGTAATAATCACAAATTAATAATATGTACTAAACTGATATGTAGAGGGGTTTAATAATGATTTAATTGAACAGGCTGGTGCGTACCACCACCCATTTATCAACCCTCATTCTCTACCTGAAAGAACTCGGTGTGGAATTTACTTCTGCAATTACAATCCCTTAAATATGACTAGGTCATAAACGGATTAGTGGTGTGGAAATTACCTGCGCCCGAAAATGTGTTGTTAAGATTCATTTTTTTTCTACAGTGCATTTATTTTAATATTTCTCTAGCGGTTTGTACTCTAATATATATCATGAAATCGGTTTTTTTATGAAAAATAAGGTACATTTTTAGTGTTCCGTACGGAACACTTATGGGATCACTTCGGTGTCCGTCTGTCAGTTGTTGCACTTCCATTGTTTTATATATGGAATAAAATGTTTTTAAATTTCTCTAAGAAAGGAGAAGTCACTCTATATAAAAACCTTTTGGGATCCAGCTGTAAATTATACTAGGTTTGAAAATGTGTGTGTTAAGATTCATTTTTTTTCTACAGTGCATTTATTTTTTTTTTAATATTTTTCTAGCAGTTTTCCATTGTTTTATATATGTCTAACATATATC
Source organism: Pachyrhynchus sulphureomaculatus (assembly GCA_019049505.1). NCBI lineage: Eukaryota > Metazoa > Arthropoda > Insecta > Coleoptera > Curculionidae > Pachyrhynchus > Pachyrhynchus sulphureomaculatus. The sequence continues at coordinate 110,706,100 of CM032456.1, read as the reverse complement.
ATGATCGTTTTTTTTTTGTTAAGATTCATTTTTTTTCTATGAAAAATAAGGTACATTTTTAGTGTTCCGTACGGAACACTTATGCGATCACTTCGGTGTCCGTCTGTCACTTGTTGCACTTCCATTGTTTTATATATGGAATAAATTGTTTTTAAATTTCTCTAAGAAAGGAGAAGTCACTCTATTAAAAACCTTTTCCAACTGTAAATTGTACTAGGTTTGAAAATGTGTTGTTAAGATTCGTTTTTTTTCTACGGTGCATTTATTTTAATATTTTTCTAGCAGTTTGTACTCTAACATATATCATGATCGGTTTTTTTTATGAAAAATAAGGTACATGTTTAGTGTTCCGTACGGAACACATATGGTATCACTTCGGGGTCCGTCTGTCAGTTGTTGCAGTTCCATTGTTTTATACATGGGACAAATTCTTTTTAAATTTCTCTAAGTAAGGAGAAGTCACTCTATTAAAAACCTTTTCCAGCTGTAAATTATACTAGGTTGGAAAATGTGTTGTTATGATTCATTTTTTTTTTCTACAGTGCATTTATTTTAATATTTCTCTAGCAGTTTGTACTCTAACATATATTATGATCGGTGAGAGTGAAACAAGAAGCCAACGCACTAGGTGCCAATAGTCTGCAAAACAATGCTGAGACTATTTATATTATTCCAAAGGGGGCGGAGCCAGCACCAACCAGTTACTGCCACAATTTACGGTCACGACGCCCTACAGAAGAAAAATGTGCCGAAAAGCTGGCCAAAATATGAAGGTATTATTCGATTCGAGTTTTCGGGACCGCTGATCACGAATATAAAGTTCAAATTACAAAAAACAAAATGGGGCTCCAAAATGGCAGACTATTTTTACAATAACGTGAGTTATTTTTGTGAAAATCTGTATACATAGGTTTTTGGGGTCGCTGATTACGAATATGAAGTTCACATTTTAAAAAAAAACAAAATGGCGGACTATTTTTGGGAAAACGTGAGTTACTTTTATGAAACTCTTATTTGTTAACGGCACACAAACGTTGAGCCAATCATTAAACTTTGCAAAGAATTGCGTTTGGATTCTGTAGACTTTTGCCATCTATTTCAGAATTCTGCCATCAATTTGAAAATCGGTTTTTTCAAATTTTCTGGCAAAATATCTGTATGCGAAGTTTTTTTTATTACTTGCGCTTCAATAGTGGCAATATTTACTTGTAAAAAAAAAATGTCCATTTTCTGTAAAAACAAAAAAATGCATATATTTTAGTTCAATATGTTCCACTAATTTCGAGTAATTGTTGTAAATAGTTATTGCAATTGCATAATTTGCAACAATGTACTAAATTAAAAAAAAGTATTTTTTCCATTTTGCAACTTTCTCCCTCATTTTTAAACAGTTTTTACTATTTTGCAACGACTTCCAGAATTTTTAAACAATTTGCTATATTGTGCAACAATTTCCAGAATTTGACAATTATTTTTTCAATTTAGTAACATTTTATTGAAATTTTCAAGTACTTTTTAATTTTAGCAACAATTTCCCGAAGTTGTAAACAATTTCTTACATGTGTACCCGAATTGTTTAACTAATTTTATCATTTTGCAACAATTTACAGAATTGCTAAAGCACTATTCCCATTCTGCAACATTTAACCGAATTTGTTAACTATTTTTCACATTTTGCAACAATTTTCCGAATTTTCAAACAATTGATCGAATTTTGTAATATTAACCCGAATTTTTTAACAATTTTTTTAAGTTTGCAAAACTTTCCCAAATTTTAAGATGAAAGTAAGATTGATGCGTCCATGGTGTCCACGCACACCTTCACACAAAAAACTAATACAGATACTAAACTTGCGACATCTAGCACTTAATTTTTCGATATTTTGGCGAAAAAAAATGTCTAATAAACGACCTCCAACTCATTTCACGTTAGAGTTCAAAGGAGTTTATAACTTATTGTTTGCTCTTTAAAGATTTTTGGGAATATTTTCTTAAAAACTCTATGAGTGAACAGTTAATTACTCCTTAACATTAAGTAAATATCATATTCCAGAAACACAATGAAATTATACTCACCTTCAGGGACAGAATTCATTCGCAATTAAAATTCATCACTCTTGCACTTTCTATAACAGTTTAAACTTGATGACGTCTGACGTGCTTCACGAGAGATGCTGCGTGGCACTTGAAGCTTCGAAATGATATCAAAGTTATGAGACAGATGCAAGCGGAAGATGCACCTGAGTGGTTGTAAATCATAGTAGACGAATTGGCAGAAGTATTAAAACAGGTAAAAATCCCTAAATAGAACCGTTTCTTACATTATAGCCAGCGTATCGGGTTTTTTTGGACTATTGTGCGTCGTATAAATACCTCGTATAGTCCAGAAACTCCTAGTTTATCGTCAATTACTGATCAGTAAGCCCCGATAACGTCAAATGAGAGGTTGGTGAAACATCTGCGACTACCATTTTTTCTCTAATGGTCGGCTTTAGATTTTGGATCATATTTCCGTAAACTCTTAGAATAATTCTAAACACTCTTTGCATATATTCAATAAGCAAAATTTTTTTGCAGTCCAAAAAAAAAGGTCGGCATTAACATTCCAGAAGACGACGAGTTTTTGTCTTCTTTGGAAGTGAAACCCATGGGGACATCGTAAACTAAATATCGCTTTTATTGAAACTGTTTAGACCACAAAACTTAAAAATAAGATGGGCAGTATAGAACAACTAAAGATGCATATCTAAACTTTAAAAAAAATATTAAATATTCTACCAACAGAAAGATATAATAAAACAAAAATAGTAATTGCATATTACACGTGTTTACTTTGTAAACAACATTAGTTAAGTAGGTACATACAATAAGAATTAAAAAATGAATTTTTAATGAAGTTTTTGTTGTTGAATGTTGAAGTTTTTTTTATATCAGATTAGTATTTCGTTACTTTTAATAAAATGCTTGCTGAACTAGATTTATCCGTTAATGTATTTCTGATTTTATTTTTTGTCTCATATGCATATGTGGAAGAAAATATAGTTAAAATAGCCAAAGCTAATTTCTTTAAAAATTTGAACTCTTCTTGAATCGTTTGCCAGGCATTAATAATTTTACTTTTAGCATTATTATTTATTTTTTCCTCCAGCAAACGTTTTCTTTCAATAATCTCTAAATATTCCCTTAGGTCCAAAAACTTTTGCTTCCGAATTGCACTTGAATGGAAATCAATTAATAGCACTTCAAAATTTCTAATTTTAACCATTCTAAAATTTCCAAATCAACTTTGGTTATGCCTGGGTAAATTATGAATTTTGAAATTTCTGTGAAATTTTAAAATTCTTCTATTGTTGATTCCACAGCTGTGGTTAAATCTTCAGTCAACTGAATATGATTTATTTTAGATTGACGTGTCGGATTTTCTATAAAAAATTTTAAATTTGGAAGGTATTTGAAGGCATCAAAAGCAATATGGCGTTTAAATACTTGTAATTGTGTTTGAAATATTTGATTAAATTATACATGATGAGAACAGTAATATTTAAATCTTGTAACTTAATATTTAACTCATTTCAGTATTTGTAAGAATCACAATAGAATAATAGTTTGGAAATCGATTGTACATTTGTTATTACTCTGAACTGATCCATTTTATTTTCATTATGTAAATAAATACTTATTTCCTCGCAATAAACAACAAATCTTTCTAGTAAATTATCTCGACTTATATTAATAGACCACTTTATTCGGAGGTTTTTTCTATTCGGAGTGCACTAAATTTTCTTTTATTTAAAGGATTTAATGTTATAAAATTTACCAATTTTAGTCACTAAATTAATAATATGCTCTAATGATTGAAAACCGGTTTTTGACCAACATGTTTTTTAAACAAATTCACAAAACTAGATTTTTTAACAATCATACTTGGTGCACCGTCAGCAGTACCGGAAACAACATCGCACAAATCAATTTCTTTGACAGATAGAGTATTTGAAACTGTATCGCAAATATCAACACTTTTTGTATATAATAAAAAATTAATAAAACGATTCTACCGTTGTATCGAAATTAATTTACTTACCTAAACATACCGGTAATACGAAAACATAAAATATTGCAAATAAATATTGTATTGTATAAGTAATATTGGATCTGACTAATCACATAGCACAAGTACAACCACAAGTAAAATATTTGAATCTAAGTGCGCAATTAGAATGTTTATCCTCAAAGCTATATGCTACGTACAAATATACCGAGACGCTATGGCAACGCAGCGCGGCGAAATGACACCAAAACGGCATATTCAGCTTTGAAAGAATGTATTTACAATTTACTAGTCATAACATAATTTCCAGTTTCGAAACAAAATACATATATTTTATTTGGTATTATTAAGGGGTTACATACAACTGGGTGTTGCAAAAAGTACGTATATTTAAAAAAAAAAATATTTTCAAGGTTATTAAGTGAATAATGCAAAAGAATGGCTATTATATATTTTTACTGTACTTTAAATAAGAATTTTTTTAAATATATTTTAAATGTTAAAATTATTTTTTTGCGGGTTAAATGGACCACTGATGAAAACTATGGCGCCTCCTTGTCTGCAGGATAACTTCACAAAAAATAATCCAATCTGCAAAAATAAAAATTAATCTTGTAAAATAATGTATTTGTTAAAAACTGTCGAAGGGATTTTTTTTACGGTGTTTCAAATTCTACTATGCAATTTTCGACCAAAAAATGTATATTTAATTATTTATAAATAATTGTCTATTAGAAAAATTTAAAAAACCTCTCGACAATTTGTATGTATATTGTATCAAGATTTAAAAAAACTTAAAAAAAATATTAAAAATTGACTGAGTAATATTGCAGACAGTGTTTGAAAATGGGTAGCCGTTCCATTCCGACGCCAGGTCATATTTAATGCTAGAACTTGGTAATGGAATCGAATTTTCTTAAAAAAAATTTTTTGAATAATTCTTAGAAGTATAGAGAATAAAAATCCGTAAAAAAAATCGAATTTTTGAAAAATTGGAGGTGTATGTAACCCCTTAATTCATAATTTAAAAAAAGTAATAATTTAAAAAATTTTAGAAAAACTATTTCTCCCGCATGCAAATAAAATTTTTCTGTGTGCTAGTTGTGGCACGCGTGCCATAGGTTCGCAACACCTGATATACATCGTGTTATATTTCCCTGTAACTAACACCGTAATCTCAGTTGTCAAACAACTATTTGAACACTCATCATCAAGAGTTAAAATAGGAAACATCAGGTCAGATAGCTGTGAAGCCACCAAAACTCTGAGACAGGGGTGCTGTCTCTCGCTCACATTATTTCAAATATACAGTCAATCCAAAAAATCTCCATACACCACCTGCTTTCTATACTATTTTTCTGTTATGTTTAACTAATTATTTGGAACTATGATAAAAAATGTTTAAATTAATATTTGTAACTTAACCAACGAGGATTAGTATTAAAAACAACTACGGAACATTTTATTTAGAAGTTACATCATTGTTATAAAAATGTAAATAAAATTTATGTCAAAAAAGTCTCCATACACTCAAGAACTGCACTGAAAACAACACGTTATAATGAGTCGCATTTTATCAAGCTATTTATTGCTCGCTAAACTGAAAACAAATGAATAATTTTTGGCCATACTTTAAAATCTGTCACTTGTTGCTAGTAATTTTGTAGTGGGTTTTCAAAGTAGTATTAAAAATGAGTGAAAAAAATCGTGAAATTCCATTTTAAGTTCGAAAGATCATAATTGATTTTTGGAAAGATGGAAAATAGTACAGAAATATAGGAAAAATTGTTAAAAAGTCGAATGCTACTATTCAGTACATTGTAAACCAGTATAAATAAAAGGGTTCCTATAAAATTCGACCACGCTCTGGTCGTCCCAAGAAACGCACTCCACGTAAAGAGGCCAGTACTGTTAAACAAATAATTATAGATCCCAAGAAAAGTGCACCAAAATTAAAAGAAGAAGTACGGGAACTATTTTCGAACAATGCTCGTTCACAAACAGTGAGAAATTGTTTACACAGGGCAGGCTATAAGGGGTGTGCAGCCAGGAAGAAGCCGTTAATTTCGGAAGCTAATCGCAAAAAGCGGTTAGATTTTGCTTGGGAATACGTTACTAAACCTCCTGAATTTTGGGAATCCGTAATCTTTAGTGATGAAACTAAAATTAATCTTTTTGGGTCTGATGGCAGAACTAAAGTTTGAAGAAAGAAGAATACCGCATTCGATATTAAAAACATTTGTTCCACAGTGAGATAAGGGGGTGGCAGTGTTCTGCTTTGGGGATGCATGTCCGCTGGATGGGTTGGAAATTTACATGGATCAGCATGTTTATCTGAACATTTTGAGAGACAATTTAAGAGAAAGTGTCCAAAAATTAGCACTTGGAAAAAGATACATTTTCCAACAGGACAATAATCCGAAACATACCGCAAACTTGGTGCGAGAACGGATAATCCATAATGTGCGACAGCAACTTCATACACCTCCGCAATCACCCGATGTTAACCCCATCGAGGAATTATGGAGGAACTTAAACGGCGCGTTTGCAAACATAATATATCAAAAAGAGAAGAATTAAAAAACATAAATATTGAACGAATGGGAGAACATGCCAGCAGAAATTACTAGAAAGATGGTTGCAAGCATGACAAAAAGGTCACAGGAGATTATCAAGGCCAAAAGCGGTTCTACTAAATATTAGTTTAAACGAAGTTGTTATTTTCCGCTAAACTCCGTCAAACTATTATTGGTAATTGTTAAGTGTATGGAGACTTTTTTGACATTAATTTTGTTTACATTTTTATAACAATGATGTAACTTCTAAATAAAATGTTCCGTAGTTGTTTTTAATACTAATCATCGTTGGTTAAGTTTCAAATATTAATTTAAACATGTTTTCTCATAGTTTCAAATAAGTAATTAAACATAACAGAAAAATGGTATAGAAAGCGGATGGTGTATGGAGACTTTTTGGACTGACTGTATCTCAATAAAGTGTTAAAGAACCGAGGGAGAGCGTATAACGGAATACAACTGAACGATGATACAAGGTATACCCTCCATTTCGCAGATGATCAAGTATATCCTCCATTTCGCTGATGATCAAATTATGATTGCTTAGGATAAGGAGAACTTGGAATTTATGGCCCGAAGACTGTTTCAACATTATTTAGAATGGGGCCTATCGGCCAACAGAACAAAAATAAAGTATCTATGTGTTGAAAGAGAGATAACAAAAGATCTGCAAGTAGACCGACAGAATGCGATAAATTCGTGTACGGAGTACACCTACTAGGAATCTCCCGAGAGCGAAAACACCTGATATAACACAGGGTTTTCTAAAGCATGGTCCTCTATGGCTCTGAAACGTGACAAATAAACAGAACACTAGAACACCGTCCATTGGTGCTAGGAATGGATTTCTGGCGAAGAGTCGCTGGTGAGTCAAGACTGGAAAGAATACGAAGTGAATGAATAAGAGATATTATGAAGGTTGATAAATCGATGAAATACAAAGACGGCAACGAAAGTGGTATGGCCATGTTGAAAGGATGGACGAAGAACGTATTCCCAAGAAAAATTTTGAAGTGGATATCGGCAGAAAGAAGAAGACCAAATCAACGGGCACAGGAGGAATACAGAGAGCAATGTCTGAACGGAATTTACAACCGGGAGATTGAGAAAAGCGAAGAGGCTGGAAACTAGGAATCGGAGGGCGTAGAAAGCTACAGTATATATATATATATATATATATATATATATATATATATATATATATATATATATATAAATATATATATATATATATATATATATATATATATATATATATATATATATATATATATATATATATATATATATATATATATATATATATATTGTAACATTCATTTTTTCCTAGATTTTAAGACCATATAATGTTACTGATTTTTCAGTTTATAATGTACTTCTTTTCATTTTTGTATCGAGCGGTATATTAATCAGAAATTCCTAGCCGCTCGTTATATAGTGTGCTGTGCGGGTTTGCGACCGAATCTATCGATACGCCGGGATTGGTCAAATGTTTGTATCCGGAGTTTTGGTTCCGGCGTCGCCATATTACAGACAGAGTGCCCACGGCTTATTTAAGGGTCCGGAGGACGCGAATCTTGGCTTAGTACCATCGAGCCGCCGCCAGGCTTAGTACCATCAAGCCGCAGAGAGGCTTAGTACCATCAAGCCGCAGCCAGGCTAATTTCCACCGAGCCGCCAAGTGGCGATTTTCCAGCGAGCCGCAGTAGAGGCTTACGACAATATCTACGAGAGCCAAGTTAAGCACGAGTTTTTTTATCATAAAGCCGTAGTGGGCCTTGTGTGTTTTCTAAATGGAGTAGCTAAAGTAGGCTCTTCTCAAAAGTGTGAAATCGGTTTTGTGTTCCATTGAAGGCCTAGAAGCCCGTAGGAAAACCGTAAGTTACCAGAACATACATCAATAAATATATTCCCCGCAAATAAGTGTTTTAACAGCAATTTGAACTGAAAAATCGCGAAGTGAATATCACGACTCTTCGATTTCGGGTGTAGTCAAGATTTAGAAGTAAAATCTCTGATTTAGGGACTCTAATTTATAAAAACTACTTTTAGGCTAGAATTTTTTTGTATTCCTTAAAACTGCAAAGGTTGGAACTTTTATTTTAAATCATGAATAAATTTTCTTTTTTGTTGATTAAAGCTAGTGTCTCACTGAATACCTATTTTTCTTTTCAGGATAAGAAAAGTTGTACTAGAATAATTCTTTTTAGTAATAACCGTAAAACACTTCAGTATTTTTTTCATTTTTTTAACTGAAGTTAGATCCTTTCTATTTTAAAATGAATGGTGCCCAAAATTTGTACAACTGAAGCTTTTTAAAAATAGAAAATAATTCCAAAAAGACGTATAACAATTATCTCTTACCCATATTTCTCTACCAAGGAAAACTGAGCTAGTGTGTGTTTAATTTCTTTAGTTCTTTTAAAATCAGGATTCACTCAATTCATTATCAGAAATTAAAAAGAGGTTGCAAGAAAATTGCGCCCAAGCGTGGGAAAAACAATTTTCACAGGGTACAAAATGACGCCGCAAAAAGCGGGCAAGTTAACACCTTACAAAAAATGCGTCCCACCTGGGGCATCCAAATTACAAATGATACAATATATATATATATATATATATATATATATATATATATATATATATATATATATACATACATATGTCCTTTCTAGGGTTTGTGGAAGTCGAGAAATTCAACTTAGGTTGTTTTTCATTGCTTTCAATTTTAACCCAGAAAAGGACTGAAAGGGGTGGGGATTGTTTAATACTGTATAATTTAAACAAAATTTGGAATATTTACAGAATTTTTTGGACAAATTTTAAGCATATTATTTATAAAAAATACGTAAATAAGTAATTAATGAATAATACTTGAAACAGAAATGAAACCTATAGTTTTTAAGCAATATCGTTTTATATTTTATGCTTGATAAAAGAACAAAACATATATAAAACTCTTGTCGGGCTTGAAACAAAAGTGAAATTGGAATGTTTTTCTTTCTACCTCATTCTCTTACCTGATACACACGTGACGGAGAAATATTCCTGTTATAACGGCAATTGTGAACGTTTCAATATTAAAATCTCCGAATTACGCCTTTAAGTTTTAAGTTAAAATCGCTACAGTTAACTAATATTTTTTATCTAAAAATAAAACCCTTTAACTAAAACACGAATAGCAATAACGCGCCTTTATTTTTCCTTTATTCACATTTTAACCTAACCTTACGTGTCCCAGAAGCTCGAAGAAAAATAACCATACTATACAGCTCATTAAACAGAAATATTCCGGCAAATGTTATCTGTTAAACACTTTAATATGTAACAGAACAAAATTGCCGCATAATGGAATAAATTGCGAGACATTACCCTTAAATGGCCGCCAAAGTGCAATTTCAACGTTTCTTCAGACGAACTGCTCTATTTTATTGTTATATCATTGTCCCATATTGCCTTTTACTTGGCCCCACGTGTTTTGTAACGTACTTGTTTTATGATTCTTTTTTTCGCAACTTCGAAGATAATTAGTTAATTAAATTTTAATAAATGAACGAGACTTTTTTCCTTGTTCGTTGTAAAGCATTACCGATTTTAATTGACTTATATCTTTAACTACACAACCACGACTTTAGAAAACAAAGAAGAAGCCCAAGCTTAAATTCATTTCTCAGAATATATAGCCATGTCTTAAGTGAAATAATGTTGAAATGAAAGAAAATAATAATACTAAGATGTACTACCAGCAACCAAGAAAAAATATATATAATAGGTGTTTCGGTTAATAATGTCGATTTTGCTAAGAGATGGCCTTACTAATACATTTGTTGGTATGGACTAGTGACATCTATGGCGTTTTGGAAGGTAAACATACGCCATTAAAAGCCAGTTCGTTATTAATTGTCATTGTGCGAAAAACAGAGTTCTTCATAGCTTTGAATATGTCATGTTTCGTACCAGAAAAAGACGTTTTGTCGTGAAATTTAATAGCATTCTTTCATTTGAAGAAAACGGCTGCTGAAAGTTAGCAATTGTTGGTTGAAGCTTATGATGGACATGTTCAAACCCAAAAAACTTGGGTAGACCCAGGCCACTCTTCAACATCACAGCCAGTGCGCAATATACAGGGAAAAAAGCTTTGGTGTGTATTTGGTGGGATAGTAGAGGAGCTGTGTATTACGAACTGTTGAAAACCTGGTGAAACGATTTCTGGAGATCGATACCGACAACAATTGATAAAGTTAAACCGAACATTGAAGGAAAAACGACCAGAATACGCCCAAAGACATGATAAAGTGATTTTTCAACATGACAATGCTCGGCATGTTGCAAAATGTGTTAAAACTATTTGGAAAACATCAAATGGAACGTTCTACACTACCCGCCGTATTCACCCAACTTAGTCCCTTCAAACTACCACTTATCTCGATAGATGCAGTACGGACTTTTAGAAAAACACTTACAATGTTAAGAAGAAGTGAAAATTTGGCTTGATGAATGGTTGGCCTCAAAAGATGAAAAGTTCTTCTGGTGCGAAATCCATTCTTTGATAGAAAGATGGGAAAAAGTCATAGCTAACGATGGTCAATACTTTGATTATTAAGGAAATTCATTTTGTGATGGAAATAAACGCTTAAATATTGCGAAAAAATCGACATTATTAACCAAAACACCTATTGAAAAGGAAGTTTATTCATTTGATCCCAAATATGACATAACTATTATTATTATTATTACAAAAAAAAGAAGACAAAGCTATGGATAATCGCTTATCATTCATGATGGTCATTTTATTTATGAATATGGGTAATTGCTTCATGGCCAATTTATTACTTAAAAACTAAAGCCAGTTATGTATTTGAGTACTTTCCAAGGTAGAATAGATCGGTAGATATATTTTTTGATACAAACACAATCCACTGTTTACTTTGTTTTTAAATTAAATAACCGATACGGCTCTATTAGATTTACGTGTGAAATTGAGAACAAATAGCAATTACTATTCCTGGATATTTTAGTTACTAAAAATAATAATAAAACAGAATTTGACATCTACAGGAAAGCTATCGTAACAGATAGATAAATTCAATTTACTTGCTATACTTTTTGATTCATCGTTTAGTCACGTTCCTTTTGAATGATGTCGGATTCGAAAATAAAAGGAATCATATTCAGAATGAAACTAACATTAAAGGTTATAACGACAACTCAATAAACGAATTAATAATTAGATATAAGTTTAGGTTAAATATTTATAACGTCGCCTTTTTTAAAAGTGAGTAAAATACGATGAAATATATTTCAATATCGTATAATCTAAAATTTACAAACTCAATAAGGTATTTATTGAGGTAGGCCTCATATTAGTCTGAAGTCATCAGACAACTTTAAAAATATCTGAAGCCTGAAGCATAAAATTAACGAATATGAAAGAAGTGAAATTTATCAAATAAGTTGTAATAATTGTGACATGAAGTATGTTGAGCAAATTAAAAGATGGATTCGAACAAGATTTAAACAACGTTTAGTTCATTTGGGGCATGGTAGATCAGAAAAATCAAGTTCTGTCGAACATGTGTGGTTGAACACAATCATATATTTAGTAGATATTTTGGAGTTAATTAAAAATGTATCTGATATGAGATAATTAAATCCATACGAAAATACTGAAATTACAAACTATAAAAATAGTCTAAATAAGGAACCGAGGATCCATTCTTCGTAGTTATTTAAAACAGATTAGTTGATAGGAATAAACCACCGTCTGTAACTGGTCGGTTCTAATTGAGTAAATTACAATTTTAGCATAATTAGTCCAGTTTTTACATTTGGGGTCAATCATGATTCCTGATGGTGTTAACATGGTTAGCGAAACGTGTCGAGTGAAAAGTCAAGGGTTTGGTGTAACGGCGATACCTGTTGAGTACTTCTAATAGTATAACAGAAAATATCCATTGGACTCCAATTATCGGTATTATAGTGCCTAAAAAATTCGGACAAATTTAAGAACAGTGTTCCTTAGATATAGACTATAAACAAGTTCAAATATGGCGTTGTCCAGTGGCTATTCTCATAACTGTGATTGCAAGGGTAATGATTATGATGCCACTATCAATGATGGTTAGTTGTTGGGTTGCAGTTTTGATAGACATCGCGGGTATTTTTTTTTTTTATGTCTAGTTGAGTTCAGTCAGTACTATAATTTGTTGTATATATATATATATATATATATATATATATATATATATATATATATATATATATATATATATATATATATATATATATATATATACATATATATATATATATATATATATATATATATATATGATTAATGTTGTATGAAACTACAGCATTTTATTCCTAACTAATTGTGTTCCGGTTATAGCTGAAAAAGTCATTGTTTTAGAAATTTTAATTCTTAAAAATTTAAATTTAAAATATGTTTTTATTCCTATTAGTTCCGGAATTCTAAACTCGTTCCCGTAGAGGAAAACGGATATACAGAGAAACAGATAAACGAGCAGATATACTGGCGAACAATTAAGATCTTATAAAAATCACCTTGATCTTATTAAAACCTAGATGAAAATATCAAAGCATATTATAAAATAAACTACAATTTCACATTTAGTTTGCTTAAATAATATTCCTCTGAAAATTGCTTGGATTTATGACAAAATAATATTCTATATCAACATGATTTGTGGGCTGTAACTCTCGAGCTGTTTTTAGAAAAGAAATAGGAAAACTGGATAAACTGAATCCAGTCTCAGATGGGAATAAACAAACTCGAGGAAAATTAAACATTCTCTTTTCTTTATGGCTTTCGAGCAGCCTCGTGATCTTCGGGGAACATTTTTTATGTCAATATGATAATGTAAAGGTAAACCGTTGTATTTGGACAAAATGTTTTCAATTTTACCATTATATAAGACGTACCATTTCTTCAGAAGGGACGTTGTAATTTAAGATTAATTGAAGTACAAGGCTTATCTTCTTTCTAAGTTAAAAAATAATTTATTTTAATTACAATTTAAGTGTTCCAATCAGGTGGGACAATTGCAATATGTAGTATGTACAACAACTTACTCATTTGGTTAACGTAAGTAGGTAATGGGACGCTATCAGGTACTCTCTCCCTACCTATCAAATTTCTGCGATTTTCATGAAATATTTTATTTTGTTAACATGTTATAGTAAAGGTAAATAGTTCAATCTTTGTAAAACGTTCTTAATTTTATCACTATATAAGACATAACTTCTCTCTAGAAGGGCGCGGTAATCAAGGATTAATTGGGGAAAAAGTATAGGCTTTATATTACTCCGTATTCAAAAAATCACTTATTTTAATTACTGCTTAGGCATTTTCATCAGCTGCCACTATCATCGAGGCTACAACATGTTGTACTATCTGCAATAATCTACCCATCTGCACGACTCTAGACGAATAAATGGCTGAAGTTAATTTCAATTCTAAAAAGCCTGAAAAATTGCGAGAACTACAGGTGTATAAGTCTGATGAGCCACGCTTCTAAAGTGTCTTTTCGAGTAATTTATTTTGAGAATATTCCAATATTATGAAAATATGATTAACAAAACATTATTCAACTTCATTAAGGGTCTTGGTACATGAGAAGCTGTCTTGTCAATGAAATTGTTGGCATACTCGTATAAATGCTACATAAAAAAGCAAAATGTATTCATCTATTTTATCTAGAATCTGACTGCTTTTGAAGTCACTAATGAAGCTGTAATACCTGCACATTGGCAAAACAGTGAGGTCATACTTTTATTCAAGAAAGGCAATCACGAAAACCTTGAGAATTATCGCCCCATCAGTTTGTTACCGCATTTCGCCGAGAAGGATCTCGTAGAAGATGGTGAATATTGGACCTCGTCGAACAAATGATTCTATAAGAGGTATCTATCAGAATGTCCGATCATTAAACTCTAAATTAATAGACTTTAACAATAATGTGTAGGCTACATCTGATCAGTATGATGTTGTGATTTTAACTGAAACTTTGCTTCATGATTACGTTATGGATAGCGAAATATTTCCGGTCATGTTTAATGTGTTCAGGAAGGATAGAAATTATGCAACATGTAGAAAGTCCAGAGGGGGTGGGGTTCTGATAGCGGCAAAAAACATATTGATATTTGTAGGGTTAATACACATTTTGAGGATGAAAATGTTGACCTTCTTTGTGTAAAGTTAAATATGGGAAATAGTAGATTCATTTATCTTCTTGCTGTATATGTTGCGCCAATGTGCGGTCTGCATTCATATGAAAAGCTATATACATTTATTGAAGAGCAAAATTATCTCTTGGATTCTAATTTTGTAATTATAGGTGATTTTAATTTAACATATCTCAAAATGTATTATGAAGTGAAAACAGCTGATAAATACGTTGAATTGTTAAATCATTTTTTAAGCTTCTATGGTGTTAATCAGTATAATCAAGTTGTAAACTCCACAAACCGATTATTGGACATTGTGGTAAGTAATGGTAATTGTCTTGTTTTAAAAAACGACTTTAGTCTCGTTCCAGAAGATAAATACCACCCCACTCTGGGTATTACCGTATCAATACCGCATATGAGAATAAAAGAATTAAACTCTAATGATGTACGCTATAATTTCCGCAAAGCGGATTATTTGTCTTTATATCATATGTTGCATGTCGCGGATTGGACATTTCTTGAATGTTATGATAATGTTAATCTAGCCCTCAACGGTTTCTATGAGAAACTATATAACATATTTAATAAGTGCATACCTAGAACTAATAATAAATCAAAAAAGTATCCTACTTGGTTTAATACAGAAATAATAAATAAACTCAAGTATAAAGCAAAATTGAGAAAAAAATATAAAAGGACTAATGATTTACTGGTATTGTTAGAATTTAAACAAATACTGGCTCAACTAAAAACGGATATAAGAAGTGCTCAATGTACATACTTGATAATAGTACAGAACAATATTGGAACAAGCCCTCGTTTATTTTGGTCCTTTATAAATAATAAAAAGGGGTCATTGCACATACCAAATAAAATGTTTTTCAATATAGAGGAGTTTAATGGAGGGGATGAAATATCTATTGCATTTGCTAATTACTTTGAAAGCGTCTACTCTAATGACTTAGGTAGCAGTAATGATAATGTTGAAAGTGTCAATCATCACGGTGTCCTAATTGACAAAACTGATATAGTTAATGTTGTAGAGACATTGAGGGAGTTGAAGGACGATAGAGCAACAGGTCCAGATGGCATTCCCCATACATATTTAAGGGCTTTAAGGATATATTATGTTATCCGCTACTGTTTTTGTTTAATTTGAGTCTTAAAACAAAAATGTTTCCCCACCTATGGAAAAGAACAAGAATATGTCCAGTTTTTAAAAAGGGTAACAAAAATGATATAAAGAGCTATCGACCAATTACAGTACTCTCAACGGCAGCTAAAGTTTTTGAAAAGATTTTTTATAACAGAATATCAACTTCGGTTCGTCACAGTATAAGTACCTATCAGCACGGCTTTATGGAGGGTAGATCTGTCATTAGTAATTTATTAGCGGTAACGCAGGCAACGTCGGGTGTCTTAAATCGGCGCGGCCAAATGGATATTGTATATACAGACTTTGAAAAGGCATTTGATAAGGTCTCATTTGTGATATTGTTGAATAAGCTGGAGAAGGAGTTTGAATTTCATATAAATTTAATTGAGTTTTTAAAATCTTACCTTCATAATCGTGAACATGTAGTAAAGATAAAGGGGTATGAGTCCCAACCTTTTACACCTACATCCGGGATTCCACAGGGGTCCAATCTAGGACCTCTGCTCTTTTTACTCTATATCAACGGCATCACCGGTGTAGTTAAAAATGCATCCTGCCTGTTATTTGTTGACGATTTAAAACTTTATTATGAAATCAGATCGCCTGCTGACTGCCGGATTTTGCAGAACGATATAGACAACGTTGCAAAATGGGCAATTGACAATAAGATTTACTTTAGTGTAAGTGTACTGTTGTTTCTTATACTAGAAAATTGAAGCCGATAAAGTTTACATATAGCATTGCACTCTTGTATGAGGATAAGATAAAGGACTTAGGGATGATGTTGGATTCCAAATTGATGTTTAACTATCATGTAAGTTATACAGCAAGCAAAGCGAACAAAATGTATGGCTTAATTGTCAGAAGCACAAAAGATTTTAGAAGTACAAATTGCATAAAACAGCATATATCCTATGTTAGAAGTATATCAGAATATGCGAGTATAGTATGGTCACCCTTTTATAATTGTCACAAGCGAACACTTCAATTGATACAGAATAAAATTATGCGGTTCAAACCGGTTCATATAACTCTATGATCTCTTCTACACTATTGCATGAACGCTATGGGATGGTAACCTTAGAGAAGCGTAGAAAACAATATTGCATGCTCTACTTGTACAAAGTAGTGAATGGTCTCATTGATGACCCGGGATTTCTGTCCAACTTATATTTCAGTGTGCCAACGTACACCACAAGAAATCATAGCACTTTCTATATACCAGATATAGCCCATAATAACCATCACCTGGGATCTCCATTGTATAATGCTTGCATGCTATACAATGGAATCCAGAATAGTGTAGATATATTTAGTGATAAGTGCAGTCTTTTCAAAACTAAATTGCGTGCATTATTTTAAGTGTATGTAGATTATTATGTAATATTATTTAAATTAAGTTAATTTAAGTTCTGGTACTTTATAATTGGAAAGATCTCTGTGATCAATTTGTAAGTGCAGTAAATAAATAAATTTGTATAAACTTCTTATTAAAATTGTCACAAACCGTCTAACAAGTTCGAGGACTACCAACCAGTTGAATAGGCGGGTTTTCGCAAGGAATTTCGAACAACAGATCATATCTAGACGCTCCGCCTTTTAATAGAAAAAGCGACTGAATATAATATTAAGATGCACCTAGCTTTCACTGATTATAAGAAGGCTTTCGAATCTCTGGAACACTGGAAAATTATGTAGTCCTTGGCTCAAGCCAGAATAGACTCAAGATATACAGAACTCCTAAAATTCATCTGTGAAAATGCGACATTAACAGTTAAATTAGATGAAGATCGAAAAAACAGAACGCATAAAGATCAAGAAAGCTGTTAGGCAAGGCGACACAATGTCACTAAAAATTGTTTTTCCTGGCCTTGGAGGATGTATTTAAAAGTCCTGAATGGGAAGAGAATGGAATTAAAATCGATGGCGTATATTTACATCACTTGCGATTCGCAGATGATGTAGTACTGATTAGCGAAGATCTAGGAGAACTCAAAATCATGATAGAACAACTTAAATTTGGACTCGAGATTAACATCAAGAAAACAAAACTTCTAAGCCCACAAAACAAAAATTAAGATCGGCCGGGAAGAG
>CM032456.1:110532082-110687933 GCA_019049505.1 Pachyrhynchus sulphureomaculatus | reverse complement strand
GAAATCGTCATGAATAAACTTCTTTATTTTGTCATTTCACAGGTGGATTTTGAATTTCCCCTGCTATTTCAGTATGTGGACGATTTACTAGTAGTTTACCTGCCGAAATTATTCATGACACTCTCAATATTTACAAGTCTTTCAAGCATAAACTAGAGTTTACTGTTGAAGAGGAAACTGACTGTGCTGTTCCGTTTTTGGATACGAGGATTGTGCGCTCTGAGAATAATACAGTCAAACTTGACTGGTACATGAAAAAATCAAGTTCGGGTAGATATATCCCATTCCACTCGTATTACCCTATGAGACAAAAACTGAACATCATCAGAGGTTTAAAGAACAGAATAGATAAGATTTGCCACTCCTCTTTCGAATAAAAAAAAATGTAAAGCTGTTAGAAAACATTTTATTGGTCATTTACTATCCAAAAACCCTTATAAAAAAGATATTTCAAAGATCCCCCTTCAAATCAATCCAACTGTTCTCACTACCGCTACCAACAACGGTATTAAAGTAGGAAAGTTACAAATTATAGAAGGTCTCTCCCAGTCCTTGACTTCCCTATTTGCAAATACAAATATAAAGATTGCTAGCTATAATTTAAAAAAGATGAATTGTTTTTATGCTAAACTAAAAGACAAAACCGATACTTTACAAAGATCTAATATAATTTATGGCATTCCCTGTCAATGTGGTTTGGTCTACATCGGAAACGTTAAAAAAGCTCTCTAAGAGATTAGCTTTACACAAAAGAGATAGCAAACATAAACCTAACGCAACCAGTTTGAGTTTACACGTAAATAATACAGACCACAGAGTACAATATAACAATAGCTTCATTCTGGATATTGAAACTAATTACTTCAGAAGAAATTTCTTGGAAATCTGGTACATAAAAACTTGCAAAAATAATCTCAATAACAAAAAAGACATAGAAGGATTAAGCTCTATTTACACCTATTTGTTAACACAAAATCACACCAGGTCAATCAAAAATAACGATTTTTCTGAAAAAATTAGTTCCCAGTAAAGGTGACGTTTCCTTTTCTGTTATTCCTGTTTTTTTAAATACTTTAAATTACTTTATGTGTCTTTTTGTTATAAAATTAAAAGTTAAATATGATAAATAATAAATAACTTTTCCAATAATAATATTCACTTTAAATACTTTAAACTACTTTATGAGTTTTTTTTGTTATAAAATTAAAAAATAAATATGATAAATAATAAACAACTTTTCCAATAATAGCATTCATCAAAACTTACTAAGTCTCTAGCTTTAATGTTTGGATTTTTTTTGTCGACCTGCGTACGATATAGAGTACCAACAATATCCGGTGTCGGACTCAAATATTACTAAAATTTACTAAATACGATGTCACAAAAATTTAAAATCATTTCAACATCATGGTCTTTCTCATAGTTATTTCTGTCTTCAAAAGTGTTTTTAAAGAATGTTATTAACACTATTTTATTTTCTGATACTGGTGATACAAATTTTATTTTGTATCACCAGAGATAAATTAACTGCTGAATTTTCTAAGTAAATTGTAAATACAACTTTATCTATAATATATATAAAATGCAACGTCTCTCTGTCTGTCTGTCCGTCCGTTAGTGCGCCTATCACTGAAGAACCACTTATCCGAT
Source organism: Pachyrhynchus sulphureomaculatus (assembly GCA_019049505.1). Taxonomy (NCBI): domain Eukaryota; kingdom Metazoa; phylum Arthropoda; class Insecta; order Coleoptera; family Curculionidae; genus Pachyrhynchus; species Pachyrhynchus sulphureomaculatus. The sequence goes on along the minus strand of CM032456.1, from coordinate 110,686,283 downwards.
TTACGTACTTTTTTTTTAAAACATACATATGTTCTCTGGCCAGGTTATAGGCTATATTTTATTACGATAGGTAGCATAAGGAATGAGCAGTGACGTAAAATAGTGAATGATGTCGGAAATAAGTTTGCCGCTAGCGCGTGCCTTTGCAATACACAGCCTAAACCATTAAATATGGAACAATATTATGTAGCAAAGAACATCTGTAATGTATAATCTATAATATATATAAAATGCAATGTCTCTCTGTCTGTCTGTCTGTCCATTAGTGCGCTTATCACGCGGGAACCACTTATCCGATTTACCTGTCTTTTTTTAAATTCATACATATATTCTTTGGCCAGGTTATATAATAATAATAATAATCTATATCTATAATATATATAAAATGCAATGTTTGTCTGTCTGTCTGTCTGTCCGTTAATGCGCTTATCCCTCGAGAACCACTTATCCGATTTACGTGATTTTTTAAATTCATAAATATGTCCTCTGACCAGGTTATAGGTATATATTTTATTACATCCATAATATATATAAAATGCAACGTATCTCTGTCTGTCTGTCTGTCCGTTAGTGCGCTTATCACTGGAGAACCACTTATCCGATTTTCGTACTTTTTTTTTTAAAACATACATATGTTCTCCGGCCAGATTATAGGCTATATTTTATTACGATAGGTAGCATAAGGAATGAGCAGTGACAATAATAGTAAATGAAGTCGGACACAGTTTGCCGCTAGCGCGTTCTCTTGCAATACACAGTCCAAACCATTAAATATGGAACAATATTATGTAGCAGAGAATATTTATAATATATATAAAATGCAATGTCTCTCTGTCCGTCTGTCTTTCTGTCTGCCTGCCTGTCCGTCCGTTAGTGTGCTTATCACTAGAGAACCACTTATCCGATTTACGTGCTTTTTTTTTAAACATACGTATGTTCTCTGGCCAGGTTATAGGATATATTTTATTAGGTGACATAAGGAATAAGCAGTGACGATAATAGTGAATCAAGTCGGAGAAAAGTTTACCGCTAGCGCGTTCTCTTGCAATACACTCCCTAAAGCATTAAATATGGAACAATATCATGTAGCAAAGAATACAATATATATAAAATGCAACGTCTCTCTGTCTGTCTGTCTGTCCGTTAGTGCGCTGATCACTCGAGAACCACTTATCCGATTTACGTGTTTTTATAAATTTATACATATGTTCTTTATAATTCGATATAAGCCTAGATAATGGGAGATAAGGTGAGATAATGGGAGATAAGGAGAAATAATAGGAGAAAAGTCGAGATAAGCCTCGATAATGAGAGATAAGGTAAGATAATGGGAGATAAGTATAAATAATGGGAGATAAGGAGAGATAATGGGAGATAAGCAGAGATAAGTCTAGATAATGGGAGTTATGTGAGAGATAATGGGAGATAAGGAGAAATAATGGGAGAGAAGTCGAGATAAGCCTAGATAATGGGAAATAAGGTGAGATAATGGGAGATAAGGCGCAATAATGCGAGATAAGGAGAAATAATGGGAGATGAGCAGAGATAAGCCTAGATAATGGAAATTATGTAGAGATAATGGGAAATAAGGAAAAATATTGGGAGATAAGGAGAAATAATGGGACATATTTTATTACGTTGGGTAACATAAGGAATAAACAGTGACGATAGTAGTGAATCAAGTCCACGCGAGCGGAACCGCGGGCCCGGCTAGTAAATTTATAAATCACATATCATAAGGAGCGTCTTAACTTTGTTTTCTATACCTTGTTTGCATTTCAGTATCCAGAAGAAGCTACCAATTAAGCAGCGAAAAATAAAAAGCAGATACTAGAGCCTATAGATGAGATTGTTCATCTCTTCTCCTCATAAGGGCGTTCCCCAGTAGTTAAACTTCCGATTGTTATATATATATATATATATATATATATATATATATATATATATATATATATATATATATATATATATATATATAATGGTTAACTTTATGGTATAAAATTAATAAAAACAAAGATTTTAATCATTCTCTCTCATTTTTTTGATCTTTATCAAATTTTATCTTTATATTTGGATTACTTACAAAGTTAAAAGATGTTGAAATTATGTAAAATAAAATAAAATAAAATATTTTATGAACACATAATACTTAATATTAAACAATCTATTTTATTTAATGAATTTTGAATATAAATATAAGTTACGCACCTCGAAAACCATGATATTTCTTAAAAAGATCTGGCAGCACTAGCAGGGAACAATAGCAACTGTTCGTGTTTTTAGGGCTGCTGGCTTTTACTTGTATCACTGATATAGAATGTGAAATTAGACAGAATTGTAGCATAGTCTATTTGTTATTGTGCAATATTTATTGTATCAAATTATATTAAATCTGATTTAAATTACTAAGGTTTTGCCCCAGGTCTAAATCCAGGTGAAGTTATTGTTAGTGCTCTATCTGTCAATCTTATTATAACAGTTTTTTGAGATTTGGAGTGGTGTGAATTAAAACTGAGGTATCGATCTGAGGAAATATATAAGAAAAAGTTTTAGGGAAAAAAAATAATTTTTATATATATATATATATATATATATATATATATATATATATATATATATATATATATATATATATATATATGTATGTATATATATATATATATATATATATATTATATATATATATATATATATATATATATATATATATATATATATATATATATATATATATAATATATATATATATATATATATATATATATATATATATATATATATATATATATATATATATATATATATATATATATATATATATATATATATATATATATATATATATATATATATATATATATATATATATATATATATAAATATATTGTTTTTTTTTTTATCTAATTTTGAACTGACATACAGTAAGTAAGGGTAGGTTCAGTAGCCATTATTTTCTAAACGAAATCTTTTATTTCCTCAATTTTTACCCAACAAATATCTCGGTAATGTTCTAATATATGATTAAGTATTCACAAACAACATATAAACGGGCAGAATTAATTCTGACCTGCCGGGATACAGGTTTTTTGGACAACAATAAATGAACTACAGACAAAGTTACAATAATGAGAAACGGCTGGGACAATAACATTTTAATCTTGTTGAGTGATATATAAAGATTAATATACAATAGTTTTAAACTATCCGACGATTTTTGTAATTGTTAGTTCATTAGGGGCCCGTTATTTCATCACAGTCTCGACCAGAGATATGTCTGCAACCCTAGTTGCCCTGAGTTTAGTTTTATACCACTAAAGTATAATACTATTCTTTTCGCTAGACTGGATTTCAAACTGTGTAACTTAGACAAGTGAATGGTTGAGCTAACGCCTGATTCACAATATACTCACCAACATGGTATTCATGCGGTATAAAATAAAAACCCACCACCACAACCATATCGGCCGCATATGGTTGGTAATAACAATCTTTGATTATATGTAGTACATAAGCAGTGTATATTAGGGATAAGAGGAGTTATAGAATAATTCCTGGTAGTTTATCGGCTTTACAGGACGTGAAATTCGCAAGCTTCCTCTATTACCACTCTTTAAAGTTTATCTGAAAGGTATGACAGAAAAAATCTAACAAAGCAATCATTAAAGCCATAATATTTTACTTTTGAGCAAAGTGGAGCATGGTATAGGCTATTGAATATCGCATAAAGGTTCAGTATTACCACTCAGGCCGTACGACTTTCATAAGGGTCTCTGATGTTGTGAAATATTAAAGAGTCATTGAAAACCCGACTGTAAATAAACAATTTATATTATATAATATAGTTGAAGAACACTATGACAAATATAAAAAAATCCTAAGGTATCTCTCTCTTCCTCTCTTTGAACCTGTAATGACTTACGGCTGCCACGCCACACTCGGATAATAAAGAAGAGTTCGATAGAAATGCTCAGAGTAATACAAGAACTTTGAAAAAGCAGATGTTCGGAGTATCTCTAAGTCAAAATTAGAAATAAACTAGTAATGGGCATAACAAAGATAAGGGACGTCGGAGAGGCTACTACCGAACTAAAATGAGGATTCGCTGGATATGTGCCGGGATGAGAGATGAAATAAGATTAGTGGAAACCACATCTGGGAGGGAGATTAGTTGGCAACCAAAACGCTGAATTGACGAGATCACAATCATTGGATGCGAGAAGCATAAAACCGATACAACTGAAGACGAAGGAGGGAGTTTCAAAACGGACTGCTCAGGACTGATGATGATGACGATGCTACACAGAACGATGATGATGATATATGGAACTATCAAAAAACATCTTTAAATTAATATTTGAAACTTAACCAACGAGGATTAGTATTAAAAACAACTATAGAACATTTTATTTAGAAGTTACATCATTGTTATAAAAATGTAAATAAAATTAATGTCAAAAAAAGTCTCCATACACTTAAGAACTGCACTGAAAAAAACACGTTATTATCAGCTGTATTTTATCAAGCTATCCATTGCTCGCTAAACTGAAAACAAATGAATAATATTCGGCCATACTTTATAATCTGTCACTTGTTGCTAGTAATTTTGCAGTGGGTTTTCAAAGTAGTATTAAAAATGAGCTAGAGAAATTGTGAAATTCTATTTCAAGACCGAAAGATCATAACTGATTTGGGGAAAGATGGAGAATCGTACAGAAATATAGGAAAAATGGTTAAAAAGTCGCATGCTACTCTTCAGTACATTGTAAACCAGTATAAATTAACGGGTTCGTATAAAATTCGACCACGCTCCGGTCATCCCAAGAAACTGACTTCACGTTAAGAGGCCAGTATTATTGGAAAAATAATTATAGATCACAAGAAAAGTGCACCAAAATTAAAAAAAGAAGTACGGGAACCATTTTCGAAAAATGTTTGTTCATAAACAGTGAGAAATTGTTTACACAGGGCATAAGGGGTGTGCAGCCATGAAAAAGCCGTTAATTTCGGAAGCTAACCGCAAAAAGCGGTTAGCTTTTGCTAGAGAACTCGTTACTAAACCTCCTGAATTTTGGGAATCCGTAATCTTTAGTGATGAAACTAAAATTAACCTTTTTGGGTCTGATGGCAGAAGTAAAGTTTGGAGAAAGAAGAATACCGCATTCGATATTAAAAACATTTGTTACACGGGGTGACAAGGGGTGGCAGTGTTCTGCTTCGGGGATGTATGTCCACTGGAGGGATTGGAAATTTACACTTTATTAATGATACCATGGATCAGCATGGTTATCTGAACGTTTTGAGAGACAATTTAAGAGAAAGTGTCCAAAAATTAGTACTCAAAAAAAGATACATTTTTTAACAGGACAATGATGATCCGAAACATACCGCAAACTTAGTGCGAGAATGTATGGTCCATAATGTGCGACAGCAACTACATACACCTCCGCAATCACCCGATGTTAACCCCATCAAGCATTTATGGGAGGAACTTAAACGGCGGGTTCGCAAACATAATGTTTCAAATAGAGAAGAATTAAAAATCAGAATATTGAACGAATGGGAGAACATGCAAGCAGAAGTTACTAGAAAGCTGGTTGTAAGCATGACAAAAAGGTTACAGGAGATTATCAAGGCCAACGGCGGTCCCACTAAATATTAGTTTAAATGAAGTTGTTATTTTCCGTTAAACTCCATCAAACTATTATTGATTATTGTTAAGTGTACGGAGACTTTTTTGACATTAATTTTGTTTACATTTTATAACAATTATGTAACTTCTAAATAAAATGTTCTGTAGTTGTTTTTAATACTAATCCTCGTTGGTTAAGTTTCAAATATTAATTTAAACATGTTTTCTCATAATTCCAATTAATTAGTTAAATATAACAGAAAAATAGTATAGAAAGCAGGTGGTGTATGGAGACTTTTTGGACTGACTGTGTATATATCTATGTATATGCTGATTTAAAGGAATAAAAGTGAAACGATACAAATAAGTACTGTGATACAATAGGTTAACAAACAGCTTGTTATCAACCAATTTTATATCGTAAAAGCTTTTCCAATTACACCATCTGACAGTAAAAAGGGCCTAAATACAACACCGAGATACATATTCAACAAGTCCCTAAAATTTAAATATTCCCCATTTCAACCCTCTTTTTATTAAAAGAAATTCCCCAAAGTTTTCATTCATCTGACATTCCTCGCAGACGACCTCAAAGTTCGATCTTTTTCAAGTCCCTTTTGTGGCGTGCATTCGAGCTGTGGTGGCTAAAATGACTTGCAGGCCGCGACTTGACAGTTATTTAACCCGGTGATAGATATTTTACGTTGAGTGGCTACAATCGATACGATTATTTACAAAACGAGAGAAAAATGTATACAAAGAAAAGCACTTTCTTAGAAATTTATCTTGTAATTTGTTGGATTTATAAAGGTTATTTAGAGTGTCTTATTTACAGGAAAGACGTATAATATAAGATCGGGACAAGTTTTGAAGATGAAATGAGAGCTTAGTGATAATATAAAAAAAAATATTGCTCAAAATAGCTCGTTATTTTTCATTCTATGAAGCTTATGGAATGAACAAGAGTAGGGAGATATTTTTTTTATATTCAACCGAAAATGAAAAGAAGCTGTTGCTTCTAAACGTTTTGTCTACCGACAATGGTGTGAAAATCCTAACGTCATAAATCATAATATCTTTGTTCATACTCGGAATAGATGCAAAGAAATTATCGACCAAGGAGACACACAATCAAAAATTAAAAACAAACTTCTTGCCTGCCCCAACAATTCCAGGTCCTTTTAGTCAGTCGGAAAGGTCTTTAGTCAAAATGTCACTAATAGAAAATACTATTGCAACAACGCTTGCTGACAAAGCCAACTTGTTAGCTAAACTCTTTGCTTCGCATTCTACTGTCGATTTCCCAGGAAGAACACCATTCCCATAGTAAAAGATGCCCGATATTGCCTTTAGACAACGTATCATAAAACGTATCTTAATGGACACCAAATAAGCTTCTAGTGCTGATGGAATACCTGCCATAGTACTAAAAAAATGTGGAGCGAACTAACACCAGTTTTTTGTAGAGATTTTAACATATCCTAAAAAAGGGAAAAGTTCGTTCCTACTGGAAATGCGCTACAGTTCAGCCGATATTCAAAAAAAGACAAGAAGACCTTGCCAAATAACTACCGACTAGTGGCACTGCTTTCAATAATATTGTAACTTAGGGAAAAGGCTATCAATCACCATCTTCTAAAATATCTATGTTATAAGGATTTAATAATATTATCGACAATCAATACGGCCATCGTAACCAACGATTAGAAGAAGTTCTGCGATCTTTTCAACTTGTGTTTGATTGAAGGCAAAATCCCAAATAAGTGGAACAACGCAATCGTTATCTTGCTACATAAATCTATAAATTGTTTGCAAAGATCTTAACAAATAGACTGACTCTCAAACTGGATAGCTACCAACCTCCTGAGCAGGCTGGGTTCAGGAAAGATTATGATACATGCGAACACATACTGACCATGTGTTGCTGGAAAAGTCAGTGGAATATCATCTGGACATCTGCCTAGCTTTTGCAGATTTCCACAAAGCATTTGATACAGTGGAACATTGGGCTATGAGGGATGCGAATGCCAGAATCGAATATAGGTATACTCAGATACTTATGACAATACAACTTCCATTGTTCAATATGAAAAATCAACGAGGGGTATTCACACAAAATTTAGAAGACAGAATCAAGAACTTGCACTGGGACAATCGGACAATGACTAATGGGAAAAGACTGAATTATCTTCGGTACGCGGATGATATTGTCTTAATTGCAGAGAATTCCGCTGAATTGCAAGCAATATTGACGGACTTGGAGAGCGAATTATCTACTGTCGAACTGAAGATGAATTTGCAAAAAATCAAGGTAATGTGTAGAGAACGTCACGGTTTAAAACACTACTCTGGAGAACGTTGATGAATATGTATACCTTGGCAATAGAATAAAACTGGGCTACGAAAGTCAAACAACCGAGATTCATAAAACAAAAAGATTGGCTTGGGCAGCATTTGGTAAAACGAGTAACACAGTAACAAAAATATCCCTATGTATCTGCGGACTCGGCTCTTCGACCAGTGCATCTTGCCAGTTCTAACTAAACATGGACACTTACCAAGCACTCTATGAATCAACTGAAGACAACACAACGTGCTATGGAACGACAAATGCTGGGTATATCTTTGAAAGATCGTAAAAACAGCATTTATATTAGGTCAATCACTAAGATCAGAGATGTAACAGAGACGGTGGCTGAACTCAAATGGAGCTATGCTGGTCATGTTGCTAGATATGCAGATGACAGATGGTCCCAATCTATATTTAAATGGAGACCATACATGGGTAAGTGATCGAGAGGACGTTCTATCCCTAGCATCCTCTCTCAATTTGCTGACCAAATATGTCTTCGCATGAACATATTATAGGTATAGCAAAGAGAGTTTCTTAAAAGCTGAAAATATGTCGAACTAGAATGCTTTACACTCCACAACAAATGTTAATTTTGTAGCTAAATTTCGACCAACGATGGAATACTGCTCCAAGGTGTTTAACCCAGATTTTATAACTCTGTAGAGCAAATATATAAATATAACTCTGTACAGCAAATATCAAGTCATACATGTCTATGCTCCTACGACAAGCCATGAAGATCAAGAAGTAGAAGAATTCTATGAAGAAATATCACAAGCGCTTAACGAAGACAGAACAAAGTATACACTGGTAATAGGTGACTTTAACGCCAAGCTAGGAAAGAAAGCAGAAAATATGGATAGTTATATAGGAAATTTCATCCTCGGAGAGAGGAACAACAGAGGACATACGCTGATGACATTTCTGGAAAGGAAGAAACTTTATAATATGAACATTTTCTTTCAGAAAAAGGAGAAGAGGAAAGGGACATGGATTAGTCCTGATGGTGAGACAAGAAATGAAATTGATTATGCACTAATAACACATAAGAACATAGTAACAAACATGAAGGTCCTAAAGAGATTTACAACGGGTAGTGATCATGGGCTGGTCAGAGCAAAAGTATTTTTTAACAAAAGGCTCGAACGAACAAGCTTATACAACAAGAAAACAAATAAAACAGACAGGCAAACACTAAAAGAAAACGCTGAACAATACCAAGAACAAATTACAACCAACTTCAATAACAACATATTAACTACAGAAGCAAGTATAAACGAAAGAAACAGAAAAATAATTGAAACACTCAAGACCACCGCAGAAAAAAATAGCTCCCCAACCTACTAGGTGAAAAGAATAACAAGCTCAGTGAAGAAACAAAAAGAATGTTGGAACAACGAAAGACAACTTATACACGAAGGAAAGAGATTAACTGTCGAATATGCAGAATGAATGAATAAGAGATCTTTGAATGCCTCAAATGTGGAAATATACCGGAAGACTGGAAAAACGCCATAGTCATCTTAATATACAAAAAAAGATCCCGAAAACCTAGAAAACTACCGGCCAATTAGCTTACTCTCCCAAGTTTACAAGTTGTTCTCACGAATCATAACAAACAGACTGGAACACAAAATGGAATTATACCAACCGATAGAACAGGCTGGAAGACAGTACAAAAAGCGGCTAAAGAAGATATAAAGAAATACAAAGAAAAAACATGGTTAAAGATCTTATAGAGAAGAATAAAGGACTAAAAGTATTTAGAAGAGCAAATGCCTGTAAAAGGGAGATAATTAAATTGAAGGACCAAAAAGAAAACATAATCAATGACAAGAAAAATATCCAGAACGGAATTACAACTTTCTATCAAGACGTCTACAGTTCAAAAGTCCAAAATGTCGTAGCTGAAAAGAAAAATTCATCAACAGACAAAAGAGTAATTAATGTCAACTCAGAAGAAATTCCTGATATAGAAATAGTTAAAAAAGCCTTACAACAGATGAAAAGTGGACGAGCGGCTGGAGAGGATGATGTTATACCTGAAATGCTAAAATGCGGACGTGAAGCCCTAATGAATGAATTAAGAGATCTTTGAATGCCTCAAATGTGGAAATATACCGGAAGACTGGGAAAACGCCATAGTCATCTTAATATACAAAAAAGGTGACCCCGAAAACCTAGAAAACTACCGGCCAATTAGCTTACTCTCCCAAGTTTACAAGTTGTTTTCACGAATCATAACAAACAGACTGGAACACAAAATGGAATTATACCAACCGATAGAACAGGCTGGATTAAGATCGGGCTTTAGTACGATTGAGCACTTGCACACATTGAGAATACTAATCGAGAAGGCCACCGAATATAATATACCAACGTGGCTCACATTTGTAGATTTTCGCAAGGCTTTCGACACGGTGGAAAAATGGGCGCTTATAATAGCTCTCAGAAATGCTCGTATAGGCCACAGATACAGCGAACTGATAGCCAGAATATATGAACGAGCAACACTCAAAGTTATGGTAAACCAAGAACCGACAAGCAAGGTCCTAGTAAACAGAAGGAGTAAGGCAGGGCGATGTAATATCTCCTAAGTTGTTTACAATGATCTTGGAATATGTATTCAAAGAACTGAATTGGGACGAAAACGGCCTTCTGATAGCTGGTGATCGGTTAAACAACCTGAGATTCGCAGATGACATTGTAATTACAGCAAACAACAAAAATGAAATGATCTAGATGATTACAGATCTCCATCACCAAGCAAGGAAAGTGGGACTTGACATAAACTTCTCCAAGACAAATTACATGAGTAACGAAGACACCAGTGATGAAAATATAGTGATTGAAGATTCAACAATAGAGAAAGTAAACACGTACATCTATCTGGGATACATAATAATGATAGGAAAGGAAAACCAGTAGCTTGAAATAGACAGAAGGATACGTATGGGATGGGCAGCATATAGAAAATTGAAATATGTACTGAATATGAACATTCCTCAAAGATCAACAACCTAAATTTATAATCAATGTATCTTACCAGCTACAACGTATGGAGCCGAGACATGGGTTTTAATTAAAAGAACAATAATAGAAAAACTACCACGAGCAATAGAAAGGAAGATGTTAAATGTTACTTTGAACGACAAGAAAACTAATAAATGGATTAGATAACACACAAAGGTGGATGATATCAAACGGATAACATCTCTGAAATGGAGCGGGGCCAGCCATATGGCGAGAGCGACGTATAAGTGGAGTGGCAAGATCGCTAGGTGGAGACCATAGGGTGAAAAACGAAGCATCGGAAGACCCCAGCAGAGATGGAGCGAGGATCTGAAGAGAATTGGAGGGCTTAACTGGTATCAACAAGCACAACATAAGAGAAAAATGGAAAGATTTGAGCGAGGCCTATACCCGACAGTGCGTAGAAAACGGCTAAATGAAGAAGGAGAAAAAAGGAAGAGCAAATATCAAAATACATTTTAAGAGCATAAAAATAACATTAACCACAATGACTGCAAGCCACAACTATTTTTAATTTAATGGCCTATTTTCCAAGTCCTGAATGTTATTTTAACTTCTACTGCAAGTATTGCCTTTCTATGTGTCACAATCTTACAAAACATAATATACCAAATATATATATAGTCATAATTTAGTAAAACATAGTATACTATTTATTTTCTCTCAATATCTTTGCATTTGGTGGTCATTTTCCCGTATGCTTTACATTAAAAGAGTTGTAAAAGAGAATTTGCAACTTAATAGAGTATAAAATACGATATTGGCTAAAACAAATTAAATGGAGTAACTTAACTGTTGTTTAAGCTGATGATAGATACTTGGTGTTGAATGACTACAATCGACTGTTTACAAAACAACAGAAAAATGTTAATAAGGATAAATATTTGCCTGATTTGCATATACTATTTATTATGCAGTCTAGTTAAGTTCTGAGGATAAAATAATAAATATTTATTCATATCTCAGCGTCCTGTAAATTTATATAACACCTCGTAAGTCAAGAAATAATATTCTCCCTCCATAAATTCGAAAATTATGTAGGCTTGTCATGAGTAAATCGAATAACTAAAAGAAAAAAAAAATACTGAAAGTACAATTACAGAACCGTATTTGCCATTTTATTAAAGATACTATTAAGCGTTAATTCGCCAAACGCTTAATTATTCTAACTGTCTGGAGTCGACGTGGCCCTGACGTCATGGTCCTAAGAGATTCTATAGTTTGAAGTTAGCCGCTGTGCGACGGGCAATACTGCATTATTCCTTAACTAAATAAGAAATTGGACATACCTCATTTGTATTCCAGCGGTGCCTTTGGGTGGGAAAGTGCTCGGCTCGGGGCAAACTCTCCAGGTTTTCCGGCAGCTTGATGGGTTCTCCGTCTGAAACAAGATGCCACAACATTATTTTAAGTAGGTACGTGAATAATGTTATATCTATTTCTCAGTTTCCGAAATTGTAATTGGTTTGCATATTAATACCAGTGTGTAATGTGTCACTTTTTACCATTGGTCATATTTTTTTAACGTTACCGTGACACCGTGCGTGAAATGTTTTGCCAAATATAAAAAAATTGTATATATCAAAACCACATAATAAAGTCTAGTTTGAAAAACTGAAAAAATCATTTTCTTTTTGGTTTTTAGAGCCCAATAACTTTAACATGTCGGTTTGAGATGTTTTTAATGTAAAATGAAAAACACCTTAATTGAGTAGTTTCAACTAATTTAAAATATGTTGAGTCTGATTCTAATTTCAGAAACCCTCACGCTGTCCTGGAGCCGAATCAAATAAAAATATGGGGCAGTTCCAAAATGTTGATGGGTTTTGATTCTAGCAGGTATTAGGAACATTTCAAGCCATTATAGAAAAAATCCGCTTAACGATTTTTTTTAATTAAAAAAAAAATGAATAAATTCTGCTGAGGCAGTTTATATGATTTTCGTATTAAAACAAACCCGAAATTGGTATTCTCAGCTTATATTAAAAATTATTATGTCAGATCTATTTTTTTTTTTAGATATTCTTTAACCTATATTAAAAGCGACGTCTCATTCAGCTCAAAGTAAAAATAAGAAAACCAAGACTATAATCGTTTGTACTAATATGATATGTAGGTCATTATCGGTTGAAAAAGTATAATATCGTCTATAGTCAAAAATACTTCTTCCACTCAACAGCTTCCGCGCCCCCTGCAAGCTAAATAAATACTGATTAGTTTCTTACATTATCTATACTAGTGCAATAATATAACATTTGTTTATTTGATAAGGTATACGCAATTTTCTACTATGTATTGGAGTTTTGCTCTTAAACCAATAAAGAACTGGTATACTTCAGTAAACAGGCAGTAGAGTCTGTACACAGTGACTTTACTAACGTCGGGGCGGCTTACAAGGTGTTAAAAATTCATCCTGAGTATGCAACGCACTTATTAAAAGCTTTGTGTGAGTACAATAGCTTACGCATGTAAACGCAAGAAAAAACGTTTCAGCTGGTTTTCTTTTTCGCAAGTTACTACTTATTATTGAAGAATTCTCATTAATATTACGAAAAATATTATTTTTGGTACTCACTACACAAATATTTTGTCTTTTATTTTTCAAACATATGTAGAGTGTAGTTTATAGTACCTACGTATAATTTATAGATAATATTATCAATATTTAAATAATATGCATTTCAAAATTATTACTTTTTGTTAGCATAAATATTAAATTAAATTTTACTTTTCGATATAAATGATATACATTATTCCATTTATGTATTATGTGAAAGTGTACATGTACCTTTACATGACTGATAACAATATATTTTTTCTTTTCACACATCCTTTTTTATTTTAAAATAAAGTATCAATTGACTTGCGAGCGTAAGAAAATAAATCAGTGATTATTAGGCTTGTTGGCGGGAGTTGATGAGTGGAAGGGGTATTTTTGACTATTTGCGATATTATACTTTTTCAACCGATAATGACGTACGTATTATATTAATACAAACGATTATAGTCGTGGTTTTCTTATTTTTACTTTGAGCTGAGATGTCGCTTTTGCTTTGTTTGGTAGCTTTTATTGTAGACTGATTTTCATAAAAAATAAATCTTAAAATTTTTTTCTAGCTTTTATTTCAAATGTCGATTTCTAATTTAAACTTTATTTAACCCATTCGTAATCGAATTTAAAAATTATCAACAACATCGCGATATTTTAACGATTATCTTATAATTTTTTTAAATTAGATTGCATATGGATTAAATAATATTAAAAAAAATCACAGAAGTGTAAATCAGAGATAATAATTTTTATTGACTTTTTTCTATAATGGCATGAAATGTTTCTAATACCCGCTAGACTCAAAATTTTGGAACCACTCCATATTTTTATTTGATTCGGCTCCAAGACACTGTGCCCTGCGGACAGCTTGCTCTTACTCCAGAGAAAGAGGATCACAGCTATTTAAAACGCTGCTAAGTATTCTTTTTTATTACTTGGGCACATCATTTAGGTGTAATAGGAAACGTTAGGGCCTATAAGCTGTAAATGAATTATATTGTATTTTGAAGCAAATTATCATATATCTAGTTTATACTAAGGTATAATATATATACAATCACACTAATGTCTGGACAGAAAAAATAACACTCTTCTTTTGGTCGGCATTCTTTTGTAAAAACGCTTAAATTTAATGTTTCAAAGTTATTCCTTGCTTGAATTATCTAGAACTTTCCCCAAAGAAATTTGTCATTCTCATTACATAGGTACAATCTAATGAAAAGTTACGTAACTCATGTCAAGACAAAAATAAAGTTAAATATTAAGTTTTAAATAAAGGTTAATAAAGGTATTGTTATTGTTTTATATATTAGAATGATTACAGAAGGCCGAAAGATCACTGGCCTTAATTTGCTTCTCTTACTGTTGACAGTGGAAAACTCAGCATTAAACTGTTCCCCATATATGTGCATATATACAATTCTTTCAGATTCTACGGCGCAGAGAAAAGAGGTCATAGTGAAAAAGATAGACTCCAAGCCGCTGATTTTTAATGAGCAGAGCATACGTGCTGCATGGAAATCCTTAAAGCTCTACAGGAGTGATCTGTCTGCGGAAAAAAAGCGATTCATGTTGATATGGAATCGCTGTAAATTTTACTCTTCGATCCAAAGGTATGAGGATCTCAATATAAAAGAGCGCTTGAAAAGAATTGTAGGAGGAGTGACAAGTTGAACCTCTAACGGACGACGTGTAGCATGCACCGCTTTGGAAGAAATTAAGCGGGCTACATCCATCTAACACCTTTAATAAAAATGCTTGTAGATTAGACTCAAGTCGCCCACCGTTCTTGGTTGTTCCAAGGAATCAAGGTTGCTGGTCAGTTCTGGGGCTCCAATCAGGATAACTGAATAGAATCCAACAAATGCAGTGTATATTTGGGAGCAGAGCACCAAGTATGGAAGCAGTATTCCATCACTGAACGGAAAGTCAAAACGGAACAACTGAAAATACATGTAGAGCAACGAAAAATAATATAACATAAAACCTTGCAAAGAAAAGAAAAAAATGTTGTAACATTTGGAAGGGTCTCAAGTTTTTCAAATAATTTTAATTAATTATTCGTAACTCTCCAAGGTAACTTGAAGAACGCAACACAGGTATGGCGTCGTTTCACCTTCTATAATCAAAAATTGATAACTCAGAGTGAGTCGAGGAGAAAACGAAACAATGGAAAAAAAAAACAAGAACTTATCTAAAAATTAGTATTTCACCCAAAACTAAAAAAAAGATTTGATTTTGGGGCCGGTATCAAACGAAATAGACTTGAACAAAGGACTGACTTTACACTCTGGTCTGGATGCCGGCCTTTGGGAAACTGGCTTCTTCTGCGCAACCAAGTTGATGTTCAGAAAATGGCGTTCACGTGACCTTGGACAGTATGACTGAGCGTTGTTTGAAAATAATTCAAGACAACGAAGGCATGTTTGGCAGTTCTCTTGAAACTCAAGCAGAAATAAAGAACTAGACAAGTAAAATGTCGATATGAAACGGGTTTACAGACCATATTATAAACTATTTAAGTAACATAAAAAATATGAGGAGTTTATAATGAACATGTACTGGAGATTTGATCTAAGAGGTAAATTTGTTGATATGAAACTAGGCTTACTAAAGTCACGTAGCGTGACGCTAAGTAGAAGTGTCGTTAAAAATTAACGCTACAAAGTTGTTAGACTTTTTTGCTAACATAGACCTTTTATCCAACGTTTACTGAAAAGTATAATTTTACATAATTATAAATAAAAAACATTTCTCATTAATGTAACTTTTCAACTCCCTGTATAACTAGAAAAAAGACACAACACTTTTATGGAGTCATTTTTATAAAAACACAAGCTAAGTTTACGCTTCGAAGCGGAACTATATTATCAAAAGTAAAAGTATCCCGAAAGGCTTATTTCCATTGTCAGACCTTCATCAACAAAGAGAATGCGTTGTTTCTTTGGCAATAGACATTTCTGTGTGGATATTTTACCTTGCTGACATTTTTCTTTTTTAGAATTAACCTTTTGAAACTTTTTTTTGGTATAAAGTATTTCACTACAAAGAAGTTACAATTTAATTTGAAGAATAGAAAGTAAAAAAATATAAAAATAAAATGAGATGGATCTTTCGAATGATAAAAATATCTTGCGAAAAATATACAGTCCGTCCAAAAAGTCTCCATACACCACCGCTTTCTATATTATTTTTCTGTTATGTTTAACTAATTAATTGGAACTATAAGAAAACATGTTTAAATTAATATTTGAAACTTAGCCAACGAGGATTAGTATTAAAAACAACTACGGAACATTTTATTTAAAAGTTACATCATTGTTATAAAAATGTAAATCGAATTAATGTCAAAAGTCTTCACATACTCAAGAACCGCATTGAAAAAACTACGTTATAATCTGCCGCAGTTTATCAAACTTTCTATTGGTCGCTAAACTAAAAACCAATGAATAATTTTCGGCTATACTTTATAATCTGTCACTTGTTGCTAGTAATTTTGCAATGGGTTTTCAAAATAGTATTAAAAATGAGCGAGAGAAATTGTGAAATTTCATTGCAAGTTCGAAAATCATAATTGAATTGTGGAAAGTCGCATGCTACTGTTCAGTACATTGTAAACCAGTATAAATCAACGGATTCCTATAAAATTCGACCACGCTTCAGTCGTCCCAAGAAACTGACTCCACGTGAAGAGGCCAGTATTGTTAGACAAATAATTACAGATCCCAAGAAATATGCACTAAAATTGAAAGAAGAAGTACGGAAACTATTTTCGAAAAATGTTTGTTCAAAAACAGTGACAGATTGACAAATTGTTTACACAGGTCAGGCTATAAGTGGTGTGCAGCCAGGAAGAAGCAGTTAATTTCGGAAGCTAATCGCAAAAAGCGGTTAGCATTTGCTAGGGAATACGTTACTAAACTTCTTGAATTTTGGGAATCCGTAATCTTTAGTGATTAAACTAAAATTAACCTTTTTGGAACTGATGGCAAAACTATCGTTCGGAGAAAAAAGAATACCGCATTCGATATTAAAAGCAATTGTTCCACGGTGAGACAAGGGGGTGGCAGTGTTCTGCTTTGGGGATACATGTCCGCTGGAGGGGTTAGAAATTTAAATTTATTAATGTAAATTTCCAACCCCATGTCCAAAAATTAGCACTCGAAAAAAGATATATTTTCTAACAGGACAATAATCGAAAGATACCGCAAACTTGGTGCGAGAATGGATGATCCATAATGTGCGACAGCAGCTTCATACACCTCCGCAATCACCCGATGTTAACCCCATCGAGCATTTATGGGAGGAACTTAATAATAAACTTAAACGCAAACATAATGTTTCAAATAGAGAAGAATTAAAAAACAGAATATTGAACGAATGGGAGAACATGCCAGCAAAAGTTACCAGAAAGCTGGTTGCAAGCACGATAAAAAGGTTACAGGAGACTATCAAGGCCAACGGCTGTCCCACTAAATATAAGTTTAAACGAAGTTATTTTCCGTTAAACTCCGTCAAACTATTGGTAATTGTTAAGTGTATGGAGACTGTTTTTTGACATTAATTTTGTTTATATTTTTATAACAATGATGTAATTTCTAAATAAAATGTTCCGTAGTTGTTTTTAATATAATCCTCATTGGTGAAATTTCAAATATTTTTCTCATAGTTCCAATTCATTAGTTAAACATAATAGAAAAATAGTATAGAAATCAGGTGGTGTATGGAGACTTTTTGGACTGACTGTATATTTGTAAAAAATGCACAAATAGTAGTGGAGCCTTCAAAACTCGTTTTTTTTTTTGGAAATGATAGATATTCAAAAAAATGAAATGCCAGTTAACGTAAAAACAGATATTAAACAACTCAGTAAAATATACTGCAACATCCTACAATAGAAAATTATGCCTTTTTAAATCAAAACAATACAACACCTCATACAGTCTGTCAAGTAAGAACGTGGCCTCTCGTATTCTTGAAAAAATATGTTTCGAGAAATTGTTTGCCATCAATGTCTTCTTTGGTGTGCTAATAACGGCACAATGATCTTAGTAAGTTGTCCAATCACGTCCTGCATCAATAATCAACTAGCATCTTCGAGGCATGCTGTCGACGAGATTTTCTGCATACTCTGCAAATTTTTCGAATTTCGCGAGACTGAGTCAAAGTCCTCAGAGTCTTTCTTCTGAGCTTTCTCCTTATAAGGGACCAAACGTTTTCAATAGGGTTGGGGTCCGGCGATTGTGAGGGCCACTAGTATCTTATCATGGTCCCAAGCGAGCCGCTTCGCGACGTGATTTTCACCCAGAAAAATTTTCTTTAACGTGCTTCGGAATTTGACATCATGAGCACGAATATGTTGTCGAATGGTCTCATGGAAGACATTCAAACCCGCTCCTTGACGCAGCGTCAATTTCGGGTTCCGTGAAAATAAGGACACGATTCGTTTCTCGACTTTCGAAGTAACCTTGCCTATCGAGTCACGTTTTAGCAAATCGTCGACATTTTTCGTCTTATTAAAACGATTTACCCAGTTCTTCATAAACGACACCAACTTTTTAATATATTTAGCGGCCGCGGAATATGTCATTTTAGGCCCCTTTGGATGGGAACAAAGAAAGACTGCCTCGAACCGACGCGCGCAAATAAGTGACTCATTTTGGATTTTACATGATTTCGAGGAAAGGTTCTCTCTTTTTGTTGAATCGCTAGAATCGCATCTACCAAAAATGAATTATTGCGGGCACGTTCTTACTTTACAGACGGTAGATTTCACATTCCAAATCAACCTTTAAGAATAAACCTCTGAAATAATTAAAAAACCAAACCAATATAACATTTGCCTGTCTTTTCCTTAAAATTCAAAAGGCCAACAGTTGTGTTGAATGCTCGAACCAGTTTGGATGTGCATCATAAAAATGTAACCTTCTGCTCAAGGTAAGAAAAAGTATTGATAATTTGTTACTATATTAACTAATTAGGAACTTGTTTGTTCTGACGAAGGCACTGTATTGTCGAAATGTGAATAAACTATGTCCGCAGAAATGTATTTTGTTACCTACGGATTGCAAACGCAGAAATAAATCACCAATATACTTTCATTTGCTCGGGCACCTGATAGTAGCCTTCGTTTTAAGCGCGCTAAATCATTTTAATTTTTTAAAAAATAACTTAACACGCGTCCCCATTCAAAAATAATTACAATTTCCGGGAATTTTAATAAAGTCAGACCGACAACAAACAATAATTTCCTTTGCTTCCTTTATAATTAATTTTTCAAAAGGGGGAACCCTGACGTTAACTCCCAAATCCCCATTATTTCCGTTTCTATATGCTGTATACTTAAAGGACGACGAATCTCGAGCTTAATGTGCTAATGCTCATCGGGGAATACAGAATGATTATGATTATGTTAATACTCCATGCAAATGATGATAGAAGGTCGTTACGGAGGGCCCCCTTTGCGGTTAGACTCGGTAATTTCAACAGTTTCGGGGGTACACAATATTTAAACATATGATAAGATATCTGAGCTCACGGGAAAAAGGACGAAAATTAAAAGGCATTCAATGTTTAGAAACTTTTACTTTTCTCGTTAAGGGAAGTATTGTATTTGTGGAAAATACCTAACTCCTTGATGTTTCAGGGTCCCCAGTAAAACCATAGTTTGCAATTTTTATCGGTCTGTTCTACAGTGCGACGATTAATAAAAAAATAAAAAAGAAATAATGTTTTTTGTTAACAAAGATATTTAGCTCTGTTTACATAAAGTGCTGAAAAGTTTTTGGTCTAACACATAGATGTCGCCCATATTATTTTTAGGAAGTACCAACCTTGGAACGATACGTGTCAAAATTTCATGACATTTCGACGATTAGTTTAAAAGTTACACTAGTTTTAGTGCTACTTTTGAGATTTTGAAAACAATGGAAAAAAAAAACGAATTTTCTGTGTTAATTAAACACTGTTTTTTGATGGGAAAAAAATACCGTTCAAGGAAAGAATAACTTGATAAGTGTTACGGGGCCTCTACCCCTGGAAAATCACTAATCATTTACTGGTATGCTTAATTTAAATGCGGTCGTACATACACAAATAATGTCGAACATAAAAAAATCCACAAAATTGTTTTGGATGACCCTAAAGTGAAATTGCATGAGATAGCTGACACCCTAAATATATCAATATATTTTGCATGAACATTTGGGCATAAGAAAGCTCTGTTCGAAATGGGTATTGCGTTTGCTCACAGTGGACCAAAAACAACAGCGTGTTAATGATTTTGAGCGCTGTTTGGACCTGTTTAGGAGCAATAAAAACGATTTTTTCATGCGATATGTGCCAATGAATGAAACATGGATCCACCACTACATACCGAAATTAAATCGATAGTCAGCTGAGTGGACAGCAGCCAGTGAAAGCCGCCCGAAGCGACCAAAGACACAACAGTTGGCTGGGAAGGTTTTGGCCTTTGTATTTTAGGATACGCATGGAATAATTTTCCTCGACTCTGCTAAGAAAGGAAAAACCATGAATAGCGAATATTATATAAAGTTATTGGTGCGTTTGAAGGCAGAAATCGCAAAGAAACGGCCCCAAATGAATAAGAAAAAAGTGCTCTTTCATCAAGACAATGCACCGAGTCACAAGACATTGATTACGATGGCAAAATTGCATGGATTGAAGTTCGAATTGTTTCCTCATCCGCCGTATTCTCCAGATGTGGCTCCCAATGACTATTATCTATTCGCAGACCTCAAAAAAATGCTTGCGGAAAAAAGAATTGGCTTCAATGAAGAAGTTACCGCGGAAACTGAGGCCTATTTTGAAGGCAAAGACAAATTCTTCTACAAGAAAGGTACAAAAATGTTAGAAAAGCGTTGGATCGATTGCATCGCTCTTGAAGGAGACTATGTTGATGAATAAAGTCGAATTTTGCAAAAAATGTGTTTTGAGTAGCTAGATCAAAAACTTTTCAGCCTACGTGCTATGCTAGCCAAATATATGTTTACACATATGGTATGTACATATGAGGGCGCACTGATAAATTTCTAGTTTAGCATACAAAGAACAACCAAAACTGATAAACAAAAATTGTTTATTCAAAGTAAACTTCTTTGAGCTTAATACACTTGGTGCAACAGTTATATTCTTCTTCTTCTTGAAGTGCCATATCCGATACGGACGTAGTCTGGGGTTGGTGCCTTTTTAAGTATTCCATGGACAAAAGAGGCCTACAGTTTAATGCCTGCTCCGAATGACCAAAGTGAGAAGGCTTTACTAGGCATGATATTACGAGTGCTTTGCCTTCCCGAGAGAGGCGACCGTCACGTTGTAAAGACTTTTTTTGCACTATTTTCCCACTCCGAAATACGAACTCGGGTCGCCGGCGTAGAAAGCAGACACCTTACTCACCAAGCTATGGCCGCCTAAAAGAGAAACAGTACCTTTAGATTTTCCAAAAGAATTCTTTGTCTTGATTTTCCAATAAGTTTTCAACCACATTTATTACTTGTTCAGTTGAATGAAATTCGTGTGTATTTTCAAGTGTTTTTTCAGTTTTGGGAATTGGTAATAATCCTAAAGAGTAAACGCATATAAAGAATGATCATCACTGTAAAACCTAATTCATTTACTTTTTGCAAAACCAATGGCAATTTAGGAGCAGGCGCATTGTCTTGCATATTTTTCTTTGGCGTCTGTTCACAATTTTTTGGAGAAGTTTAATTAACAATAAAGAATAATATTCTCCTCACTGTTTTGTAGTAGTAATTCCAAGTAATTCCAAGTTGTCGGTAAAGAAAAACAGGAGCAAGTACTTTTCCTTCTGATTTCTGAAAGCGAAACTTGTTGGGGCGAATCAGCAAGTTTGTACTTTTTCGTCTATGCCTTGGTCTCTGGATCATAATAATGGACCCACGTTTCATCCATAGTTATCATTCGATCCTAAAAGTTAGATGAATCCTCCTCAAAATGGCTATAAATCAACTTAGATGTCGTTATAGCCCTTTTTGGTCGGCGTTTGTTTGTTATTTAGTACGAGGTAAAACAGAAGGAGGGGAAGAAGGAAAAATACGACCCAAAAGCTATTTGAGTTTACTAAAATTTTCTGTTGAGGTAATGTTTTAGTAATTCGTAAGTATGGTTTTCGTATGAGTTGTGTGATTGGGTAAATAGTAGATTGGAGAAAATGTTTCGAGAAACATTTATAGTATTCCAATTTCTTTTTTTTAATTTTCCCTTTATTACATGGAGGACTCGTGCTTTCTGGGCATATCAAGTTAAGCTATTATATTTATTGAAATTAAAAAAAAAAAGAGGAAAAACATTTTCCGTTCTTATTCTCTCTCCATCTCATAATTCAATAATTTTTAAAAAGAACATCCAGAAAATATCCAACTAAATTATACTATTTTAAAAATAGTGTAAAATGAAAATACTTCGCGTTTAAATGTTTCTAGTTTATTAGAGGATTACTACATCTGCTACATTCAGGGTCGAGTCGATCTCGAGAAAAAAATTCCGATATAGAACTATTCACAGAATTTGTTTTAGGTAACTAAAACAAAATATAATGAATAAACTACTAAAATTTATTCGATCCACAATTAGGCCAGAATAACCCCCTGCTAGCGGCAAAAGGCGGCTTTATCAAAGGAACGCGCGGTACTTGTCAAAGAAAAGCCGCGTTTCTAATTCCCGCCGATTTTTCTAGAAACTTCGGGCGGCGTGTTTGACGAGAACATTTAAGACTTCGTTCGCGCCGATATAAATGTTGCGCCTGCAGGAATAGGAGTCAGTCTGAGTTGTAACTTGAAGGCGATACATCGATACAAAGTTTATTAATAAATAGTCCAAATGAGTGCGGCAAAGAAAAGTAAAACTTTAATAACGATTGGGAGGAAGAATTTTTCTTTTGTATGGTAAAGGATAAGTGCATTTGTCTCATTTGCCGTGCGTCAGGTGCAATACCTAAGCGTGGGAACTTAGAGAGGCATCATAAAACGGTTCATAAAAACTATGGAAAGGATTTTCCGTCACAGAGTGAATTAAGAAAACGAAAAGTACGTGATTTGATAACTTGTTTGAAAAAAGAACAAACCATCTTCACAAGATCAGCCAAACAATCAAAAGCTGCAACGATCGCGTCATTTAAAATATCTCATATATTGGCGAAACACAAGAAACCATTTGATAATGGATTGGTTGTGAAGTTTATTGAAGCGGGTGAGACTTTATTTGGAGATTTTAAAAATAAAACAGAGATTATGTCTGCTATTAGAGAACTTCAGTTATCTCATCCGACTGTCACAAGGCGTGTTGAAGTCATGAGTCAGGACATGGCAGATAAACTAAAACATGATATCATGGAATGTACATACTTTTCTTTACAGTTCGACGAATCCACCGATATGACAGACACTGCCCAGCTGTGTATTTTTATTCGAATGGTATTCAATGACATGTCGGCTAAGGAAGAGTTTTTGACAATGATTCCTCTGAAAGGAAAGACCCGTGGCGAAGGTATATATGACGTTTTCTTCAATTTTGTAACAAACTACAAGCTACCAATACATAAACTAGTGTGCATTACAACCGATGGAGCACCAGCAATGACTGGAAACGAAAACGGTTTTGTGGCATTGTGTCGAGCTAATGATGATTTCCCTTCATTTTTCTCCTTCCATTGCATTATACATCAACAAGTTTTGTGTTCAAAAGTTCTAAACATGGAGGAGATTATGGGCATTGCAATAAAAATTGTGAATTCTCTCCGTGCACGTAGCTTGCAACGACGGCTCTCAATACATTGGTTTTGATGGACCATAATTTGTTGTTGGGAACTTCCAAGTCCCATTTGAGTTGGAAGAGAGAGCTGTGTAGGTGTTTTATGAAGATGTTAAAATCAGAGTAGTGATTCTCTCCCATGTTCATACTGCCCCTTTCTATGGCAAGTTTAGCAAGATAATCCGCTCTGTCGTTATGAGAGTTGCCTATGTGACTCGGCAACCAAAGCAAGGATATGGTACGTTTTTTCAAGGTGGCCGTGTACATCAGATCCAGAATTTGCCTGATATAGTTGAAATTGAGATTTCTAGAATTGATGGCTTTGAGAGCGCTTAGGGAATCAGAAATTATGAGAGTTGGTTGTTGGATGTTTGCTTGGAGGGATGAAAAGAAAGGATCTGAAAAATTTTCCGTCTTTGAAAGCAAGGATTCCTCAGTTAAATTATGATATTTATGAGGCAGAATTATTAAATATTTTGGGCCAATTCTAAACACGTTTTTATGATTTCAGTAAATTGGCAAATATCGCACCATTTATGAAGTATCCTTTTTCGTGTAAAAACATTGAGGAATTAGCTACTGAAATAGCAAGTCAGTTTAACATGGACTCATGTTCTGTTGAAAATGAGTTAGGGCACATTATATCAGATATACATCTCAAAGCCACAGCATCTGATACAAAATTCTGGTGTTTTATATCTGAAGATAAATATCCGAATCTAAGGCAAATCGCCCTTCAACTGACGGCAATGTTTGGGTCAACTTACTTGTGCGAGTCTGTATTTTCTGAAATGAAGATAATTAAGTCAAAATATCGCAATCGACTAACTGACGAACATATGTCATCATGCTTGCGATTAGCACTCGGTAATTACGTACCATCTTATGAAAAGTATGCTGAGGACATGCAGTGCCACGCTTCAACATCCAAAGTCGCTGTAAGAACCAATAAACTCGCAATTTTGAATAATTATGAGTTTTTTAATTGACATTTTAGAGCAGACTCCTACACTTACCTTGACTAAAAAAATGCATATTCTATCTATGCCACGATACACCCTACCTAGACGACAATCCTGCATCACACTTACTTGCAGCCTCTCAGAGTCGATCGATCGTAGTCTAACAATATTGAGATAGATCGCCAGCAGTTCAAGTTTGAGCACCCCTGCTCTACATGTTACGTCTTATTAGGCCTTTTTCAAGCGGCTAAATTACATCTTTGGAAATCTTGGTGGTTTGTGGTTTTACTAGTTTTTGAAGATTTTTTAGTTTCGAATTGTAAAGACCTTAACCGTTTTTTCTTTTCACTATATAATAATATAATGTTACCTGTGACTATAAAGTGGTTGTTCTCGATACAAGGAGTCAATATTCCTGTATTCTTAATATTATTTAAAACTAAATGGTAATGTTCTTTTAGTTTATTTTTAGATTTGACAATTCTGACACTTAGTTCTATGTACACCTGATTTTGTAGAATAGGTTGTTAGTCCTTGGTATTTTATATCGCTATCCTGAGATGTGTAATATTGGGTATGTAATTCAGGAATTTATAGTTAGTTTTCGGTAAGTCTAGAGCGCTATAAAACTCTTTCCGGATCATTTTACGTTTTTTCCTTTTAATCAAGTTGTCTATTGTGTAACGGTTACAGAGAGTCCACAACTAAATTAAAAGCAAAAAACGTTCCAAACTTACCGAAAACTAATTATAAGTTTAAGAATTACATACCCGATATCACAAATAAAATTGCGAAAAAATATCAGGGTATCAAAACAGTAGTTTATAACAAACTTAATTCAGGTAATACGTTAGTAAATAACAAGAACCGACAATAGGATGACAAGCCAAATTTTTTTTTTATTTTGTTTGATCCTACTCCCGCAAAATCTTCAATCCTATGAAAAAATGAAGAATAGAAGAAAATATTAATTTTTAGAGATTGCATCCATCGATTGAAAATATATTTTTTCTTCTCAATCGTTTTTTTCCCCTTCAACAGCCCGCCGTTAGACTTCTGATTTGAATTTAAGGAATAGCAAGGTGTTTCCTTGTACATTTCTTGGTGCTAAATCCACTCCCAAGGGCTATTTCCTCCTAAAATCCTTCAGTTTTCAGCAACGCTCATGTTAAGTGCGCATTAAGTGTGAAAAAATGCGTTTCCCTTTCAAAAAAGTTCCGCAAAAATTACAGGAAGCATTGCAGATCAAGTTTTATGACACAGATCTTTGAGAAATTTCGTGGCACACGAGTAATAAGGGACAGACAGCGAGAA
Organism: Pachyrhynchus sulphureomaculatus; assembly: GCA_019049505.1. NCBI lineage: Eukaryota > Metazoa > Arthropoda > Insecta > Coleoptera > Curculionidae > Pachyrhynchus > Pachyrhynchus sulphureomaculatus. Next base: position 110,659,653 of record CM032456.1, on the reverse strand, counting down.
CGAAGCTCTTTGTCTGAAAAAAGATTGAGACACCTAAAAAAACTCGACAGGAAGGCAAGCGCCGAGAGAGAGAGAGAGAGAAAGAGAGAGATAGAGAGGAGAGAGAGAACATGATAAGGCCAATCGCATGCATTAGACTGGTATATGACCAATTCAAGCAGAGTTTTTGGGATAATTTTTCTCTGCAAAAACAAAGTTAACTATGAACCCATAAAAAGCTAAATCAACAAAATATCCTCAAATTTAAAATAAATTTTATTTCATCAATAAAAACATATTTGGAAACGATGCTTTTAAAACTATAAACAGTACAACAAATTACCACAGGGCAGACCATCGGCCAGCCGTAAGGCTTCTATACCGATGTGTCGTTAGGCATATTCTATCTGTAAGACTTGAGAGAAACTGTAATTCAATGTACATTGTAATAATTTTGCAATAATAAAGAGATCCTTGACTTTGACTCTGAGAATTGTGAAGCAGTTGATATTGGACAAATCGGTAGAACTCTAACAACCAAACTAAAAGAACATTGTCTTTCAGTTTTAAATAATATTAATAATAGGAGGATATTTACTTATTATATAGAGAACCACCACTTTGTAGGCAGAGGTAATATCACATTATTACAGAGTAAGGTTTCTTCAACGTGCTTCAGAATTTGACGTCATGAGCACGAAGATGTCGAATGGTCTCATAGAATACATTTAAACCCGATTTTTTCTGTTTTGCCGCTCGTTGACGCAGCGTCAATTTCGGGTCTAATGTAAACAAAGCCACGACTCGTTTTTCGACTCTCGGAGTGGCTTTGCCTACCGAGCCACGTTTTGGGAAGTCGTCAACATTTTTCGTCTCGTTAAAACGATTTATCCACTTCTTCACAAACGATACCGACTTTTTAACATATTTTAAGGCCATGGAATGTATCATTTTAGACCCTTTGGATGGGAACAAAGAAAGACTGCCTCGAACCGACGCACAAACAAGTGCCTCATTTTGGATTTTACGATGTTGGCGAAAGTTGAGAATCGACTGATACTTTTACTAAAATGCGTTGTAGACAAAAGTTCCCTATACCAATTTTTTGTTGAATCGCTACAATCGCATCCACCAAAAATTAATTATCGTGGACACGTTTTTACTTGACAGACTCTAAACAAAACCATTGTAATTTAGATGTCCCTTGAAAAAGGCCTAATAAGCCGTAATATTTAAACGCCAAGTATTTTCATTTTACACTTTTATGAATCATATCTTCATGAGCAATACACTGACCGATGTAATCGTGTGTCACTTGCGAATTTCCACTGAACTTTTCACATGTTATGGGTTGATGTTCTGATCTCAGCCAACTGATGCCCCGTTTACCACTTGCCCATGTTCTTATTTATTGACAACAGCTTGCAGCGTTTTCCTAACTTTTAATCAAGGCTAGAGAAATTTATTTCTATGTAGGAGTTTGTCCTAATAACGTTTTTGCTCCATGTTTCTTGCGGCTATACTCCTGTAGACCAGTCACTATATTAAAATAGTGTTTTGTGCGGATAAATTTATTTTAAAAGCATTATTAAGTTATAGATGGTAATACAATTTACATTCTAAATGTTATTATTTACAACAGTCTGGTAAATACGAGGGTAAGTACCTAGCCTTGAAAAGAAAAAAGCATTTTTATGTCTAAAATTTATTTTATTTTTCAACATCTTTTGTATCCCATCTAAAAAATATGATTTCTCCAACTCTTCGTTTGTTTTAGCAATCATCTCATAGTTTGAACCAAATTTTTTTCCGCCGAGCCATTTTTTCATATTGGGAAATAGGAAATAATCACTGGAGGGCTAAATCCGGCGAATATGGTGGATGCGGAAGCAATTCGTATCCTAGCTCATAGAATTTTGCCATGACACAAGTATGAACGCGTGCATTGAAGAATTTTTTTCTTCGCCAAATGCGAACGTTTTTCTTTTAGAGCATGGTTAAAACGATCCAATAAGTTGACACCATACTCTCCATTAATCGTTTTTTTTTTTTTCCTTTCTTTGGTCTCTGATGTGCTGCAATAAATCGAAGTTTCGTTCATAGTTATGAATCGACGCCAAAAATCATTCCGATTGCGCTTTAACATAGCCAAATATTCTTTTGAAGTTAAAACACGTGCGTGTTTATTGTTAATTGTGAGTAATCGTGGCACCCATCTTGCGGTAAACTTTCTCATATCCAAATGAATTATTAAAATGTTCTGCACCCGTTCAAATGAGATGTACACAATCTCAGCAATCCTACGCACTTTCACTCTCCAATCATTTATTACTTTATCGTGGATTTTTTCAATGATTCTCATTTGGACGACTTAGACATGCTTCATCAAAAATGCCAGTATTTTATAGTCGATAATAAAGGTTCGAAGTTCCCATAAACTTCGCTGAGTTCCACTTTTATCTCATCATTCGTTTTCTTTTTAGAAAACAAATATTTTATTTTATTGAGGTATCCATTACTTTGTGACAGTACATTTTAAATTTCTCAATGAAACGTAACGAATTATGTATTTATCACTTATTTTTTATTTATCTGCTACTGCAGTTTTGTAGGTTTTCTACATTATCAAGCGTAATACTACAATATAAAAATAACAAAATAAACTTCCTAGACCTCTCCATCACCAAAGATGACAATAAACCCTCCTTCGATATTTTTAGAAAGCCCACTTTTACAGACACCACTATTCCCAATAATTCATGCCACCCCAACTCACATAAACTTGTAGCCTATAGTTCAATGATTCACAGAGGATTCTCCATCCCTTTAAATAAACAAAATTGAGAATTAGATATAATCAAGAATATTACCCACGACAACGGATTTCAGAAAAAAAACCACAGATACCAAATTAAAAATAAATAAAAATAATTAAATTTAAGACATATTTATCTACACGTTAAAAAAACGATAAAAAAAAATTTTTCCTCACTGATATATTTCGGAGCAATTTCTAATAAAATTACATATATACACTCAAAAGACAACATAATTATCGCTTTTAAATCACCCCCAAAAATGTTCCTCCCTCTTTTTCAATGCAAAAGGCAGAATTCACTATAAAGACTCTGGAGTTTATAAACTGTCATGTAATGAATGTAATAGCTGTTATATAGGCCAAACGGAGAAATTTCTATACTACACCATACGAACAACAAATATATTTTAGATTAAACAAAGAAAACTCCAACTTTGCTAACCATTTCTATCAAACAAATCATATTTTTCCAGACCTAAATAATATACAAATATTACATAAACCACAAAAAGGAAGAAAATTAAATATTTTAGAAGCTATAGAAATCTATAAACACAATAAAAATAAGGATACAACTCTCCTAAATAATCAAACATATGTTCAGAATTTCACCCTGTTTGGCGTATTTGAGAAGTGTTTTTTAGATATGTTCTTTGAAGAAGGAATTTTATAAAAAGTTTTTAGAATATATTGAAAAACATTTCTTGAAATTTGGAAGAAAATGTCTTTAAAGACCTGTAAATACGTCCATAATAATAAAGAACATTAAAAAAATGTTTTTTACCGTTAACAAAAAATACCTGATTTGCAAAAAATAATGCCATTTAACTCCTTGTAATAAAATAATTTTAATTTAAGTTCAAATTTAATGATGGGTAATTCCAAATTGCACTGGGAAATTTGTTATAAATCGTAAATAAACCACCTTAGTTTTTAGTATTACGCTTGACGATGTAGAAAACCTACGAAACTGCAGTAGCAGATAAATAAAAAATAAGTGACAAATAACAAAATAATTCGTTTCATTTCATTTAGAAGTATTTTATTACTGTTCGATATGCAATTTTTTCCATTATTGTAAAATCAAAAAAGTTGTTCTATTTAAGTGGCTGCCACTCACAAACTAAATTACGCAGCGACTTGAAAATTTGACACGATTCTTGTGAAAGATTATATTTACAAAAAATATAATTTTTTAAATAATAGTAAAGCCATCTCTGGCCGAGGCCAGGTACATATCATACAATCCTCGTAGCATAGTATTTAGAGAGGATTACATGAGATTGTCGAAAAAGTATCGAGCCATTTTAAGTCAAAATTTAAACAATTTTTTTATATCTTTTAAAAGAAAATTGTTGAATTAAATATGTACTATTTTTCTAGTGCAACCATTACCCTGTCATTGTAGAACATTTGGAACTGAACCAAACGATTTTCACCAGCCTCTTTCAAAGTTAAATTTATATCATTATTACTATAGTTCTGCAGAAACGGAAACAAAGCCTGGCGCAAGGTCTGGGCTGTATAGTAGATGCATTAAAACTTTCTCCTATTTTTTTCTGGATTGAATCTGAAAGATATGTGTGGTAGCTTTTCTATTAATCAAGTCAGGCTGCTTTCTCTCAATTGCTCCCTGCAATCTAGTTAATTTTTGACAGTAAAGATCAGAATTAATCGATAGGCCTGGTTGTAGCATCTCATGATACATGACTCCCTTCGAATCCCACCAAATACACAGCATCACATTCGTTGGTGTTAATCATCTTTTTAGCACATTATTATCTGACGTAATCCATTTTTCATCGTCCGTAATGTGACGTTTTAAAAATAGATCGATTACGTGCCGTTTCAACAATGTTTAGCGGATGGAAATTTGATCAATTAAATTTGTCCTCGTTAAAATTCTGATAAAAATTATGATAATTTTGTCATAAATAGTTTAGTTTTTTAATCTTAGGTTTAATCAATCATCGCTAGCGAAATGCTCATCGAAGGTAAAAATACAGTATTTGGTGTAGTGCTGATAACTGCTATATAGCAGCATATGTTTATTAGCCTTTTTCTTATATGTTGATGCTCAGTTGAATCCTAGCATATTCAGACACAGAACTAGATGGTATTCTATATATTTCATAATTAAATATCAACTAAATCCTAAATACCGTTTCAAAAATCCATCAACTGCAAATGAATGGATTATATTCGACAAATTAACTTCCCGTATATTCCATTAAAGTCCACATAAACAAAGGGATGCATTCTCCAGCTTTACCATTATACCCTTGTGGTCGGCTAGCGGCAACTGCTACCCTTGACATGGATATAGCAGTATTTCCGAATAGAAACAACTAACTGGCGAGAAACACGTTCCTATTCCGGTTAAATCAGATTTGAAAATGACGTTGACATTACCGATTTAAAAAAAAAAATACCGGAACGACTGATTTTCTTTAAGAACCACTGGAACTATTTCAACAAAACTTGATACGAGAAAGTAACTAAATGCAATAAATTAGACGAAGATATTGATAACGTTTTCGAGTTTCTGGACGCTTTTTTAGAATTATCTCGACTTGTTATCTTATTAAATGTACAAGTTAATACGATGCTCTTGAAATAAGTATCTGAAAATTCAGTTTCAAATTCAAACTATTTTCCGCCCCTTTTAGGCGTGAAGATATCAATCATACATAGGCAAAATCCTCACCTTATGCGATAGTGCTATTCACCTAACCTCAAAATACAGTCTTGAATGCGATGGCGTTCAAGTGGCATCTGAGGCACTGCATTTTAAGTGTAATATTTGCACTAATCGGAGAATAATATTGACGTCGTAGCGTCAGTAAATACGTAAAGACATTTTAGGTTATTTTGGTGAAGTTTAGGAATGTTTGATGTAAATAGATGGTGAGCGAGAGCGGAAAACCCAGGAAAACGCCCGTATTTACTTCTTTATTACTTACTTACTTACTTACTTCCTCTTCTGAGTAGGTCATAGACCTGTTCTACTTCGTTATTAAGCCTCTGATTCGGACCTCCAGCTGTCTCTCCATCTCTTTAGTGGTCGTCCTTTTGGTCTTTTTCATGTGGTTTTTTGTTTTTACATATTTTTATCATTCTCGTATCTTCCATCCTTTGTACATGCTCACGCCACTCTCTTCTTCTCTTTCTTCCCCATCTGACTATATCTTCTACATTGCATTGTTCCCTTATGGTGTTGTTAATCAGTTTGTCTACTAAACTTTTTCCCATTATTACTCTCAGTATTTTCATTTCATTTGTTCTTAATAGCTGTTTGGTTTTGTTTGTGTCTGCCCGTGTTTCTATGCTATAAGCATACGCATGTTCTATATATTCTTGTTTTTGCCTCTACACTTAGAACTTTGTTTTTCCAAACTACATCTCTGAGGGCCCCTGATGTTGCTGCTGCTTTATTTGTTTGTTGTTCTTCTGTTATATCTCCGTAGCTAGTAATTATTATTCCAAGATATGCTAATTTCATTACTTGCTCTATTAATTTCCCATTTATTTCTAATTTACAACTTACTGGTTCTTTAGCTATTGTGATATTTTGTCGGTAGTGACTTCCATGTTGTAACTTTGTGCTACTTGTTTGAATTTATAGAGCAATCTTTGTAGGACGTGTTCCGATTGTGATATTAGAACAATATCATCTTCATCTCATTCTATTTACTACTTTTTTATTACTTGAATTTATATTATATATTGAAACTACAAATTTTCGGTGCCCTACGTGTCGGATGAGGAAACTGGGCGCCATTCATCACGAATAATTTTATGAACATTAATTTTCTGACGAAGCTCATTGAAATAGTAAAAGCTAATCTGGTTGTATGTCGAACTGAACAATAATTTGAATGGAAACCAAATGGTATATGTGATAAAATATTTCTTTCCTGAGCCAAATTATTAATTTTAGTAACATTATTTATATACATATACTAGCCGGGCTCGCGGCTCCGCTCGCGTGGACTTGATTCACTACTATCGTCACTGCTTTTTCCTTATGTTACCCAACGTAATAAAATATCTACCATTATTTCTCCTTATCTCCCAATATTTCTCCTTATTTCCCATTATCTCTACATAATTTCCATTATCTAGGCTTATCTCTGCTCATCTCCCATTATTTCTCCTTATCTCCCATTATTTCTCCTTATCTCCCATTATATCACCTTATTTCCCATTATCTAGGCTTATGTCGACTTATCTCCCATTATTTCTCCTTATCTCCCATTATTTCTCCTTATCTCCCATTATCTCACCATAACTCCCATTATCTAGACTTATCTCTGCTTATCTCCCATTATTTCTCCTTAGCTCCCATTATCTCACCTTATCTCCCATTATCTAGGCTTATATCGAATTATATAGAACATATGGATAAATTTATAAAAACACGTAAATCGGATAAGTGGTTCTCAAGTGATAAGCGCACTAACGGACAGACAGAGAGACGTTGCATTTTTATATATATATATATATATATATATATATATATATATATATATATATATATATATATATATATGCAAGAGAACGCGCTAGCGGCAAACTTTTCTCCGACTTAATTCACTATTATCGTCACTGCTTATTCCTTATGTCACCTAATAAAATATATCCTATAACCTGGCCAGAGAACATACGTATGGTTAAAAAAAAAGCACGTAAATCGGATAAGTAGTTCTCCAGTGATAAGCACACTAACGGACGGACAGACAGACAGACAGACAGACGGACAGAGAGACATTGCATTTTATATATATTATAGATATTCTCTGCTACATAATATTGTTCCATATTTAATGGTTTGGACTGTGTATTGCAAGAGAAGGCGCTAGCGGCAAACTTCATTTACTATTATTGTCACTGTTCATTCCTTATGCTACCTATCGTAATAAAATATAGCCTATAACCTGGCCGGAGAACATATGTATGTTTTAAAAAAAAAAGTACGAAAATCGGATAAGTGGTTCTCCAGTGATAAGCGCACTAACGGACAGACAGAATACGTTGCATTTTATATATATTATAGATGTAATAAAATATATACCTATAACCTGGTCAGAGAACATATGTATGAATTTAAAAAATCACGTAAATCAGATAAGTGGTTCTCGAGGGATAAGCGCATTAACGGACAGATAGACAGACAGACAAACATTGCATTTTATTTATATTATAGATATAGATTATTATTATTATTATATAATCTGGCCAAAGAATATATGCATGAATTTAAAAAAAAGACAGGTAAATCGGATAAGTGGTTCCCGCGTGATAAACGCACTAATGGACAGACAGACAGACAGACAGAGAGACATTGCATTTTATATATATTATAGATTATACATTACAGATATTCTTTGCTATATAATATTGTTCCATATTTAATGGTTTAGGCTGTGCAAAGGCACGCGCTAGCGGCAAACTTATTTCCGACATCATTCACTATTTTACGTCACTGCTCATTCCTTATGCTACCTATCGTAATAAAGTATAGCCTATAACCTGGCCAGAGAACATATGTATGTTTTAAAAAAAAAAGTACGTAAATCGGATAAGTGGTTTTTCAGTGATAGGCGCACTAACGGACAGACAGACAGACAGACAGACAGAGAGACGTTGCATTTTATATATATTACAGATGTAAGTCCATATCCATATTTTTTTTACTTCCCCTACTAAAACGAAACTTTGTGTTCATAAAAAATTATCCTTCCGAGAGTTTTTCACTTCTTTACGTATTAAGGTTCACAAAGATCGCGAAATACACAGTTTTCCAATTCCGCCGTTCTGTCTGTCTATTTGCTTGTCTGTCCGTCTGTTGGTATGTCGGCACAATAACTTTCAAACAAAATAAAATATCGATTTTTAATCTGGCACACACACTTAAAACAGAACATTAACCTGTAGTTATTAAGCACAATTGCGTCAGGAAAAGGAGTGAAGGTCATTACACGTTGTATGATTTCAAGAGTATAAGAATTCTGCATTGTTTTTGTTGAGATAACGGACAAATGTTAAGTTTAATTGTTTATAATCAAACATAAAAGGTATGGGAATGAGATTAGAAGGGTTAGCCCGTATATATTGTGTTATACCTCCCTTTCAGAGTTTCTAGAAGCGTTCATTAGTTCCAGTTACTCAGCAGAAATTATCGTCAATTTGCAAGTGTGTTTGAAGCCCTTCACCTGTACACTTTTTTCTTTGATATATAGAACGAATTTTTATTTATAAAAACAAAAACACCTGAAGTTTTAGTGGCTCCATAAGACAAGTTGATTAAAATATTCAGAAATAAAAGTGCGACAAAGCAAAAGCAAATTGTATATTTTCGATAATATTTAAATTTTCATAACATGGCAAAAATCTGATACTGAAAAAAAACTTCAAAATTGCTTCAGCACAACAAACGTATATTTTAAACGATTTTGTTATATCTTATGAGTTCCTTCAACATCGATTCACAAATTGTCAATATCCTTAAATCGGGCACAAACAAAAGAAATAAAAAATGTTTCCATTTGCTTTTCATAACAACAAGTTTCTGTTTTCTTTGATAAGCATGTGCCTACATTTTTCCATTACATCCAAATGGTTTTCGTTTAAAAAATATGGGGCTCTAAAAAAGCGTTTTCTTTTTTTTATTTTAAGAATATGTATTGCTATAGTTTTTAGGTGGGTGCTGAATGGTATAACTTTTTTTTTAATAAATGTTATTATTTAACTTGAAAAATATTTTATTGTTCACCTGTGTGTTGTAACGGTCTAAGTTAAAACATTTTAAGTCATACATTACCAAAACAACTACTTTTACTCAAGTTGCGTACTATTTTCCCGTTATATATATATATATATATATATATATATATATATATATATATATATATATATATATATATATACGAGGCTGGTTTGAAAAGTCCGTGCAAAAATAAAAACTACTTATGTGTTTGGGGTAAATCTCTTTTATTTTTCGACATAGTCTCCTTTTAGGCTTATACACTTCGTCCAACGATGTTCTAGTTTGTTGATCCCTTCCGAATAATAGGATTTGTCCAAGTCTGCAAAATATCCATTAGTGTCTGCAATCGCCTCCTCGTTTGAATAAAATCTTTGTCCCGCCAGCCATTTCTTCAAATTGGGGAACAAATAGTAGTCCGAGGGAGCCAAGTTGGAATCCTATTTTCATTAATTTTGCGACCACAACTGCTGAGGTGTGTGCTGGTGCGTTGTCGTGATGGAAAAGGACTTTCTTGTGGGCCAATCGCGGGCGTTTTCCTTGCAGCTCGGTTTTCAAATGGTCCAATAACGATGAATAATATTCACCTGTAATAGTTTTACCCTTTTCCAGATAGTCGATGAGGATTATCCCTTGCGAATCCCAAAAGACAGTCGCCATAACCTTTCCAGCCGAAGGAACGGTCTTCGCCTTTTTTGCTGCAGATTCCCCCTTGGTAACCCATTGTTTAGATTGTTGTTTGGTCTCAAGAGTATAGTAATGTATCCATGTTTCATCCACAGTGACGAAACGACGCTTAAAGTCCTCCGGATTCTTCTGGAACAGCTGCAAACCATTCTTGCAACACTTCACACGATTCCGTTTTTGGTCAAGCGTGAGCAATCGCGGCACCCATCTTACGGATAGCTTTCTCATGTCCAAATGTTTATGCAAAATATTATGTACCCGTTCAGTCGAGATGCCCACAGCACTAGCAATCTCACGCACCTTAACTCTTCTGTCATCCATTACCATATCATGGATTTGATCAATGATTTCTGGAGTCGTAACCTCCACAGGCCGTCCAGAACGTTCAGCGTCACTTGTGCCCATATGGCCAGTCCGAAAATTTTTTGAAACCACTTATAAACTGTTCTAATCGAAGGTGCAGAGTCACCATAATGTTTATCAAGCTTCTCTTTAGTCTCCTGAGGCGTTTTGTCTTTCATAAAGTAATGTTTAATCACCACACGAAATTCTTTTTCGTCCATTTCTTGAAAATCACTCGACTTCCTTGATTCACACGAATGCCAAACACAAAGAAATAGACCAATATGGCTGAAATTTGGTGTGCGTTCATTCAAGAGATGCTACTAACTAAACATGACCTCGATACGCGCCGGTGGTGCCATCTCTCGGACTTTGCACGGACTTTTCAAACCACCCTCGTATATAGATAGATAGATAGATAGATAGATAGATAGATAGATAAATTACACTAGTGAAACCAAAAAAATCGACTCAAACTATTTGGCTTCATTTAACACGGATCTTAGAATTTAGTGTTCATATATTTTTAAGGATTTTAGTGTCATTCGAAAGCCCATTCTATTCTCTTTCTAATGATACCAAATTCCACAGCATACGTCATGCTTTTCACTGGTTAAAATGATTAAAAGGAGAAACATGGAGAACAAGGATTGAAAATAGGGGTAAGAGAAAGGAAAAATTCTACAAATTTTAAGTTTAACAATTAAATTTATTAATAAAGACCAAAATCAATATATTGTATAACCCCCCTAGCCCTTATTACTCTTTCCAGCCGATTTTTCATGAAGCGGGTGAGCTTTTTCACCACTGTCTGTGGGATTCTTCCCCACTCGTCCGCCATCGCAACTTTTAAGTCCCTCAGCGATGCAGGGGCTGGATTTCTGGCGTAAACCCTTCTTTTGAGACCATTTCACCTGTGCTCGATTTGATTGAGGTCAGGACTACGCGTTGGCCAGTCTAATGTTGGTATTCCCACTTCCGTCAGGTACTGTCTCACCGATGCAGCAGCATGTTGTCTCGCATTATCGCGTATTAGCACGAAGCTATGGCCAACAAACTCAGCGTAAGGAACGATGTGTTCCTGCAGGATCTCCTCGATGTACCGGTGAGCAGTTAATCCACGTCTACGAGTCTCATCAGTCACGAAAACCAAATCGGTTTTCGTATCCAGTGAGATACCTCCCCACACCATGACAGAACCTCCTCCGTAGGCGACTATTTCAGTAATGCAGCATTGCGCATAGTACTCCTAAGGCCTCCTATAGACTCGTCTTCTTCCATCATTGCCATGTAGGCGCATTCGGAACTCGTCGGAGAATAAAACAGAGCCCCATTTCTCTAAGGTCCAGTCGACATGTTCTCGGGCAAATCTGAGTCGCGCTTTTCGATGGGCTGCTGTCAATTTGGGTGAGTTAGCTGAACTCTTCGGAATTAGGTTAGCTTCTTTAAGTCTTCTTTTGACTGTCCAATGACTGACAGCCCCACCACGAACTTGTCAGAGCTCCTGCTGGAAATCAACGCCGGTCAAGTGACGATTTCTTAGAGTTGTGTTGACAATGAAGCGGTCGTTTCGCTCCGAGGTACGTCTTCTTCCTGATCCTGGTCTCCGTGTAAAGGCGCCAGCCTCTTGGTAACTGTAGACTCTGGTTCAGGTGCAATTGTGCAGCGACTACACGTTGGCTATGCTCTTCTTGCAATAGGGCAACGACATGTGCCTTTTCTTCCGGGGTGGTATCTATTTTCCGATGACGTAATTAGTGAGCAGGTATAGCAAAGATGTTGACGGTTCAAGGTCCGATAAAGGAATGATAGGAAAATGCAGTTGCATGTCTTTTTATAGGGATGAATAGCGAGTAACGAGTACGTTGCTGAATGAGCAAAAACGGTTCTATTAAATAAAACCGTTTTAATCAGTAAAACTTTTTGGAAACTCGAATGTTTTTGGTATTATTGGAAAGAGTAAAAAAATGAACATTCTAATGATACAAAAAATTTTGTTTGAAAATTAAATTAAAGAATCAGTGTTAAATGAAGTAATAATATATATATATATATATATATATATATATATATATATATATATATATATATATATATATACAGGGTGCTCCATATGTATGGAATAATGATTCCACAGCATTTATTAATCAGTGTTTAAACAAAAGTTATAGGGTATTATACGGCACACATGCCGACGTTGAAAATAAAAGGTTTTGAACCGTCAGTTCGAAGAAATTACGCCATCTTAAATTTTTTTAAATGGATAGCCCTGTATATTATTATATTTTTGAGTCCTACTAAAAATTCTAGATATTATTTGTCTAACATACCATATGTCCAAATTGAACTCTTTTGGAATTATTGATATTTGAAATTAAGGACATCAAATTAAAAAAAAGCTGGCTTGTTTCAAGCATTTACAGTCAGGTAACGACTTAATGCGTCAAAAAATGATTTATTGATGAAAACGTTTATTGCTACCACAAAAGATAAATGTGTGTGATATCACTGGTCACTTTTTTATCGATGGAAATCTTACAGGATAGCGGTATTTACAGTTACTCCAAGAGCAAGTTATTCTAACTTGTGCAGGTCTTTTTCCCGATGAAAATAATTTAGATACACCTAACAGGAATCTGTGGTGTCAACAGGACGGAGCACCTCCTCACTATGAAATCAATGTAGAAGATTCGTGTAAAATTTTCATGACTTCTGTCTATTAGTTTACAAGTTACAGTTGTTTGAGTGACGCTAGGCGAAACGATAGAACAAAAAGAATTCTGTGTGTTGATTAAATATAGCCTCTTAATGGGAAGAAAGCAGAATTCATGAATGGCTTGAGAAATGTTAAGGCATACATGCTCCGTCGAAAGCAACTATACTTTTAGTGAACTTAAAAGCGTTCGCACAAGCACCTTTCGGACGTCCAAGAAGTCACTCCAAAATCCACCACATTGTTCTGAATGACCGCAAAGTGGAAGTGAGAGAAATAGCTGACGTCGTGAAGATATTAACAGAACATTGAAAAATAAACAAAAAGGTTGTTGGTTCAAACCCTGATCTCTTCCATCGCTTCCTACGGATCAGAATCCTGGACGATTAACGCAGCATGTCGCCGAAAAAATGACCTGCTACCGAAGGATGATAAGGATCCCGTGGACAGCAAGACGAACAAACGATTCCATTCTAAAGGAATTAGGGATCAAAGTAAACGAATGCCTGCTCCCAACCATTCAAAGTCAAATTCTTATATTTTTTCGTCTTGTTAGACGAGACGACATCGAAAAGCTCGTCATCCAGGGAAAAGTAGAGAGCCAACGAATCGATCCCCAAATCGCTATTTCGAACAAATAAAGAAATTAACAAACATGTCGCTTAATAACGTCATGCACACGACGAAGGACCGTGGAGAGTGGAGGAGCGTGGCAAGCACGGTTGCATGAGAGGTCACAATGTTCGAAATAGAACAGCGAACAAAAAGGAAGGATACTACTTTTCAGATAATTATAATAAAACTAATTTCAAAGTAGTGTACATGGGTTAAATTACTTACGCACCGGTCCGACTCTGGTATCTTTAAAATCACGGGGGTCTACTTGCAACCAAGGGTAGAGAAGTTTATATCTGTGTCGAAGTTGGGCTAAATACTTGTTTGTGCTAATAAAGTTTCTGTTTCGTGTTTCTTGCGGCTATACGCCTATGTGGGCCAGTTGCTCCATTAGAATGGGGCTTTGTCTCGATAAACTTAGAAATAGTTAATTGCAAGACCATCACGAAGTTACAAGCGGTAACAGTAAAATGTGTTCGTTACATTCTAAAGGGTGTTTTTTCTTACAGGCTGCTAAAAACAAGTGTAGACTGTGACCGATTTGATTAAGCTATTACTATGTTAAAAAATTGAACGGACTTACAAGGACTATATTAGTAATCAAAAGATTGATAGAGTCAATACCTTTTGCTACTTGGGTACCACAGTAAATGAAGAATAGGACCACTCACTGGAGATTCGATGCAGAATAGAAACAGCGAGAGCAGCCTATACAAAATGGCCTAAGTATTCAGAAGTCATGATCTCAGTTTAAAAATCAAAATAAGACTTTTCAAATGCTGCGTCTTTCCGGTGCTTCTGTATGGGGTGAAGTCTTCGACTATAACTACGGCATCATGTAAAAGGTTGGAAGCATTCAAGATGTGGCTCTACAGGCGCATGCTTAGAATATCTTGGACAGATCAGACTACCAACAAGTGAAGACTATAACTACGGCATCATGTAAAAGGTTGGAAATTCAAGATGTGACTCTACAGGCGCATGCTTAGAATATCTGGACAGATCAGACTACCAACAAGAGAGTATTAGAACTCTTAAATAAAGATCTGGAAATTGTTAATACAATTAAAAGAAAAGTCGAATATCTGGGCTACATCATGAGAAACGAGAAAAGAAATGGTCTACTTCAACTGATACTGTAGGGCAAGGTGGAAGGAAGAAGAGGATCAGGCAGGAGACGCGTTTTGTGGATGAAAAACCTTCGAACATGGTTCTCAACAACAACAACGGGACTATTCCGGGCAGCTGTAAACAAAGTCCTAATAGCCAGGTCGCCAATATATGTATATATATATATATATATATATATATATATATATATATATATATATATATATATATATATATATATGTATGTATGTATGTATATATATATATATATATATATATATATATATATATATATATATATATATATATATATATATATATATATATATGTATATATATATATATATATATATATATATATATATATATATATATATATATATATGTATATATATATATATATATATATATATATATATATATATATATATATATATATATATATATATATATATATATATATGTATGTATATATATATATATATATATATATATATATATATATATATATATATATATATATATATATATATATATATATATATATATATATATATATATATATATATATATATAATTTTCTTTAGATAAAGACACAAATGCTGCGCTGGCCTATAAAGAAATTTGTGCTGTTTATGGTCAAGATACGTTATCGAATCTACATCGAAAAAATAGCCGCTCTCATTCTGGAAATTTCGATGTTAAAGATGCTCCTCGAACTGGTCGATTAATGTCAGAAAAACTTGTTATAATTTTGGCAAAACTTGAGTAAGTAGCCATGTCAAACCAAGGAACTAAACATTCACCACCACAGTTTTAAACCATTTGGAGAAAGCTGGCTACAAAAAGAAGCTTCATGTTTGGGTGCCACATAATTTGACGATAAAAAATTTACTCGGTGGAATTTCCGTCAGCGAATATCTACAGAAACATAACGAAATCAGGACATTTCTGAAGCTACTGATCACGGGCACTAAAAAGTGGATCACGTACGACAACAATGTGTGAAAAAGATCGTGGTCGAAAAAGGATGAAGCTTCACAAACGACCGCAAAGCCCGGATCGACGCCATAAAAGGTGATGCTGTGTGTTTGGTGGAAATGAAAGGGAATCGTGCATTATGAGCTGCTGCAGTCTGGCAAAACGATTGATTTTATACTCTACTACCAGAAATTGATAAGATTGAAAGAAACGACTGAAAAAAATCAGCCGGAACAGAAAGGATATCGTCCTCCACCATGGCAACGCCGTGCTACACACATGTTTGATGACTCAGCAAAAATTGAGAGAGCTTGGCTCGGAAATTCTAATGCATTCACCACATAGACCGAACCTTGCACCGTCCAAGTACCATTTGCTTCAGTCTCTGCAGAACTCCTTGAATGGTTTAGTAAGTTTGAAAAGAGGCTTGTGATAAACACTTATCACAATTTTTTGCCCAGAAACCACAGAAGTTTTAGAGTCACGAGAAAATGGAATATTGCCAGAACAATGACCGAAGGGCATTGAACAAAATCGCACATAAAATTATATAAAAACAACACATCTTTTAATTTCCAATATATTTAAAGTAATTTGACAGTTGTTTCACCATACAATGGCTTCTTCAGAAGTAAATAAGAATGAAAAATATTTGGTAGTAATCCTGGTTATATAGTGCTTAAAACTATCCTTAATTACTAGCACTATATAGCCAGGATTACTACCAAATATTTTTCTTTCTTATTTACTTCTGAAGAAGCCATTGTATGGGGAAACAATTGTCAAGTTTCTTTAAATGTATTGGAAATTAAAACATACTGTTGTTTTTATATAATTTTACTATGAATTTCCAACAAGTATCGGCTAACACAATCAAAGAAAATCGCACATATTTGGTTTACTAAAATTCTTTTATAATATTAAAAACAATTTTCTCTATTTTGACTTAAAAAGGCTCAATTTTAAAGTAACACACAATACATTTTTAAGAGATTATTGAAACTAATCTTTCATAATTTGAAAGTTACATTTTATATCCAAAGTTTCTTTTCCCTCGACTAAAATTAAAGAGTGTTTTTATAAATTAATATCTTATTTTCTTCATATTTTAATGTTTATAAAATTCTCACAAAACTTTGTTTATATCTACAGTTTGAAAACAAGCAATATAATATGCAGGAAATTAATTAATAAATCAAGATTCTCGGAAGGATGTTACTCTGAGAAAACAGGATTAGAAGTTTATATCTGCAACAAGGCCTCTTAATCTTTGTTTATAGGGAATAGGGAAAGCATGACAGGTATTTAGTTTTATCCAGAAAGATGCTCCAATTCTCTCGAATCAGTACAGGGATTACAGATTAGATTCTATGTGTGTATCATGCACACTTTTCCTCAAACCAGTATCGAATGGTTTGAAGAGAAGTGTGGTCTCGTCAGTGGTATAAACTAGGGTTAAGGAAACTTAGTTAATGTGAGCCCGAGCCAAAGTTGGAATCCGTCCTTTTCAGTGTTCCGTACCGATTTTCTTCAAAACCATTTGACGCAAAATGTTGAAATTTCTCACAAATATAGAAATTGATGACCCAATCACAGCAGTGTAGTTTTGAAACTTAAATTTTGACATAAGGGGTTACTTTTAGGGCGTAAAATCGAAAGTGAAAGAAAACTAAAGAGTTCGAGATCATCGAGTGGGACCAAATGAAAGCTAGCGAAAACACGAGTTCAAAAATATATATGATATAATACTAGCATAAACTTTTCTTTATATTATTTAAAAAAAAAAAGAGTACTAATCAAAAAATTCTGGAATATTCTCAATAAGGTGTAGATTGAATGAGAATTATCATCATAACGATCTGTTTTTTTTTTTTTTTTTAAATTGGTATGGGTTAATAATAGTCTCTCCATCTATTTGAATAGTATTGAGCTTATATAAATTATAAAAGATACTAGTTCTACTAGAGACAGAACCTTGATAAACAATGTGTTTTGCAATTTTCCTAATGATATAGAAATTCACGTTGTAGAAAGTTTTTTTAGCCATGACAAAGAAGTTTGTGTCCGAATTCTAGATACTGATTTTTAAAAACTCATTTAATGTGTGTTTTGTGAAGTCACTGATCATTTTATATCTCCGCAACATTCCTTTTTAGTGTTCCGTACGGAACACTTATAAGATGACTTCGGTGTCTGTCTGTCGGTCTGTCACACCCGATTTTCTCCGAAACTATTTGTCATAGAAAGTTGAAATTTGGTAATAATATAGGAATTGATGATCTCATCAAAGCCATGTAGTTTTGAGAGTTAAATTTTGACTTAAGGGGTTGGTTTTGGGGGGTGAAATCGGAAGTTTTTTTTTATCGGTCTAGCACACGTGCTGCAGGGAAGAAGTCCCTAAAGCGCTACAGGAGCGACACCTGTGCGGAAAAAGCGATTCACGTTGTTCTTGAATCGCTGTAAATTGTACTCGGTGGGAAACACAGTGCTGGGCATATTATTCCAAAGGGATGATGTTCTCCATATAAAAGACAGCTTGAAAAGCGTTATACGAGGAGTAACAAGCTGAACCTCATACGGATGTGAAGTATTAGCGCGATGTGTACTTCTAACATGCACCGTTCTGGGAGGAACTAAGCGGGCCACATCCTTCAAACACTTTCCATGAAAATACTTGTAGAATAGGTTCAAGTCGCCAACCGTTCTTCGATGTTCCAGCGAATCAAGGCCGCCGGTCAGTTCCAGGTCTCCAATCAGACGAACAGCTCTTCTCTGAATAGAATCCAACAAATGCAGTGTATGTTTGGAAGCGGAGCCCCAAACATGGGAGCAGTATTCCATAGTTGGTCGAATTTGAGCTTTGTAAAGAATTAACAGTTGTTGTGGAGTGTAAAGCTTTCTGGTTCGAAATAATATTCCTAACTTTTGAGAAGCTCTCCTTGCTATGCCTGCAACATATTCATGCCAGGACATATTTGCTCCCAAACTAACGCCCAACAAATTGAGCGACGATATCGTTGCAATAGAATTATCTGGCCGTGTGAGTGGTGGTATGGTGGATTTGGTGAAATTTTGACTGACTGCCTTAGCGACTGACCAAAAGGACCTGAAATTGTTGAGATAAGCGAGAAGTTTGTTTCTAATTCGTTGATTGTGTGCCTCCTTGGTTTCGTCGATAATTTCTTTGCATCTATTCCTGGCACGAACAAAGGTGTTACGGTTTATGGTGTTAGGATTTTCACGCCATTGTCGGTAGGCAAGATGTTTAGAAGCAACAGCTTCTTTGCATTTTCGGTCAAACCAAGGCTTGTCGTTGGAAGGGCATTTCTTAGAAAAAGGGATGTGAAAAATTTTTTTTTTTACTAGGTCATCGAGTGTGGTGTAAAATGAAAGCTTGTGTAAACACGAATAAAAAATATATATAATGTAGTACTTGGACTCACTTTTCTTTGTATTATTTTTAAAAAATCGCGAAACATCGCTGTCTCCCCACCTTATCTCGAAAAGTACTGATCAAAAAATTTTGAAAAAATTGTGGAATGCTCTCCACGGGGTGTAGATTGATCGAAAATTATCACGAGTCCATTTCTTTTAATAATTTATTTGGTATACAAAAAAACAAAAATTCCAAGGTCATCAGTTTTCAGTAAAGACTGGAAACAAACCTTGTTGAAAACTTCTTTGGAGTGTGTTTTGTGAAGCCAAAATTTTTTATTATAAAAGCAATCAACGTACGGAACACTAATTGTGCAAGTTCAACTTGCTCTTGACCGGTTATTTTATTTTCAAAGGAATTACGGTACGGGACACTAATTGCGCAAGTCCAGCTAGCATTTGGCCGGTTTTTTAGATTTGAAATCAGCAATCAGTAAGTTAAAGTAACCTGTCATAGACCGTTGCTACAGAGAAGTCAGAAATGCGTAAGTCTTGAACGCAGTAAAAGAACATGTAGGGGTATCAAAGAGTACAACAAGACAAAAGATTCTTGTCACTAATGTTGAATAAAATTATGTATCAAAGCATAAAACGATACAACTAGTTGTCACGTGTGGATGATAAACCAATAATTGATCGACCACGTGCGGCAAGAACTAAAATGGTCATCGTAATCATAAAAATAAAGGGTAGTTGACGAAGTATTGAGCCTTTTTCTCGTGAGGTAATATAAATAACATCGGCTCTAACTTAGCGTTAAAGCTATTATTTGATAGTAGTAGACGTGCATAAACTCGAAGAAGAGTGAAATTTCTGCAAAAGTTTGCTACATTTCGACAAAGCCATAACTGCTGCGCAGGCCTATCAAGAAATTTGTGCTGCTTAGGGTCCAGATATGTTATCAAAATCAACAGCCAAAAGATGGTTTAGTCGCTTATCTTCTGGAAATTTCGATGTCAATGATGTTCCTCGCAAAAAGTTGATAGAGATTTGGCAAAAGTTGAGGAAGACCGGTATGTAAGTAGCCATATCATGCCAAGAAATTAAACATAACTAAATAGTTTTAAACCATTTAGAGAAAGCTGCTTACAAGAAGAGTTTTTGGGAGCCACATGATTTAATGTTAAAATTATACTCGGTCAAATTTCCATTCCATCTGTAGAGAAATCGAGCCATTTCTGAAGCGGATGACCAAGGGTGATGGAAAGTAGATCAAGTATAATATATAATGTGTGAAAAAGATTGTGGTCGAAAAAGGATGAAGCTCCACAAACGATGACAAAATCCGGATTGACGTCAAAAAAGGTGATGCTGGTGGACTTCAAAGGTAAAAAGTGACGTCTTCCACTATAACAACGTCAGACCATACCCATTTTTGATAACTCGGCAAAAGATGACACAGCTTGACTGGCAAGTTTTAAAGCATCCAGCGTATACCATAGCCCGGATTTTGCGCCGTCAGACTACCATTATTTCGGTCTCTGCAGAACTTCCCGAATAGTGTTAGGTTAGTTTCAAAAGAGGAATGTGAAAATCACTTGTCACAATTTTTTGCCCAGAAACCACAGAAGTTCTACAGTGACTCTAGTGTTATTAAAATAACCGGTCAAGTGCAAGATGAATTTGCACAATTAGTGTTCCGTACGTTGATTGCTTTTAAAATCAAAAACGTTGTTACGGTGGTATAAAATGATCAGTGACTTCACAACACACCCCAAATGAGTTTTCAACAAAGTTTGTTCTTTACTGAAACCTGATGACCTTGAAATTTTTGTTTTTTTTTTATATACCAGATAAATTATGAAAGGTAATGCACGCGTGATAATTTTCGTTCAATCTACACCCCGTGGAGAATATTCCAGATTTTTTTCAAAATTTTTTGTTCAGTACTTTTCGAGATAAGGTGGAGGACAGCGAATTTTCACGATTTTTTTAAAATAATACAAAGAAAAGTATGCGCAAGTATTAGATATATATATATATATATATATATATATATATATATATATATATATATATATATATATATATATATATATGTACATATATATATATATATATATATATATATATATATATATATATATATATATATATATATATATATATATATATATATATATATATATATATATATATATATATATATATATATATATATATATATATATATATATATATATATATATATATATATATATATATATATATATATATATATATGTATATATATATATATATATATATATATATATATATATATATATATATATATATATATTACTCGTGTTTTCACAAGCTTTCATTTGACACCACACTCGATGACCTAGTAAAAAAAATTTTTTTTCACTTCCGATTTCACCCCCAAAACTAACTCTCAAAACTACACGGCTTTGATGAGACCATCAATTCCTATATTATTACCAAATTTCAACTTTCTATGACAAATAGTTTCGGAGAAAATCAAGTGTGACAGACAGACAGACACCGAAGTCATCTTATAAGTGTTCCGTACGAAACGTTCTTTTAAAATATAAAAATGTGTCTCTATCTTTCAATAATCTCATAGCTTAATATAATGAAATGGGTGACTGCTCAAGTCAATTCGAGAGACACTTAATACTACTTACGAATTTGAACATAGTTGAAAATATTGCGTCGCTATCGAAATCAGCTAATATCGACCTTAAAGTGCATGAAAGAAAGAAAGGAAGGGAGTTTTTTTAAAAGCGAAATCAAGGGTTATCAATTACAGACATAAACAGAAAGTCTAAAAGAGCATATTTATAAACATAACTGCGCTTAATTAGATGGAGAACATCCATATGTTCAACAGTTAAACTTGTGGTCGCATCAACCGCTTCGCATGAGCGTAGTGCTCCCGAATGCAGAAACAACTGGGAACACTGCAACAGCTAGTTAATACCGAGTAATATGAAGCTAAACGGTAAAGAGATTTTAACTGAAAGGTATTGTTTGCCTTGTTTTACTAGCAGCATTGTTGTGTATTTTGTGTATCCAAGAACTTAATTCTATTTCTTAAAAGGAAGAATTTATGGATTTATCGAGTTATTTTTTATAAGGTCGGAGTTTGTTGAGAGATAGTTAGTAAACTATTTTTATCTTTGTAAATACATCAAAGTATTTTGAAAAAATGTACGTTTACCACAGTGGGAAGCTTAAGATTCCTGAAAAAAGGTCTAAAACATTGTCGGTGTCCGAGCCGAAATATGATTTTGATAATACCTTTTTAGACATAGAAAAACGCGATTGATTCGCTACTCAATCCTCTTCTTCGTCTCAAGGTGCCATATAGATTCCTGCGTGGGCGTCTGTACCAAACTTCTCTCATTAGATTAGAGTCTGTTTAAAATCGCCTTTTAGAGTGCCTGAAAATCGGTTATTC
The DNA here is from genome assembly GCA_019049505.1 of Pachyrhynchus sulphureomaculatus. Taxonomy (NCBI): domain Eukaryota; kingdom Metazoa; phylum Arthropoda; class Insecta; order Coleoptera; family Curculionidae; genus Pachyrhynchus; species Pachyrhynchus sulphureomaculatus. The sequence continues at coordinate 110,636,801 of CM032456.1, read as the reverse complement.
CTGTCCATTGGCGGATGGATGAATCTTTTCCGTTCTATTCTCTTTTGCCTCAAATTTTATCCTGTAGAATCAGGCGCTGAAAGCCATAACAATGTGGCCCAAGTAAGAAATCTTTTTCCTTTTTATGTTTTCAAATAATTCATGATCTTTCAGATTGGCTCTTTCGATTACCTCTTCATTTCTTTAATTTCCATCAGGATCCCACTTATTATTTACACGGCATCCCAGGTATCTAAACTTTCTAACCTGTTTTATATCGTCGGTATTTATACAAATGCGGGCGTCCTGGATTGAACTTCTACTAATAATCATGATTTTGTTTTGTGTATATTATTATACTCTCTCCTGCTCTGTGTGTAGCTTTCAATGATACCTGAAGAGTGTCTGTGCTATCTGCTAGAATGGCAGTGTAAACCACTTATCTCATGTTGATTATCAGAACACAGTTTACGTTGATATATCCAGATCATTCTTCGACACTGCCTCGACGAAGGTTCTTTCGACATCCAAATTAAACAGCATGGGCGACAAAACACAACCCTGGCTAACTATCTTCTTTATTTCAAAATCTTCTGTCGTGCTACTATCTTAAAGTTTTACTTCAGCTGTCTAGTTCCAGTATATACCAAGCAATGATTTTGATATATTTAGAATCTAGCTCTAGTTCTAGTAGGTATTTCATGAGAAGGTCATGCTTAACGTTGTCAATCCCCAGTAGTGTATATTATAACTTAGAACAGAATGCAATAATGCGTATTAAGCTGAAACAAGACCAATTTGTGGAAGCATGCTTCTTAAGTAATTTAGAAGAAAAATGTATTTGTTTAGTCTCGAACAAATTGAATCCATATTTACTACGCAATTTAATTGAGAGTCAATGCATAAAGAAAGAAGGTCTGACGAAAAAAAAAGAAATTTTGACGAAAGTACGCATTGTAATGCTCAACCGTTAAGTCAAGATCTAAGCTATGTAGAAATGTTTCACTTCCGTTTTATCACTGTTTATAATTAGATTATGTGGTTTATAGTAACTGTAAAATGAGTTATTTTGTTGTAAATGTTGATCAAGATTTGTCGCAGACAAGAGAGGATGTCTCGTTGGCAAATCGAAACACTGACGTCTCCTTTATATAATCACTAGCCGTGCCCGCGGCTCCGCTCGAGTGGTCTTGATTCACTAGGATCGTCACTGCATATTTCTTATGTTACCTTACGTAATAAAATACATCCTATAACTTAGCCAGGGAACATATGTATTTTACAAAAAAAACACGTAAATCAGATAAGTGGTTTTTGAGTGCTAAACGCACTAACGGACAGACAGGCCGACAGATGTTGCGTTTTATGTATCTTATAGATTTTTTTTAATAAATATTAAGTTAAAAATTGAAAAAACCACGTAAATCGGATAAGTGGTTCTCGAATAATCATAAGTACACTAACGGACAGACAGAGATACCTTGCGTTTTATATATATTATTATATAGATTGTTATTAACATTATATAACCTGGCCAGAGAACATATGTAGGAATTAAAAAAAAAACACGTATATCGGATAAGTGGTTCTCGAGTGATAAGCGCGCTAACGGAGAGACAGACAGACAGAGAGATGTTGCATTTTATATATATTATAGATATAGATTATTATTATTATTATTATATAACCCGGCCAAAGAATATATGTATGAATTTAAAAAAAGACACGTAAATCGGATAAGTGGTTCTCGCGTGATAAACGCACTAATGGACAGACAGACAGACAAAGAGACATTGCATTTTATATATATTATAGATTATATAGATATTCTCTGCTACATAATATTGTTCCATATTTAATGGTTTAGGCTGTGTATTGCAAGAGAACGCGTTAGCGGCAAACTTTTTTCCGACTTCATTCACTATTATCGTCACTGCTCATTCCTTATGCTACCTATCGTAATAAAATATAGCCTATCTGGAATAATTTGCCCAGCGCTGTGTTTCCCACCGAGTACAATTTACAGCGATTCAAGAACAACGTGAATCGCTTTTTCCGCACTCGTGCCGCTCCTGGAGCGCTTTAGGGATTTCCCTGCAGCACGTGTGCCAGACCAATAAAAAAAAAAAAAAAAAAACCTGGCCAGAGAACACATGTATGTTTAAAAAAAAAAGTACGTAAATCGGATAAGTGGTTCGTCAGTGATAAGCGCACTAACGGACGGACAGCCGGACAAAGAGATGCCTATAACCTGGCCAGAGAACACATGTATGTTTAAAAAAAAAAGTACATAAATCGGATAAGTGGTTCGTCAGTGATAAGCGCACTAACGGACGGACAGCCAGACAGAGAGATGTTGCATTTTATATATATTATAGATGTAATAAAATATATATCTAAAACCTGGTCAGAGAACAAATGTATGAATTTAAAAAATCACGTAAATCGGATAAGTGATTCTCGAGGAATAAGCGCACTAACGGACAGACAGACAGACAGATAGACGTTGCATTTCATATATATTGTAGATATAGATTATTATTATTATTATATAACCTGACCAAAGAATATACGTATGAATTTAAAAAAAGACACGTAAATCGGATAAGTGGTTCTCGCGTGATACACGCACTAATGGACAGACAGAGAGACATTGCATATTACATATATCATAGATTATAGATATTCTCTGCTACATAATATTGTTCCATATTTAATGGTTTGGGCTGTGCATTGCAAGAGAACGCGCTAGCGGCAAACTTTTTTCCGACTTTATTCACTATTATCATCACTGCTCATTCCTTATGCTAATTATCGTAATAAAATATAGCCTATAACCTGGCTAGAGAACATATGTATGTTTAAAAAAAAAAGTACGAAAATCAGATAAGTGGTTCTCCAGTGATAAGCGCACTAACAGACAGACAGACAGAGAGACGTTGCATACCCTAACGTTTGCCAAATGCTCGTTAGATTCATGACCCTCTAATTTTAAAGTAAACTTTCTTTTGGTTAAAAAAGATTTGATCCAGCTTTTCAAAGAACACCTTTATTTCTAGACCTCTAATTTAATGATCTAGAAAGGTTTTGTTTAACGTGTCAAAGGCACGTGTCAGATCGAAAAATATTCTCCTCCATACACACCCGACCAGTTTCCGATACACCTCCTGGATGAAGTTTTTGACAGCTGATTCCGTAGAATGTCCTCTACGAAATTCATACGTTGATATCAGTGTTGATTATCAACTTTTTTTTTAACAAGGTAATTTAAATGTTAAATGTGCGATTAATTAAAATACAGTCTGATGCAACCTAACAAATAAATCAATGGATCCATAGAAGAGTTTAAAAATCTGCCCGATTTGTCTATCGACATTGACGTGTTATTTTCTATACGCTTGTTGCATTCCAAAATTCGGACACGATCATTTAGAGGAAATAGGCGGGCACGTGAAAGATTTGCTGAATAAAACATTGTCGTTTTGCAACTGATGGGGCAAACGAACTTAACGGGAAAGCTGACTTGACGGATTTTATTCAATAGCCTTGCTCTTTGTTTTTTTTGTCTCTCTTTCGGATGCGTTGTACATACGTTTTTATTTAAATCGTCTAGACCTTTGTCAAGAAAATATGTCCAGCATTCAGTAGACGTTTAACGAGGTTGTTGCATAAGATAAAACTACTTTTTTAGGAAGCTATTTTTGTGTATTCGTTCGGAGAAAAAGCACTAATAGCTTTTACCTCACTAGTGTGGAAAATACTTTTTTTCCCACGCTACGAATTCAAAAAGTCATAAAAACTAAAGAATGAATTAAAAAATTAATTTTTGTAAATTTTTGGCGAGGTAACGAAGTATTTTGTCAATATAGGTTATGCAAATGTTGCCAAATAAATATTTCTAAAGTACTTTTTGTATTACCAAATACAAAAGTAGAAAAAAAAATTATACACGTCATGGCGGTGCCCACTGAGGCTTTTCGCACTTTGTAGTCCCAAAACCTCCTAAAGTCTTTATTTCTCAAGCGATTTTAGAGATGATCTTTGTAGAAATACGAACCAATCCCTCACAAGCTATTCTGACAAAAATTGCCAGGATTTAGGAAATTTATTTAAAAGAAGATGATTACTTGAAAAAATTTATTTGGTAAATTCAGGTATTTCCAATTTCCCTAAAATACAAGCAGAATAGCAATTTTTAATAGGTTATTTTACTACGTGTATTGTTTAATAGTTAATTAGTTAACAATAATTAATTCATGGTTAAAAAAAAATTGGACCTAGTTCTCGATCAGGAGTAGGTCTCGACCACTCTTGAAATAATTTAGTATAGTATAGTTTAGTATAATTAAATAATCGATAAATATTAATTAGTAGAAAAAAGTGTATTAATAGTCTGTAAATATGGCCTTCATAAGAGTAAGGTAAAATGGCCATTATCTCAAAACTGGACTCTTTTTGGCCAAAATGACAATCGAATTCGTAATCAGCAACCTAAAAAATATTAAATCCCGTACATTATATGTACAAATATTTTTTATTCGAAATAAATTCAGAAAAACTACCAAAATCGGCTAAAAATTGGCATTATCTCAAAACTGGACCACTTTTAGCCAAAACGACTATCAAATTCGTAATCAGCGACCCAAAAAACATACATCTACCTTATAAAATTCCATGGAACAAAAAGTAAAGGCTAGACTAGAAATATTTCATAATACAAAAAATCACTTTTAAATAAATTTTCTATAATCCTGGCATTTTTTTTTTTCAAAATAGCTCGTGTGGGATTGGTTCGTATTTTTGCAAAGATCATTTTAAAAAACATCTGTAAAATCGATTGAGAAATGAAGGCTCTAGGGGTTTTGCTTACTTGTCTGATAAAATATCTTTATAATAAATACAAATATCAAATTTAAGGGGTTATTAAAAAAAAAAATACGCCCAGATTTTTGTTTATTAAACCAACAAACTAATCCGAATTTCTATAGGTTACAAAGCTTATAGATATATTTCTTCTCGAGTTCTCCTCTTCTTAGCGTGCTTTATCCGATTATCGGACGTTGGCTATCAATTTCGCTATGCTGACTTTATTCACTGCTGTTCTATTAGAACAAAGCCTGAATTTTAATAGAAACTAGAATTTTGATAGAAAATTTCTATAGGTTAAAAAGCGTATAAGTATATTTCTTTTGGAGCTTTCCTGTGCTGAGTTGATTTCTTCGAAATCTAGCATTAAGCTCACCATTTCCCAAAATTACACGACAACCAAAAACAGAAAGTAATTAACAGAGTTGTAAATGAACTTTTTCATTTCATTCTTGTGTTACGTGAATTTCGTATCGATGCAAATGCTAAGCTTTATTCAAAATTCGCCACATACTGCAAAAAGAAATGCCTAATGGTGAAGAACCAAGTGGAATCGACCGATGTTGGTTTATTAGTAACATTTTCACGAACAGTAGCAATCTTTTTATTCAAACCAGTATTTACTTGGCCTTTTTTAAATTATCAAAGGAGCCGGTGTTTTTAAATTCTTTCACCAATTTCTGAATTGTCGATCCATTTGCTAGATTATGTTGACCGAAATACTCACGAATTTGCCAACAAATGCCGAAATCGAAAGAGAAAAAGAAACATCAAACACGAATTATTAAGTATATGTATGTATGTCTGTACGTCCATTTATAACACAGGGCAACAAAAAAATATTTTTGTTTTGGTGCCTGGGATTTTAGAGCTGATTTTAACTATATTTGGGACGCTAAATCTATACATGCAATCCGTTTTTCTCTATCAGCTCTACTTTTTTTAGATACATCAACTTATCTACCAATGTGGTTTTTATTCAGTATATTCATTTATGAGAGTTCTAAAATTATTATATATTCATTAATGTAGGTACAATGGTTTTATTGTCAGTCTGTAATTGAGTAAATTCCAGGTAAATCTATAAATAGTGGAACCATTGCCTATCAGGTACCTGAACTGACCCTTTTAATCACCTAACTCGGGTAAGTCTCGTCAGTTTGTGCGTTCTTATTAATGAGAGTAGATCGAATTCGGCGTGTTATTTTATGTTAAGAAAAGAGTGTTTTTGTGTTATTGAACAGAATTAAAATGAGTTCAGGTTCCAGTTCAAGAAGAAGTTGTGTAAATCAACCTGATGTGTTTTGCTATATATGCGGAGAATACATGTTTCAACAAAACAGACAAACTATTACTGACTTTGTAAAGCGAGCGTATCTTGGATACTTTGGAGTTAAGCTTGGTGATCGGGACAAAACGTGGGCCCCGCATCTCGTATGTAAAACTTGTACAGAGCATTTACGGCAGTGGACTACCGGGAAAAGAAAATGTCTAAAATTCGGCGTACCAATGGTTTGGAGAGAACCAAAAAACCACTTTAATGACTGTTATTTCTGTTTAGTAAATACTAATGGAATCAATCGAAATAACCGCAGTAAGTGGACTTATCCCAATTTAGACTCGGCAATACGCCCTATCCCGCACTCAGATGAAATACCGATTCCAACATCTCATCAGCTACCACATATCTCTGATGACGAATATTTTCCCTCTGATCGCTCTTCTGATGCTAATAAAAGTTCTGATGCTAATGAAACTAACAGTGACTATGAGGGGACGTCATCAGTTCCTCAACGCTTCATTCAAAATGAATTAAATGATCTCACCAGGGATCTCAATTTATCGAAAAAAGCTTCTGAAGTACTGGCTTCTAGGTTGAACGACAAAAATTTACTGGAACAAAGAACCAAAATTACCTTTTACCGTACAAGAGAAAAAGATCTGCTACCATTCTTTTCTCAAGAAGATAATCTTGTATTTTGTCACGAAATTAGGGGACTCATGAAAGAAATGGGACTTTCTGAATATATTCCAGATGATTGACGCCTATTTATTGACAGTTCAAAGCGAAGTTTAAAATGTGTCCTTCTACATAATGGGAATAAATATGGTTCAATACCACTAGCTCACTCAACGAAACTGAAAGAAGAATATAATACCATAGCTTTGGTCTTGCAGAAGATAAAGTATTACGAACATCAATGGATGATTTGTGTAGACTTAAACATGGTAAATTTTCTTCTTGGGCAGCAAAGTGGTTACACGAAATATCCGTGTTTCTTGTGCCTCTGGGATAGTAGGGACAAAACACACCACTGGGTTAGGAAAGATTGGCCTCAGAGAGAAAACATGGACGTTGGGGAAAAGAATGTCATTAACGACGCTTTGGTTGAAAGAGAAAAAATCATACTTCCTCCGTTACATATAAAGTTGGGCTTAATGAAGCAATTTGTAAAGGCTCTTGATAAGAATGGGTCTTGTTTTGCATATATAGGGGTAAAAATGCATCAGTTGAGCACAGAAAAACTCAAAGCAGGGATATTTGACGGCCCACAAATAAGACAATTAATTAAGGATCCTGCCTTCATAAATTCAATGAATCAAGTTGAACGAGAAGCTTGGACATCATTTGTTGCAGTTGTAGAAAATTTTCTAGGCAAACATAAAGCTCAAAACTATGTTGAAATGGTTAACAAGATGCTTAATAGTTTCAAATCCTTAGGGTGCAATATGAGTATTAAAATACACTATTTACACAGCCACTTAGACCGTTTTCCAGAAAATTTAGGAGACATGAGTGAGGAACAAGGTGAAAGATTTCACTAAGATATTAAAGTTATGGAGGACCGCTACCAAGGAAGATGGGACATGCACATGATGGCAGATTACTGCTGGAGTTTAAAAAGGGACTGTTTAAAAAAACATTCAAGAATGTCGCGGAAAAGAAGCTTTCCAAGTGTTGAGTGACTATTTCATTTCTTCAATGTTTTTTTTTGTTTGTAAGTACGACATAATATTGTATTTTGTATAACTAAAATAAAAATTTCGTATCTACTTTTGTTTACTACATTTACGGATTTGAGTTACAATAATGTAACTTATATTTCTCTAAAATTGTATATCTTAAAAATTTGAGCTCCTAGGTACAAATGAATACGTTATTTGAATTCAGGACATCAAATTGATATAGAATCAGCTCAAAAAACCTCGACACCAAAACAGCTGTTCCCCTGTGTAATTTTAGGAGGATTTACTCGTTTTTCATGCAGTAGAAAGGTTTCAGTCGATATTTGGTGGTTACAATCAGTTAGGTAATGTTGATGAAAGAACAATTTTGGTTCAACTGGTGAGGACACTCAGGGCAATGCGTAAAATAAAGGAGGGGTACGTCTTTCATTCCATTTTTTACTTAAATGATACAAATTCTATTTTTCAAGTCTTAGAACACGCATCTGCTAATAATTAAGATAAAATAGGATTAATAAAGAGCTACTTATATATTTATAAAAACTGGGTCAGATTCAGGTCATCGAAAGTTTTAAATAATTGATTAATTTCCTTTGAGTTGCTAAACAAAGGAACATTACATTTTAATAAAACCTTCCATCTATTATTTTATTAAATATTATTAATATATTCAGTATTAGATTAGAAACAACTTTATTTATTAGAGCTAATTAGCAAGTAACTGTTTGTTAACTGGTTGGGAATTTTTTATTCTTTGACACAATGACACTACAAAACACTTATCACCACTACATAAAACACTTTATGTTTTCCTTCGATGAGCGTTTCGCTAACTATCTCGAGTCACTCATAGCTACTGATGATGACAATACGGTTAGCGAAACGCGCGTTAAGGGCCAAAATAAAGTTTTTGGTATGGTCGTGTCGTATAGTAATTTTTTTGTCGTTGTTTATAGAAATAATCATATAGAATACAAAGCAGATACAAACAATAAAGGGTATTTTCATTTTGTCCATCCTTACAGGATTTTTCTTGATATATAACTAACATATAAGGGGTCAAAGGGGCGGAGGAAAATGTGAGAGGGGTTGATTCAGATAAATCTTATTACATGTCCTTTTCAGGGTTCTTGGAGTAAAGAATTTTTAAAATAATGTTATTGGGGACGAGAATTCTGAAAATTGTGTCAATTTTTTCCTATTCTCAAATAAAGGGTTGCCGGAAAAATATTGAGCCTTTTAAAATCAGAAATTGTGACAACTGTTTTTTATGTTTTGAAATAATCAAATATGTGCTATTTTATTGGTTGAGCTTCAGTCATTTTTTTGGTAACACGATAACCTCGTCACTGTAGAACTTCTGTAGTCAAAAAATTGTGACAAGTGGTTTTTATTGGCCTCTTTTTAAACCACCTTAACACCATTCAGGGGTTTTGCAGAGCCGCATGTAAATGGTAGTTTGACCGTGCAAGATCCAGGCTAAATCTTCTCAGACAAGCTCCCCCAATTTCTGCCGAGTCATCAAAGGTGTGCGTGGTCATGATGGAAGGCAATGTCCTTTCTATTGACTAATTCCGGCCGATTCTTTTCAATCGTTTGCTTCAATCTTGTCCACTGCTGACAGAAGAGTACAAAATCAATCGTTTGGCTAGACTGCAGAAGCTCATGATGCCCGTTTCCTTCCTTGTAGAGTCAATTTAAACTTTGCCATCGTTTGTGAAGCTTCATCCTTTTTCGACCACGATTTTTTTGTAAATTATTATCGTACGTGATCCATTTTTGTCGCCCGTGATCAACCTCCTCAGAAATGGTTCGATTTCATTACGTTTCTGTAGAGATTTGTAGATGGAAATGTTTTACCGTCAAATCACGTGGCAACTAAACATCGAGCTTCTTTTTGTAACCAACTTTCTCCAAATGGTTTAAAACTGATTGGTGATGGATGTTTAGTTCTTGGGTGAGATACGCCGATCTTCCTCAACTTCTGTCGAAATTTTGTCAACTTTTTCTGTCATTGGTCGACCGTGCGAGAAACATCTCTAGAGTCGAATTTTCCAGAACAAAAGCGACTAGCCTATCGTTTAACTGTTGCTTTTCATAACTTACCTTGACCATAGACAGCATTTATGCCTTTATCGAAATAAAATTGTAAAATATAGCGAACTTTTGCAGAAATTTCACTCATTTTCAAGGCGGTTTTTGCACGTCTACTACTGTTAAAAGACAGCATAATATTTCATAGAAAATAAGGAATTAACCCTTTTCGAACGTAATCGTACTTGAAGAATCCAGAATAGCAATGGACCCAAATGATTTTGTTCATTGGAACTAGTTGTTCCGAATTCCACGAATTCTATTACATATGAGAGTCGTTAATTTACCGTCCGAGTAGAGAGGGTGTTCCAGAAATTGCATAAGAAAACGCTTTTTTTTTTTTTCGGGCCCACGGGGAAAGGCCCAAACACTATGGGGCCTCGGGAATGGCAGATTCGGATTCTACGGGTCGAAAACCATAACAAATATCAATTTCAGTCATCCGGTACGAATTTTATGTATACTAACGGATGTTCGATTTTTTTAACTTTGAAAATACCTTGGCTTGTTCCGATACAAGTGAGGCGTCTGCCCTTGTGATATTTTTAGTGTTCCGTACGGAACACTTATAAGATCACTTCGGTGTCTGTCTGTCTGTCTGTCCGTCTGTCACACCCGATTTTCTCCGAAACTATTTGTCATAGAAAGTTGAAATTTGGTAGTAATATAGGAATTGATGGCCTCATCAAAGCCATGTAGTTTTGAAAGTTAAATTTTGACTTAAGGGCTTAGTTTTGGGGGGTGAAATCGGAAGTGAAAAAAAAAATTTTTACTAGGTAATCGAGTGTGGTGTCAAATGAAAGCTTGTGAAAACACGAGTAAAAAATATATATATAATGTATTACTTGCGCGCACTTTTCTTTGTATTATTTTTAAAAAATCGCGAAAAATAGCTGTCCACCCGCCTTATCTCGGAACATACTTCTCAAAAAATTTTGAAAAAATTCTGGAATAATCTCCACGGGGTGTAGATTGAACGAAAATTATCACGAGTACATTACCTGTAATAATTTATCTGGTATATAAAAAAAACAGAAATTTCAAGGTCATCAATTTTCAGTAAAGATTGGAAATAAACTTTGTTGAAAACTTATTTGGGGTGTGTTTTGTGAAGTCACTGATCATTTTATATCACCTTAAGGAATTCGTTTTGAGGGGTGAAATCGGAAGTGAAAAAAAAATTTCTTTACTAGGTCATCGAGTGTGGTGTCAAATGAAAGTTTGTGAAAACACGAGTAAAAAAAAATATATATAATGTAATACTTCCGCACACTTTTCTTCGTATTACTTTTAAAAAACCGTGAAAAATCGCTGTCCCCTACCTTATCTCGACAAGTACTGACCAAAAAATTTTGAAAAGATCCTGGAATATTCTCCACGGGGTATAGAATGAACGAAAATTATCATTACCTTTAATAATTTATCTGGTATAGAAAAAAGCCAAAATTTCAAGGTCACCAGTTTTCAGTAAAGATTGGAAACAAACTTTGTTGAAAACTCATTTGGGGTGTATTTTGTGAAGTCACTGATCATTTTATACCACCCTAACAAAATCTTTTATTTGAAAAACAATCAACGTACGGAACACTAATTGTGCAAGTTCAACTTGCACTTAACCGATTATTTATTAATTAAAGCCTAAATTTTCCAACATTAACTTACGGGGACGCGTAGGACCCAAGACTTGAGACTTACGGTTTCATTTATTCAAAAACTCGAAACAGGACCGTTTTTGGCTGGAAAAAGCGGGTTCAACTTCATTCTCCGGTATTGGCGGTGTCTGCCTTTTGCAGGTTCTCTATTATTTTATCAAGAACAAACTAAATTTATTGATTTATATGGTTAAATGACGTTTTTTAGGCCCTAAAGCTGGGTCAGGTCTGGGTGGCGTCTGCCCTTCGGGGCGCTCATCTTTTATAGTATCAACAAACTTGATGTACTTGATTCAAGTGGTTAAACGACAGTCCATTTTTGGATGCAGCATTTTGGGCCTTATCTGGACATTCGAGCGCACGGGGGCCGCAAAATCAACGTTAAAGGGCTACAGCTAGAAAGACGGTTAGTCAACGGGTCAAAATTTAGGGTCACCCTCTTGGTCTATATCTAACGAGAAAAAGGATGAAAACTTTTTCGACTATCTAATATTTATGATTATACATATAAAGGGTTAATCGTGTAGTCTAACAGAAACGGCTACTACAATGTAATGTTTATTTTGCGTACGTATAAGAGCCCTTAAGGGGTATATCGCGCAAATCATAGCGTTGTATTACACACGCACATAAACGTATTAATATGTGCCGTTTTCGAGATAAGAGATTAAAATCTAGTAAGTCGAGTATGTGGAGCAGCTATAAAGTCGAGTTGAAACTACCCGTGTAGAAATAATATTATACGGTTTTATGGGAACCAGTTGATTTTACGGGAATTGGCGATTGGGTTGCTGATAAATGAAAAGTAACGGGAAAATATTTTATATTTAAATAGAATGTGCTTACATGTATTTGACGACATTAGATTGAGATTTTTTAAATATTGTACTTCATTTTAGGTTTTATTATTAGGTTGTCGAAACATTATTGAACATTTTTCTCGTTAGATAGCATATCTCAGGTAATAAGTCGACTAGGGTCCTACTTAGCGTCAGTCGTAAGCTGACATTTGTAGTAGAGGTGCAAAAATCGCCTTGAAGATGAGTGAAATATCTGCAAAAGTTCGCTATATTTTACAATTTTATTTCGATAAAAACATAAATGCTGCACAGGCCTATGAAGAACTTTGCGCGTAGCGTCAGTTGAAAGGTCACATTTGACAAAATAAAAAGAAAGCAGTTTTTAATTCTATTTTCAACTGAATTTTTATATTGCCTTGTTTTACCGACATATCGTAGAATGTTATATTATGTCATTAGCAGGTTAGGTAAAAATAGTAACTTACTGGCAACCAAGTAATGGCACGCTGTTTCGCCGACATTAATTTGAGAATATGACTTGGTATATGAATAAAAAAAAATTATGCGGCATTTCATCATATCACAGCTGATCATCCGAGCTAGGATCGAAAGAAAAAAGAGACACACTTGTCGATCAATAACAGAAAAAATTGACAGGATTTTGGTGGAAGTAAAGCAAGACCGGTATGTAAGTAGTCAGGACATCGCCAGGAACTAAATATCCTTCACCAGTTAATTTCAAACCATTTGGAGAAAGCTAGATATCGATTTTCCATCTGCAAACGAAATTAAGCCATTTCTGAAGCGGAGATCAGGGGTGATGAAAAGTGGATCACGTACGACAATAATGTGCGAAAAAGATTATGGTCAAAATAGGATGAAGCTCCACAAACGATGACAAAGCTCGGATTGAAGCCAAAAAGAGATGATGCTGCGTGTTTGGTGGGCTTTGAAGGAAATCATGCATCATGAGCTACTACAACCTTGCCAAATGATTGATTTGGTACTAGTCAACAGAAAGAATGTTGTAGTCTTTCACCATGACAACGTCAAATCACACACATCTTTGCTTACTCGCAAAAATTGACAGAGCCCGGCTGGGAAGTTTTAATGCATCCACCGTGTTGCCCCGACTTTGCGCAGTCAAACTACCATTTGTCTCCATCTAGACAGAACTCCCCGAATAGTGTTAAGTTAGTTTCAAAACAGGCCTGTGAAAACCACTTGTTGCAATTTTTAGCTCAAAAATCACAGAAGTTCTACAATGATGGAATCATGCTGTTGACAGAAAAATGGCAAATGGTCATCGAACGAAATAGCACATATCTGGTTTAATAAAGTTCTTTCCAAATATAAAAAACAATTGTTTCAATTTTGACTTTAAAATGGTTAATACTTTTTTGACAACCCTTTATTATATTTTAATTTATACAACATGGAACAGAATTGGTTTTAATCAATACCTTTGGCATCTTAAACATATACTTGGTGCGACGCAAATATTCCCGATGTAACGCCATTCTTCTTACTAAGAACGCGAAATAGTATCGACTCGAGCTGATAGGTGGCGGTAGGTCCTTCCCTAATAACGCTGTGCAACAAGTTTCAACTTGGTTCAGTGTGTTCTGAATGCAAGTTTGCGTAAATGACTGATTGTTACAATTTTTACAATCGATACGAAAAAAAAGCAACGCAGATGTGCGATCAGACAAAGTACTATTGGGACGTATGAAATAATTCGGAAAACATTATGGGATAAAGCCCTGAGGCGAAGAAAATTTTCGAGTGATTTTCGCGATTTTAGGCCTGTTAAATTTCCGTGGAAGACGATGAGCGTTCCCAAAGACCTTCGACTGCAACCACAACCGAAATTATGGCCGAAAGTCAACAAATCATTCCTAAAGACCGTTGCCCAACAATTCTGTATATCTTTGATGACCTAACTGAATAACGAATGAAAAATAAAAAGAAAGTAGTTTTTAATACTATTTTCAACTAAATTTTTATATTGCCTTGTTTTACCGACATATCGTAGAATGTTATATTATGTCATTAGCAGCTTAAAATGCAGGTTAGGTAAAAACAGTAACTTATTGGCAACCAAGTATTTGCACGCTGTTTCGCTGACATTAATTTGAGAATATGACTTGGTATATGGATAAAAAAAAAATTATGCGGATTGTATTTTATCTTTAAAATTTAATCCTTTAAGTTATAAAAGACCATTTAAAGTTTCGATCTGTCGTGGAAGCTACAAATTTTATTCTGTAGTAAATTGTATTTAGAATGATGTCAGCAAGTTAAAAAGAAAGGTTCCTGCCTACAGAGTTTAATGTCACAAAATTTGTAAATAAAGAATCAAGAGATTTTTACTAAAGTGAACCATAATGGTATATGACATTTTCACACATGGAAAGGAAAAGATCACAAGAAAAGGCACTTCGGGACGCATTTCGTCATATTACAGCTGATCATCCGAGCTAGGATCGAAAGAAAAAGAGAACAAAACGCAAAGTACCCATCGCCGGATAAACGCCTCCCTCACCTGCTGCCATCTCGTGTGTTCTCCTCATTCAGTTATGCCCAATTCTTCTTTTTATATCAACTGACCACCTAGTTTGTGGCCTTCCTTTGTTTCTTTTATTTGCTCGGGGTCTTCATTCTATAATTTTTCGTATTTACTGATTGTCCAAGGATTATTTACGGATAATGCGCTCATTTACGCGCATTCATACTGTAGGAACGTTGCCAGAACGCACATCTGCCACCATTTAACTAAATTACTCCCCTCTCTATGGCTGACTTTGAAAGATCAAGCTAAACGAATCTAAATACGAAGGAATAATTTTAACCAGAAAATTCACCAACAAGATAAACATACCCATTAAAATAAATGATACTCAGATACCATTCAGAAACAAGCTGAAGGAACTGGGTGTCACTATTCAAGATTAAGATTTCACCTGCACGTAAGCCACATACTACAAAAGGTTTTCGTAGCAACGCAAAATTTATATGCGCTTATAGCATATAACTCACACAGGGATCCAAGAAATAAATTGAAGATCTACAAACAAATAATAAGACCAGTACTAATGTATGCGGCACCAATATGGTGCAACATATCCGACACACAAACGGAACGACTTTAACGCACACAAAACCGCATACTAAGATGCGTTACATCCACTGGACGATACATAAAAATCAACAAACTATACCAAATGACTAACACGCAAACTATAAGAAACCAATATACAGAAGATATATTTAATAATTTCTACAAATATAAACCACAGATATCTATTCTAGCAGGTAACATTACACAAACTAGACAACTAAATGAACCAAAGTATAAACCACTATACTTCAGATTACCAATTTATTTCGAGGATCCATAAATCTAATAAAATTTGACCAATTTATGTTAATCATAAAATAATCGATTGTTGAACTTACACAATTAGTGTTCCGTACGTTGATCGCTTTTAAAATAAAAAATTTTGTTACGGTGTTATAAAATGATCAGTGACTTCACAAAACACACCCCAAAGGAGTTTTTAACAAAGTTTGTTTCCAATCTTTATTGAAAACTGATGACCTTGAAATTTTTGTTTTTTTTTTATATACCCACTAAATTATTAAAGGTAATGCACTCGTGATAATTTTCGTTCAATCTACACCCCGTGGAAAGCATTCCAGAATTTTTTTACAAAATTTTTTGATCAGTACTTTTCGAGATAAGGTGGGGGGACAGCGATTTTTCGCGACTTTTTAAAAATAATACAAAGAAAAGTGAGTCCAAGTACTACATTATATATATATATATATATATATATATATATATATATATATATATATATATATATTACTCGTGTTTTCACAAGCTTTCATTTGACTCGATGACTAGTAAAAAATTTTTCTTCTTCCGATTTCACTCCCCAAAACTCACCCCTTAAGTCAAAATTTAACTTTTAAAACTACACGGCTTTGATGAGGCCATCAGTTCCTATATTATTACCAAATTTCAACTTTCTATGACAAACAGACCGACAGACACCGAAGTCATCTTATAAGTGTTCTGTACGAAACACTAAAAATACAGTAAACAAAACATAAACAGTAAAAGAAAAGTATTAGCGGGTAAGCAGGTAACACCAGATGGAACAACTTATCGAGGTAAAACTAGACTTAAATGTAAATATTGTAATTTAGACTAACTGTTAAGTGTTTAAAGTAAAAT
The DNA here is from genome assembly GCA_019049505.1 of Pachyrhynchus sulphureomaculatus. NCBI lineage: Eukaryota > Metazoa > Arthropoda > Insecta > Coleoptera > Curculionidae > Pachyrhynchus > Pachyrhynchus sulphureomaculatus. Next base: position 110,620,200 of record CM032456.1, on the reverse strand, counting down.
AATAGCGAAGTGTACAGTATACAGGGAATTTAACCTAATGGGTGTAAATATAAGATAAACATTGTAATATACAGTAAGTAAATAAACAACAAATGAGTGACTCATTATACATAGGAATGAAAGAGAAAGGGAGTAAAATATGATGAATATATGCGGACAAGAATGAAAGGACCACAATATTGTCAAGAGGAGAATAAGTCAAGTTATCTTGATAAAACTCTGTACCTGATAAAATCAAGCTGGATTTTTTTTCTTTGCATAATTTTTCCCAGTAAAAACAAACAAATAAATAAACACAACAAATACAAAAAAAATCCCTCCAACCAAACAAAGGTAAAAAGTCACTAAAGATGTATATCGGAAGTGAGTCGGAATAATTAAAAAATCATTGAGCAAAAAAGGCCAAACAACTAGCCTGTCGAAAGGTATTTTGAACAAATGAATGTGCATGTATTGTACACTAGTAAGTAAGTTCAAATTGTATAAATGGTTAATAATAAAGAGAATTTTGACTTTGATTTTCCATCATCATTTTAAGATATTCCTAAAAATGATCCATAACAAACTATATACAAAATGTGAAACAGTAATAAATAACACACTTCGAATTCCGAAAAGGCATGGGTACAAGTAAAGTTTTATTCTTATTAAATGTACTAGTTCAGCGCTATAAAGATATGAACGTTGATATATATGCGTGTTTTATAGAATACAATAAAGCTTGTAACTATGTGATACAGGGAAATTAATAAAAATTCTAGAAACAACTAATATAGACAAAAGATATATAAATATCATCAAAAATATGTACTGGATCAGTAGAAGTTAAAACTGAGCTGAAAAGATCCAAAAAGCTTGTTACGTTTAATTACACTGTGCAACAGTTTCGAGGTCATCGAATGTAAACTAAATTCTGACTTCAGTTTCTGGAAGTGCCCACTCAAACTAGCAAAACCCTATTTGGGTTTTAAAAGTTTAGTTCGAATTTTTTTGCTCGAGTTTTGGTTTTGCACGGCTATATCTCGTAAATTATTGGGAATTTCTCAATGCAATCTTCAGACGAAATGTTCTTCACACTAAAATACACAATTTCTGTGAACATGCCGAGACCAGATTTTCACTCTTTCGGAGTGTTTTTAGTGCAGTCACATTTTCGACCATAACTCACAAACCGTGCATATTTTAGCATAACTGTCGTCGACAAAAATGTTCTCTGCATAAACACGAGTAACTTTGCTGAACATTGCAATAACCTACAATCGATCCTTAGAGTTCTTTTGGCCGTTGTAAGGAATTTCACACCAAAATTTCAGCTTTCTTCAGGTTTTACGTTCAAGAAACTGGAGAATCGCTTGTGTGTAGTATGGAATTGACGCGCACTGTGCTAGTATTGTTACAGTACCATATATCTAACACGTGCGCATGTTAAGTATATGGCCCTGTACCAATACTAGCACAGTGCGGGCCAATTCCATACTAATGTTGGTATGGATTATTGCACAGTAGGAACTTAGTACTTAAACGTTGTCAATTTTTCGTGTGTGTATACGTGTGTTTAAAATTGATTATTGAATTAAAATAAAGAGAGCACAAAATATGTAATGCTCGTCGTCGCCGAATAAGCGCCTTCGTGATGGCCATATGCCTTACTAACACGAGACGACCACGAGTCCGTTATGCGGCAGCCAAATTGGCGAATCGCACACTTAAATAGAAAAAAGAAGATGAAGGACACACCGAAAGAGATATGCCCTTAAATATTTTATCCAGCGCGAGCTCAGATGGTGATGACACAGATTCAGACGATGAATTAGAACGGCCATCGAAGAGGTCAAAACCATCGACTTCTCGGGCGGCTACGGAAATCGATTGAAAACAGTTTTTTTGCCTTTTTTTTAAATTTTGAATTTTCAATAGCTCTATAAAATGGATAAAAATTTGCGAAATAAACTTTAACACAAAAAAAGATATATTTGCTGATGAAAGCTGAAATTTTCGTGTGAAATGTACTATTTGGTGGCGAAATTCCTAACAACGGCCAAAAGAACTATAAGGATCGATTGTAGGTTATTGCAATGTTCAGCAAAAATTACTGGTGTTGATGCAGAAAACATTTTTGTCGAAGACAGTTATGCTAAAATATGCACGGTTTGTGAGTTATGGTCGAAAATGTGACTGCACTAAACACTCCGAAAGAGTGAAAATCTGGCCTCGACATGTTCACAAAAATTGTGTATTTTGGTGTGAAGAACATTAAGATTGCATTGAGAAACTCCCAATAATTTACGAGATATAGCCGTGCAAAACCAAAGCTCGAGCAAAAAAATTGATGATGGCAAAAAAAAAATTCGAACTAAACTATCAAAACTAAAAAAGCGTTTTGCTAGTTTGGGTGGGCACTTCCAGAAACTGAAGTCAGAACTTAGTTTACATTTTATGTGTTGCACTGTGTTATTGAAGGAAAAATAAACGGCAAGAGATAAATTAAAAGACGACCTAATTTGGCTGAAGAACATGCGGAAGTGGCTTGGTTGCGCTTTGGGTGATGTTTTTCGAGCAGCAGTATCTAAATTTCTTTAGCTATATGGATCGCCCACCTTCGTGAGGAGAGGGCATAGTAAAAAGAAGAATATTGCTTTTTTTTTTCGTTCACCTCCCCGCCTGAGTAGGGATTTTACCATTTTTCATATCCTAAGGATATCGGCGAGGATGTCGTAATACCCGTCAACGTTGTCCAAGTGCCAAAACATACATTTCTGTATTTCACAGCACCTTTTAGACAACGCGGTAGTGCTGCCTCGGGCGTTATTGCATTTCTGCGAACAAGTACTACCTATGTAACAACTACTACTTATGTATTGCTACAAGTTTAATTTTGAACACCTTAATATGGTACTCGTGTGGAAAATATTGTTGATTTTTAAAAACATTTTTTAAAATGTAGTTTAGACCTCTTAATCAAGTTGCATATATTTCAAGAGAAATATCGTTTGATAAATATTTACGCACAATTATTAAATTCTCTTTGTGTTATACGGATATAACCTAGAATCGGAGGTATGGTATATATGACGCATATGCAAATTTTAATAATTTCAGTAATGAAATATACCGGCTTTACAACAAACCTCAATCGGAGCTACTCTAACCGCATTAATGATTATCGTTATTACAATAATATTTTTATGGAAGTAGTTTTAATAAGTTGGTTTAAATGTTATTATGTTTTTGTATACAATGTCGTTGCTTAGGAGAAAAACGAGTAATGTCAGCGAAATTTATCTTCTTATGTATCTGGTAATATCCAGTTCAAGTAGTTCTCGAAGAAATACCAGCAATCAAGACCACTTATTACTGGATAACTGAATATAAACGTGGCAATGCAGATGCTGTATGTTTAAGACGCTCGACTGGAGTTTCTTCTGAAAAAACGGTCGATAAAGTTAATGGTATCGTAATGGACGATCGTCGCACTAAGCTTCATGAGATTGTTGAGATCGTATGCCTCTCATATGAACGGGTATATAATATCCTGCTTGAAGTTCTAAAAATAAAAAGCTGCATTTATTGTTTCTAGACCGAAAACCGCACGAGGATGAACATTTTAAAATCGTGTTTGGTTTCGCAGCTGTAGACGAAACGTTGGTCCACCATAACATTCCGGAGACCCAACAGCAAACAAAACAGTTAGTTGGCGAAGGTGAAAGCACACTGAAAAATGCGAAAACAGTTTGATCAGCGGGAAAAGGGATTGCGACTGTTTTTGGGGATTCACAGGGTTTATCATGATTGAGTATTGGGTAAAGAGTAAAACACTGACTGGCTCTTATTACGGAATGTTATTGAACAGTTTGCATACTGAGTTGAAGCAAAAGCGACCAAGACTAGGAAGCAAAAAAGTGCTCCTTCAACAGGACAATGCGCTTGCTCATAAATCGGCCGTTGTAATGACAAGAGTGCACGAGGTGAGCCCCCCAATAGTTCCCTACCCATTTTATTCCCCAGATTAGACCCTAAGTGACTTTTTTGTTTCCTAGCCTCAAAAACTGGCTTGAGGGGAAGAAATTGTTATCGAATGAAAAGGTTGTCTATGCCGTAAACAAGTATTATACACCGTCCGAAGCAATTTTTTTTTCTGAGGAAATAATAAAGGAATTCCGCTGGACCAACTGTATTGAGCTCAATAGAAATTTTGTGGAGAAATAAATTTTTGTTTCTGTTATTTTCCAAGACTTTTCAATCCACGCTTGTAGTGAGTATTTTAAGATAAATTAGGCAAAATTATTATTTTATGTGCAATTTCTGGCTATGTATTTTTTAAACTAAAATAAGATGTATATTGCTTTAGATAGTTTTTTAATGATTTTATTTTAATCTAGATTTTTATCTGCAATTTTAGGTCTTTCTGTGTTTCAATATTTAAACTGAATATAACACGTAGGCTGAAAAGTTTTTGGTCTGACACATAGATGTCGCCCTTTTAAAAAATCCATATGATTTTTAGGAAGTACCAACCTTCAGACGAAACGTGTCAAAATTTCATAACATTTCGACGAATAGTTTACAAGTTACAGTGATTTTAGTGACGCTACTTTTGATATTTTCAAAACAATGGAAAAAATCGAATTTCGTGTGTTGATTAAACCCTGTTTTTTTACGGAAAAAAATACCGTTCAAGCAAAGCAATGGCTTGATAAGAGTTATGGGGACTCTGTCCCTGGAAAATCACTCATCATTCACTGGTATGCTGAATTTAAACGCGGTCGTACAAACACAAATGATGCTGAACGCTCTGGACTCCCGAATTAGGTGTTTACATCGGAAAACATAAAAAATCCACAAAATTGTTTTGGATGACTGCAAATTGAAATTGCGTGAGATAGCTGACACACTAAAGATATCAAAAGAACGTGTTGGTTATATTTTGTCATGAACATTTGGGAATTAGAAAGCTCTGTTCGAAATGGTTACCGCGTTTGCTCACAGTGGACTAAAAAGAACAACGTGTTGGTGATTCTGAGAGCTGTTTGGATCTGTTTAAGCACAATAAAAAGGTTTTTTCATGCGATATGTGACAATGGATGAAACATAGATCTACCACTACACACTGGAATCAAATCGGCAGTCAGCTAAGTGGACAGCAGGCGGTGAAAGTCGCCAGAAGCAATCAAAGACACAACAGTCGGCTGGGAAGGTTTTGGTGTCTATATTTTGGAATGCGCACGGAATAATTTTCATCGATGATGCTCAGAAGGGAAAAACCATTAATAGCGAATATTATATGAAGTTATTAGTGCGTTTGAAGGCAAAAATCGCAAAGGAACGGACTAAAATAAACAAGAAAAAAGTTCTCTTTCATCAAGACAATGCACCGTGTCACAAGTCAATGGTTACAATGGCAAAATTGCAAGAATTGAAGTTCGAATTGCTTCCTCATCCACCTTATTCTCCAGATTTGGCCCCCAGCGACTATTATCTATTTGCAAATCTCAAAAAAATGCTTGCGGGAAAGAGAGCTGGCTTCAGTGACGAAGTTATCGCCGAAACTGAGGTCTATTTTGAAGCCAAAGACAAATCCTTCTACAAGAAAGGTATAGAAATGTTAGAAAAGCGTTGACTGCTGTATCGCTCTTGAAGCGATGTTGACGAATAAAGTCGAATTTTGCAAAAATGATGTGTTTTAAGTAGCTAGACCAAATGCTTTTCAGCCTACGTATTAAGTATTTTAATTTAAATTACCGATGCGATGCGTAGGCTAGGGCCTAATTTGTACTAGTTGTTATGCAAATAAAGTATTAATGATTTTTTTTTCCATAAACCTGTACTTTTTTCAAATGTAAATAATTCATCATTGTTTATTTTAAGAAAAATTAGGCAGTTGACCAATGTTTTGTGTTTTAAGTAATATATACAAGTAATATTATTGACACAACATTTTTTAAAATTCGGAACGTGTCTAACGACGAGTCTAAAATATCGTTTTCCTCCATTTTTGTTTTGATTTCATTCGAAAACATTTGACCCGACTGTTTCCCGAAATTAATTTATTTTTAACCCACAAGGGGGATTTAGACAGTGGGAAAGATTGATTTATATTTATTTTGTCTGTCGTTATTTCCCCCCAAATCAATAAACATTTCAATTTGGAAGCTAATATAGGTGCAGAAACAACAACACAAATAAAAACGTTGATCTGTATTGGTTATTTTTTCCTGAACGATACAAAATTGTACTTTATTAAAGTTAATATCGACAATTAAAAATTCGTGAAGAGAAATGTCTGAGTAGATTACTAATTGTGTAAAATTCCTACTCTGAATAGATTTACGTTTTCATAAAACACCTTGATTTTTTAATTAATATTTCAAGCGAATATTGTGAAAAACAAGGTAAATATCATTTTTTCACTGATTTAGATTACTACCTTGGCTTAACTCAGCTTTATTGACGAACCAACACAGATCCCCGATCGAGAAGCTGAGTCAGTCTTCTTGATCTGTTTTCAACCACCAATCCAGAAATTTACACTGTCACTGTAAATCCGCCGATAGGTTCTTCCGACCATAAACTGTTTTCAACATCGAGTATCCTACCGATCAGCGACAGAAGGTGTCTAAACTCAGCAAAATTTGGCACTACAAATCTTCCAATGGGAAGAACTTATGGAATATTTTCGGACTTTCTCTTGGTTAGACGATTGTTTTCGATCCGACGACCCATCTGACTGCGCCAAGGAGGCTTCCGATGTTATTTTGGCTGGTATGAAAGCTTATATCCCTTTTTCCAAGAAATGCCCTTCTAACGGCAAGCCTTGGTTTGACCAAAAATGCAAAGAAGCTGTTGCTTCTAAACATCTTGTCTATCAACAATGGTGTGACAACCCTAACGTCATACATCGTAACATCTTTGTTCGTGCCCGGAGCAGATGCAAAGAAGTTATCGATAAAACCAGAGAAAGAGACGCACAATCAACAAATTGCTTGTCACAACAAATCCAAGTCCTTTTGGTCAGTCACTAAGGCAGTTAGTCAAAATTTCACCAAATCCACCATACCACCAATCACATAGCCAGATAATTCTACTGCAACAACACCTGTTGAGAAAGTGAACTTGTTGGCTTACTTCACATTCTACTGTCGATTTCCAAGAAAAACACCACCTACTATTCCTATAGTACAATCAAGGATGCCTGATATTGTCTTCAGACAGCGTATCATAAAACGTATTCTAATTCTAAGCTAGACACCAAAAAAGCTCACAGTACTCAAAAACTGTGCGAGAGAACTAACACCAGTTTTCTGCAGACTTTTCAACCTATCCTACAGAAAGGGGATATTGCCTTACTGCTGAAAATGTGCTACAGTTCAGCCGATACCTTGCCAAATAACTACCAACCAGCCGCATTGCTTTCAATAATATCGAAAGTCATGGAAAAGGCTATCAATCAGCATCTTCTAAATATCTTGAATCTATTATTAGCGACCGTAAACATAGATCAACAGGAAATCTTTTAACTTATGTAACACATTTTTGATACAACGAACAGTTTGGAGAATCTAGAGCGGTTGCTCTCGATATATTCAAGGCATTTGACCGTGTTTGGTACGATGGATTGTTGGCTAAGCTACGCTCTCCCGGTATGTCTGAAAAGTTCTGTTTGTGGCTCTCATGTTTCCTCAAAGGGCGTTCTTTACGAGGGGCAGTTGACAAATTTCTTTCTAACACCTAGGACTCCATACTGTCTCCTACTCTCTTTCTTATTTACATTAACGATCTGCTGGAAAAGACCGGGAATCCCATCTACAGCTTTACAGATGACAGTACGCTTATCTCTTCATTTACTTTGAATGCTCGAACATCGGCTACTCAGACAAATATCCACAGAGAGCAGGAAGTCATTCAACTTAACGAAGACCTGGAGGAAATTCTATCTTGGGTGACGGTAGTCAAGTGGAATTTAAAGCTACAAAAACCCAGGAAGCAGTTTTTTCTAAAAAAATTAACGTTGCTGAATCCGACATAGTTATGTCAGGGCACTCCATTGCTCTAGCATCGCCACTCAATTTGATGGGAATATTATTTTGAATTAGAAAGCACACTCCACAACTGTTAATTCTGTACAAAGCTCAAATTCGATCAACTATGGAATACTGCTTCCATGTTTGGGGCTCTGCTCCCAAACATACACTGCATTTGTTGGATTCTATTCAGAGACGAGCTGTTCGTTGGAACGTCGAAGAACGGTTAGCGACTTGAGTTTATTCTACAAGTATTTTCATGGAAAGTGTTCGATGGATATAGGTCGCTTAATTCCTCCCAGAATGGAGCATGCTAGAAATACACGTCACGCTAATACTTCACATCCGTATGAGTTTCAGCTTGTTACTCCTCGTAGAACCCTTTTCAAGCAGTCTTTTATATGGGGAACCTCATCCCTTTGAAATAATTTTCCCAGGACTGTGTATCCCACCACTTACAGCATTTGAAGACCAACGTGACTCGCTTTTTCCGCACACGTGTCGCTCCTGTAGCGCTTTAGGGATTTCCCTGCAGCACTTATGCTAGAGCCATAAAAAACTACCTAGAAAACCTTAATACTATACAATATGCGGAGGACACCACACTATACACTGCTCATAAAAATATGTAAATATCTGAAAATACAATTAATATTAGCTTACCAAATAAAGCGGAGTTAAATTCTACATTAAACTTATCACTATGCAAAAATCAAAAAAAAAAACTGTTAAGTATTTGGGCTTTTTTTATATACATTCGAACTCACACTTTCAAATGTTACATTGCAAAGCTCAGCTTAAAACTATCGAATTAATTTATTTCCTCCAAAAAATAAGACACCACTTAACAATGGGAACTGTGATCATGGTATCGTAATCATTTTTTTGCGAATAAAAAACAAAATTTTATTTCACAACATAATCTCCATGGAGCCCAATACATTTAGTGCAGGGAGATTCGAATTTTTTTGTTCCCTCAGAAAAAAAATTGTCTTCGTGCGAGGAAAATTTCATCCTCCCAAGCCAATATCTGAGGTTAGGAAATAAAAAACCAAGTCACTTGGGGGCCAAATCTTGGACAATGCAGAAGGTGGAGGATTATTTCGAAGTCCAGTTCCTATATTTTTGCCATTGCAACGGCCGATGTGTGTGCGCGCATTGCCCTGGTGAAGGAGCACTTTTTTGCTCACTAATCTTAGTCATTTTTTCTTAAACTCATTGTGCACTAAGTTTTAAAGCAATGTTCTTATGTTTAAGTATATAACACGTAGGCTGAAAAGTCTTTGGTCCGACACATAGATGTTGCCCTTTTCAAAAATCCATATGATTTTTAGGAAGTACCAACCTTCAAATGATACGTGTCAAAATTTCATGACATTTCGACGATTAGTCAATGGTTTTACTTGCTACTTTTGATATTTTCAAAACAGTCGAAAAAATCGAATTTTGTGTGTTGATTAAACACTGTTTTTTGATGGGAGAAAATACCATTCAAGCAAAGTAATGATTTGATAAGTGTTACGGGAACTTTGCCGCTGGAAAATCACTCATCATTTACTGGTATGCTGCATTTAAACGCGGTCGTACAGACACAAATGATGCTGAACGTTCTGGACGCCCAAATGAGGCAGTTACACCGGAAAATATCAAAAAAATCCACCAAATTGTTTTGGATGACCGTAAAGTGAAATTGCATGAGATAGCTGACACCCTAAGATATAAAAAAAATGTTGGTCATATTTTGCATGAACCTTTGGGCAGGAGAAAGCTCTGGTCGAAATACCGCTCACGGTGGACCAAAAACAACAACGTGTTGATGATTCTGAGCGCTGTTTGGACTTGTATAAGCACAACAAAAAGGATTCATCATGCGATATGTGAGATGAAACATGGATCCACCACTATACACCGGAATCAAATCGACAGTCAGCTGAGTGGACAGCAGCCGGTGAAAGCCGCCCGAAGCGACCAAAGACCCAACAGTTGGCTGGGAAGGTTTTGGCCTCTGTATTTTGGGATGGGCATCAATAGAGAATATTATTATAAAGTTATTGGTGCATTTAAAGGCAGAAATCGCAAAGAAACGGTCCCAAGTCAACAAGAAAAAAGTGCTCTTTCATCAAGACAATGCACCGTGTCACAAGTGAATGGTTATGATGGTAAAATAGCATAAATTGAAGTTCGAATTGCTTCCTCATCCACCGTATTCGCTAGATTTGGCCCCTAACGACTATTATCTATTCGCAGACTTCAAAAAAATGCTCGCGGGAGAGAGATTTGGCTCCAATAAAGAAGCTATCGCCGAAACTGAGATCTATTTTGAAGGCAAAGGCAAATCCTTATACAAAAAAGGTATAGAAATGTTATAAAAGCGTTGGACTGATTGTATCGTTCTTGAAGGAAACTATGTCGATGAATAAAGTCGAATTTTGCAAAAAAAATGCGTTTTAAGTAGCTAGACCAAAAGCTTTTCAGCCTACTTGTTATGATAGTTTTCCGTATGCAGACCATATAAGCCTTCTCCTTTTATATATTTCACTCACTTGGGTTTTTCTTCCTAGTTATATTTAGTAGGCCAGGTAAATGTATTTTTCGACGTTTTCAATGTGGCAGTTGTTAACTGTTATGTATGCGACTTCGTTACACATGATTTTGGTCTTCCCAGATTCATTTTTAAGCCTACTTTATTTGATTTCTCTTCCAATTCCCTTAACATATGTTGTATATCTTCTGAATTTTCTACTATGATGATAACACTGTCGGCAAACCTCAAATTACAATACTTGTCTTGCCATTTTCGATGTTTAAATACCTCCTCCCGTGCTGAGTTGAATAATTTTGATGAAATAATGTCTGCTTGTCTAATTCTTCTGCGAATCTTAACCTTATCTATGTCAACTCTAATTTGATAGTTGATGTTGCGTTTTCATGTATATTTTTGTATTATTTCTATATACCTGTGGTCGATTCGTGCGTTTGTCAAGCTATTTATGAATACCCAATGTTCGATGGTGTCAAAGGCTTTATAGATCAACAAAAGCAATGCAGATATTCAAATTATATTCAACTCACTTTTCTACTAGCATTCGTATTGAAAAGAGATGATCACAAGTGTTAAAATTTTTCCTAAATGCAGCTTGCTTCACAGGTTGGTTTCATCTGATTTTTTTGATATTCTGGTTGTTATGATTTTAGAGAGAAGTTTATGTACTTGTGAAAACAGACTAATAGATCTATAGTTCTCTCAATTAATTTTGTCTCCTTTCTTGTGTAGGAGAACAACTATCGCATTATTTTACGTACCGGGCATTCTTCCTGTTTGTAAGCACACAACCTAGATAAGAGGTCGTCACCTTCTTTCAGCATCTTCACTGTTATGTCGTTCTCCCTTGGTGCTTTGTAGTCTCTCGTGTTCGATGTGCCGTTCTGATCTGATCCACGTTAATATCAGGCATATCTTCAGATCCGACTTTCGCTATCTTCTATATTTTTATAAAATGTTATTATTTCAAGTCTTGTTTCTATTTCCTCCTTGCCCCTTAGAATTTCCTTTCCATTTTCTTAGACATTTTATGTTCTTGTTTTGTTCTATTGCTCTTTGTATCGTAATATTTCTGCATATCTCTTCTGATTAGCCTTGTTGTTTGTTTAGAGACTGTCCTAAATTCTTTTAGATACCTCATTACTCCGCGATAATTGTTAGATGCGATTCAACAAAAAATTAGTAGGGGGAACCTTTATCTACAACGCATTTTAGTAAAAGTATCAGTCGATTCCGAACTTTCGTAAATCGAAATCACGTAAAATCCAAAATGAGTCACTTGTTTATGCATCGGTTCACAGCAGTCTTTTTATGTTCCCATTCAAAGGAGCCTAAAATGATACGTTCCGCGGCCGCTAAATATATTAAAAAATCGGTGTCGGTTATGAAGAAGTGGTTAAATCATTTTAACGAGAAGAAAAATGTCGGCGACTTGCCAAAACGTGGCTCCGTAGACAAAGTCACCCCGAAAGTCGAACAACGAATCATGTCTTTGTTTTCACGGGACCCGAAATTGACACTGCGACAAGGAGCGGCAAAATTAAGAAAATCAGTTTAAATGTGTCCCATCAGACCATTCGATAACATCTTCGTGCTCATGATGACAAATTCCGAAGCACATTGAAGAAACCTTTGCTGGGCGAGAATCACGTCGCGAAGCGGCTCGCGACACCAACCTTATTGAAACGTTTGTAAAGAGAAAGCTCAGAGGAAAGACTCTGAGAACTCAGTTGTGTCGCGAGATTCGAAAAATTTGAAGAGTATGTAGAAAATCTCGTCGACAGCATGCCTCGAAGATGCCAAGCGATTATTGATGCAGGAGGTGATTGAACAACTTACTACGATAATTGTTCTGTTGTTAGCACATAAAAAAATACATTGATGGAAAAAAATATTCTCAAGAAACATTTTTTTAAAAATATGAGCGTTCTTACTTGACAGACTGTTTGCCCATTTTGTTTGGTTCTTTTTGAGTGTTTTTTTGGGTGCCTCTCTTATTGATGTTGTTAAGTTGTCTCTTAATAGTTCTAGAGACGTATTTTTCGTTCTGTTTTAATGTTGCCTTAGTTTTTGCCTTAATTCTATTCCATATGCCTCGCCATTTTTATTCAACTTTTATTATTTATTAATTGTTTTATATTTCTATCTCCATCATAAGATCTAAGGAAAGTAATATTCTTTTTTGGTCTTTACGAAAAAATATTTTTAGAAATCCCTATATTTTTCTCACAAAATAAAAGGAAAACGACCAAAGTTCGGCCAAAAATGAAAAGAAAACTACTGTGTTTTAGTTTCGCTATCGCATCGTTCTGTACACTCGGCTCTCGGTCACAAATCACCAAGAAAAGGCAAAAGGCGACCGCAAGACTCGCGTCCCGGGTCCATAATGTGCACTTGTCGTCTGGCCGGCACGGTCACGACGTTTTATCAATAATTTCGGTTGCAATAAATGGCTCACGCATGACGAACTTAACACCCTACGTGCTGTTAGATTATTACTTTACACCACGAAACGTATTTCATATCTTATTCTTGGTAAAACTCAATATTGGCAATTTGCACTGTATTTTACAGGGTCATGTATTTTTAAAACTTTATTTACTGGCATCGAGGTCGGCAGTAAAAATAAATTGGAAGCTCATGGATCAAAGGGATGTAATTTCCGTGCTGGAAAGAATGATTCGGTTGAATTTAAAACCGAAAATTATTTTTTTCTCTCTCAGGAGAGAGTATTTGGATGAAATAAGTTCGAGTTACCTTCTGTAAACTGATTTTAAATGGATAATTATAAGTAATTTTTATTTTTTGCCGAATTCTTTGGAACCTAGGTAATGAAAAGACCACAATAATGAAAAATTGGGAGAAATGAATTTTTAGCTTTTTTCCTTTCCTTCTCTAAATTAAATATAAATATCAATTAGTCCATGTGGTATTTTACATAAATTTTAGAATTAGAGCCTGCTTTTTTATATTTCAGTCAATTAGTGCGGTAAAAAAAGTCAAAATAATGATGAGATAGGCATAGTTTAGATTCAGCAAATCATGATTTTATCCTCTCTGGGGAATCACGAAGAGTATTGGCCTGAGTTTTGGACCTCGAAAAACTTTTTATCCATAAACAATTTACTAAAAAAAAATTTTTTTGGAGCCATTTTTAACCGTTTTTTTTTTTTTACATTTATTTATTAATCAAATCACAACAAATGCGTTTTTTTCGACCATTTTGAAAAAAAAATAAACAATTTTTATCACATCTGGTACAGAATCGCGAGACCTTTATTTAAAAAAAAACTCATTTTCGTTAACGTGCAAATGACCGAAAAAATGCATTTGTTGTTATTTGATTAATAAATAAATGTAAAAAACAGTTAAAATGACTCCAAAAAAATATTTTTAATGGCATGGGAAAGCTGGCGTCGAGACCTAAATTTTAAACTTAATGGCATAAAATGGCGGGAAAGTCAAATTTTAAATAACAAATTCAATTGTGCCCACTAGGTGCAATACTTTTGTACCAAAATGTCTGTAACAAAGGGCATATTTTTTGAAAGTCTCAAGCTGATCGGTTCACTTAGTCGACCTGTACAACAAAAAAATTTTTGTTATGTAGGTTATGTACGCACTTGAGAAACTAAAAAACCAACGAAGATTTCTTGGAAATTTTTTAAGGGGGTGTTGGTGTACGATACTAGTGGTCTTATTGGCGAATTTTCTTTATGTATTTTTATCAGGCCATAAAGTTTTGGTGATGTAAGATTTTGGTTTATTATTTTAAACTTTTCTCTTTCATCCACAATGCTCAGGATTTCATTTAGCAGGGTCTTGAGTTGTTTTTGAATTGAATGAAGCAAAGTTCTCACGACCGAAAAAACAAGAATAGCTTTAAAATCCGCTCAAAAATTATCCAATATATTTTTCAATGCCAAAGATAAAACTAATAAATACAATAAATCAGGAGTTTATAAACTTAATTGTCAAGAGTGCAATAGCTGTTACGTAGGCCAAACGGGACGGAATTTCAAAACAAGATTCGCAGAACACAATGCCTCTTATAGACTAAAAAATGAAAAATCACACTTTACTAAACATTTCTTAGAAACAGGCCATACTTTTCCCAATATGAACTGTTTACAAATACTCCATATGGCACCTAAAGGGTCAAAACTCAATTTCTTAGAATCCATAGAAATTTACAGACATTCAAAGGACCATAATATAAATTTACTGAATAGTCAATTAGACGTAGTAAATTCTGTTCTATTCCAACTGTTTTAACATATAATAGACCGACATCTGTTCATCATATAAACATAAAATACCAAAAATCTGTTTTTAGTCTTAGTTAAACCGTTTGACAATGTAGTTGTACTACGAAATCGCGATAACGCAATTGTAAAATCTTTACAAATATATTTAGTGACAGTTAACAAAGTAATTAAGTAGTTTTATTGTTTTTTTCGTGTGTTGATTAAACACTGTTTTTTGAAGGGAAAAAATACCATTCAAGCAAAGTGATGGCTTCATAAGTATTACGGAGACTCAGACACTGGTATGCTGAATTTAAACGCGGTCGTACAGATATAAATGATGCTGAATGCTCTGCACGCCCAAATAAAGGAAGGAAAATATCAAAAAAATCCACAAAATTGTTTTGGATGACCGTAAAGTGAAACTGCGTGAGATAGCTGACACTCTAAAGATATCAAAAGAACGTGTCATATTTTGTACAAAAATGTGGGCATGAGAAAGCTCTGTTCGAAATGGGTACCGCGTTTGCTCACAGTGGACTAGAAACAACAACATGATGATAATTCTGAGCGATGTTTGGACTTGCTTAAGCCCAATAAAAAGAATTCATCATGCGATATGTGAGATGAAACATGGATCCACCACTATACACCGGAATCAAATCGACAGTCAGCTGAGTGGACAGCAGCCGGTG
This sequence comes from Pachyrhynchus sulphureomaculatus, assembly GCA_019049505.1. Taxonomy (NCBI): domain Eukaryota; kingdom Metazoa; phylum Arthropoda; class Insecta; order Coleoptera; family Curculionidae; genus Pachyrhynchus; species Pachyrhynchus sulphureomaculatus. Next base: position 110,604,698 of record CM032456.1, on the reverse strand, counting down.
AAAGCCGCCCGAAGCGACCCAAGACACAACAGTCGGCTGGGAAGGTTTTGGCCTCTGTATTTTGGGATGCCCATGGAATAATTTTCATCGACTATGCTGAGAAGGGAAAAACCATCAATAGCGAATATTATATAAAGTTATTGGTGCGTTTGAAGACCGAAATCGCAAAGAAACGGCTGCAATGAACAAGAAAAAGTCCTCTTTCATCAAGACAATGCACCGTGTCACAAGTCAATGGTTACGATGGAAAAATTGCATGAATTGAAGTTCAAATTGCTTCCTCATCCACCTTATTCTCCAGATTTGGCCTCCAGGGACTATTATCTATTCGCAGACCTCAAAAAAATGCCCGCGGGAAAGAGATTTGGCTCCAATGAAGAAGTTATCGCGGAAATTAAGGCCTATTTTGAAGGCAAAGATGAATCCTTCTACAAGGTATAGAAATATTAGAAAAGCGTTGTACTGATTATATCGCTCTTGAAGGAGCTTGAGAAGTTATTGAATAAAGTCGAATTTCGCAAAAAAAAAAATTAAATTTCTGTTTAAATATCTACCGAGTTGTGCTAGAAAATCAGAGAATATAAAATTTGTTGTTGTTATGTATTATTTATTATAATTTTTTTTCTTTTTAATGATGTACTTATTTTTTCTCAAAGACGGGTGTGTTTTCTTGCAATTTCCTATTTTATGGTGATCATTCCTCAAGATACAATACCACATATTATAATGGAAAATTTGTAATTTATTGCAATCTAAATAACATTGGTATTGCATTATATACACTTTTAAAATGAATAAAATAGTGATTTTTTAAGAACTTTCTTACTGAAATTGGTTTTTTTACTATAATAAAATTTAATGCTCTAAACATCAGTTTTTGAAGTAATTATTTTTGATAAAAAGAATAGTAAGATATCCGGATAGTTCGAGAAGTTAAAGATAGAGATCCTTCTTCTTCATTATTACTCCGCTGTTACCTATTTGGCCTAATTGGTGAGAAAGTTAACTTTAAACTACATGCATTAAATAATTTTCCTATAATTAAATCAAAAGTTATAAAAACATAATAAATCTTCAACCTACTTCTATAAAATGTCCTCCAAAAAAATACACACAATTATTTTTTAACTTGCACCAGGCAATTCTAACGATTTCCTAAAAGGCCTCCTGAAATCCATATTTAAAATGGTATAGAGTATGGGATTAAGCTCAGAATTGTATGTATCCCAATCAGGTAATAAAATTAATCAGTCTCCTCGATGGACAACACGTGGGGCAAAACGGAACTATAACGTACATGAGAAAAAAGGGCAAACCACGAAGACGCCCCTAATAATACCCGATGTTCTTGAAGCCCCTCTTTCTTTGGAAAAGCTTATTCGTTGCTTTTCTTCTATGAATTGGTAGACCCCACCGGTTTTTTTTCGGGTAGTCCACTACCACCACTTTTACGAGGCGGTTTTACTATTGTTTAAGTAGCTAGACCAAAAACTTTTCAGCCTACGTATTATGTCGGGACACTCTATTCCTCTAGCATCGTCACTTAATTTGTCAGACATTAACTTGGGAGCAAATATGCCCTGGCATGAACTTACGGCAAGCATAGTAAAGCAAGCTTCTTAAAAACTGGGACTATTATTTCGAACGAGAAAGCGAAAATGAAAACGTAAAGTTCCAGAACAACTGTTAATTCTGTACAAAGCTCAAATTCGAGCAATGATGAAATACTCCTCCTGTGTTTGGGGCTCTGCTTCCAAATATAAACTGTATTTGTTGGAACCCATTCAGAAGAGAGCTGTTTGCCTAGTTGGAGACCCAGACTCATCAGAAACCTTGATATTTTGTAATATCAAAAAACGGTTGCCTACTTAAGCCTATTCTGCAAGTATTTTTATCGAAATTAGCATGTAGCCCGCTTAATTCCTCCCAGAGTGATGCATGGTAGGAATACACGTCCCGCTAATACATCTCATTGGTATAAGGTTGAGCTGATCACTTCTCAAGCAGTTTTTTATATGGAAAATCTTATCCCTTTAGAATGATTTGTCCAGAACTGTGTTTGCTACCGAACACAATTTACAATAATTCAAACCAACCCTGAATCGCTTTTTTCACAATGCATCGCTCCTCTGAAGCTTTCGGGATTTCCTCGTAGCACGTGTGCTATGTCCATAAAAGCAAAAATTGTGGAACTTACAGAACCAAAATTTATCGAGTTGATTGATTGGTACTTTGTGACAATACATTTTAAGAATGAAATTACTTAATTACTTTGTTAACTGTCACTAAATATATTTGTAAAGATTTTACAATTGCGTTATCGCGATTTCGTAGTACAACTACACAAGCATTTGACGATGTAGTTGTACTACGAAATCGCGATAACGCAATTGTAAAATCTTTACAAATATATTTAGTTACAGTTAACAAAGTAATTAAGTAATTTTATTGCCAAAATTGATCGTTAATGCGAACTAAAGAAATAAGAAAAAATTTAAGAGTTCACGAGGAATGTGCTTCAAAACGAGAACGTAAACAAAATATATTGTTTCGTATACATTCCTAGAATCCTTTTTAATGATCGTGCTTATATAGAATAATAGAAGACATATTGAAAATTTTGTAAATAATCAAACTAAACGTGAAGTTGACGTTTTGGTAGAGAGTGTTTGCACTTGCGCACTTTGAAGTAGAGGAAAGTAGGGTAAATCGACCCTCAGCTGGGAAAAACGTAGATCAATGTACATTTTCGCTTACAAAAATATTTAACGTTGACGAAATTGGATTTTCTATCGTTCAGAAAAAAGCACAAAAGTCTTAGGGTTAAAAAGAAAGAAACAAATCAGGCGGAGAAAGAGAAGTTAATATGACCGCCTTGTGTTGTGCAAATGTAACTGGACAATTTGTGCTGGCAATGCTTATATTTAAAAGAATGAGACAAAATCCTGAATTGGGGAATGGCATACCTTTTGAAAGTGTTGTCGCCATTTCAGACACTGGCTATATAAACTAAAACTTAGTTGTAGAATGCATGCATAAATGCATTTTTTAAGCGTAGAAAAGCCAACCCCTGAAAATAAAGTGTTACTTCTTCTTGATGGAAATACAATGCATTCGAAGAACCTGGAAGCGTTGAACATAGCAACATCAAGTTGCAAATTATTGGCTTACCAAAGAGCTGCGATCATTGATACCATTGTGAACGGATTTTTTTTTTTTGCCCGCGAACAAAAATGTCTTTTGCGAACATTCGTTTGAAGCAACTGAAAATATAAATGCTCTTTTTCTCTCAAACAATCTCAAGTAATAATAGTCCATCGATTTTACAAGACGCTTCTATTAATATCAATAATGAAAGCAAATAAATTATGTGTGTGCAGTGAACCGTTTACAGGATTTAACGCTAAAGCTTTAAGGAAAACTTTAAAATCTTTATCCCCAATACTTCAACAAGCATTGTACAAAAACTCCAATGACAAAAATAATATGATATACCCAACTCTCTAATAACCTAAATTAAGAAGCTACCGAGAGTCAGCCCACTTTCTCACCTGACCTGAGTTATTTAGTTAACTTTAATATTTAAATACATTTAACTAAATTTGAAACTAGCAACATATAAACAAATAGGTTTCTTTGTTTGTAAGACTGATAGTGCCAGTGGATATATGACTATATTAAAGTAACTAAATAAAGAAAAAAATCGTTATAAAATAGTGTGCTTAGGACACATTCGATCTTTTTGGTAACCAAGTTTAACCCAAAAGTCAATCTCGGCACTTTGTTTCAAACACATTTGCCGACTGGTCGTAAAAACCCACAGTGGTTCTTATCACTATAACTATGTATCTAATGAAACAAATACCATAAATAGCTAAGTTTCTACTAATGAGAGTTCCCACTTTCGATGACGAAAAGATTCAAGAGCTGGAAATTTTCATGTTCTTGTTGAATAGAAATCACTACTAGAAAAAGTTGTACGTATCTATTTGGTAGAAATTGGCAAATATTCTAAAATTTTGGATTCTGTATCTATAGCTAGTTATAACAGCAAATTTTATTACTCACACTACTAACAATTTTTGAGTTTATGTAGGCATTTTTTACTGTTGATCAACAAAGTAAATACTGCATAGGCAACTCTGAAAAGCAATATTTTTTCCTTTATCTGTACATTTTTTGTTTAAATTCTTTTCCACAACACTTTTATTGTTTTTTATTGTCCAACAGTCCATTAAAGAGGGTTTTTATATTTCTGTAAAACACATTAACAGTGATATATTCGATTCCTGCATGCGTGGCGAATTTTTATTTATAACCGCAGACGTACGGTCAACATTTTTAGAATAATTAACAAGGTTTTCGGTAAATTACAGAGTAAATTACTGACCCCAAGCGTTGGACGACATAAAGAACATAAAAGAATACAAAAAATAGAGGTTTACACCCTATTTGGTAACACATGTCAACCTCGTGGTGGTTTACGAGTGTTATTTGTAAATATCGCCGAATAGGCTATTCGAAATTAAAAAAAAAAAAACAACAAATTGATATTTTATGGTTATTACGTTTCCTCGTTGTTAAAGGCCGTTATTGTGGCTGTCTCTCGAAAAAAAAAACATTTAAATATTGACTTCTGTTATTTGCTAAAAAATTTAAGAAAAAAAACGCCGGTAACATGAATTAAACTACTTTTTAGTACATATTATTTTCTACAACTCTTTAATAATGGATCTCATATTATGTAGGTTCTAAAAAATAACATTATTCCTTATTTGACGACTACCGGACAAGTACTATTTCCAGCCAAAAATTAGACTGAATTTTTATTTCTTAACAGTTTCAAATTTGCGATTCCAAACTACTACTGTTGTGATAAATTGCCCATCTCACCAAATCATTTTGGCGTTAGTTATTTTGGTTATTCAAGCAAATCATCTTCATAAAAAGAAGATAAATTTGCGAAACTGCATTTAAATATTTATCTAAAACTATTTGATATACTGACCTAAATACAAAGTAAGTTCAGTTTTTATATAACAAAAATGGACTTGTGCTATCAAAATTGTCCTTTCTTTGTGAGAAAATGCAAATATTACCTTTTTCTTTCGATGGGAGGTAGAAAGAGTCTATAACCATTAGCTTTGCTTGGGAATGGACACGTTAGAAAATGATTTTACATTTCTCCTGGTATTGCAAATTGCTGCTATTGTTTGAAATTTTGAATCATACTACATAGTTTTGTCAGCCATACCATACCGTGTGGTGATCATATTATATAGTAATGTGAAATTCACTTATGTTACATCGTTGTGGTTTTTTTTATTATATATATATATATATATATATATATATATATATATATATATATATATATATATATATATATATATATATATATATATTTGAAACTTGTATCCATAGAGTCGTAGTCCAAACACAGATAGTACATTATTTACCATCTTTTCTAATGTTGTCACTTAACGCTGTTATTTGGAATACTACCAGTGTATGTGAGTCATATTATGTGAGATTTGATTAACAGTAATCATTATATTGTCATATAGCCCAGTCGGCAGAGGCAAATTTTAACGAAAAGTTAAATGTTAACAGGCTGCATTTTGGCATACAGGTAGTCTATTCGGAAGTAGAATACGATAAAAAGAGTTTACTGTTCTAACGTGTACGCTAAGCCTACAAAACCGAAGATAATATAAAAAATTCGTTTTTTTTTTTTTTGCAAATATCCCGAAAAATAAAAAAGATATAGAAAAACTAATAGCATCACGTGAAAGGATAGAAAATTTTACAAAAAAATAGGATATAGATTATTTTTTTTTAGTATTGGCGTAATTCAAAAAAAAAATCAAACTTTAGCGAACTTCTTTTTATCATATTCTACGTCCAAAAAAATACCTATGTGCTAAAATGCAACATTTAATGACAGCTCAAAACCCCTGGCGACTGGGCTAATAGAAATACTTATCAATAACATTTTATAACAACTATTTTATACTATTAATTATAATTTGCTACTTTTTAACTGCCCTTGTATAAGTACTTACTTTCACAAAAACACAAAATAACATGTCGGTTCAGCATTTGTACAGCAAAAAAAGAACAGTGCTATCAGTATTGTCGTTGCTCGAATACCGACACGATAGCACATTATTTTACATTTCTCTTAATGTCGTAAATTCATGCTGTGCGTTTTATGCAAATCAGACTCCATGAATTTTAATACGCGTTCTCGACGTACTCACGCACCGATTCTCGGGGATAGAAATAGAGCGAGTGTGTGGACCCCCCCAGTGCGGCGGAACGGAACAAATATATTTTAGTCTGATCAAAAAACGTTGTTTTTTATTAAATGTTTTTAACCAATGTTCTGTTGGTTCGCAAAATATAAATAACTTTTTGTAAAATTGAATAACAAAGCAGTTTAGAGAATTCGCAATTTTTAATTACTGACTACACTTCGGTAACTGTATATTATATACAGTCTGTCAAGTAAGAACGTGACCGCTCGTGTTCTTGAAAAATTGTATTTCGAGAACATTTTTTGCCATCAATGTATTCTTTGGTGTGCTAACAACGGCGCAATTACCTTAGTAAGTTCTCCAATCGCCTTCTGCATCTGATATCTTCGAGGCATGCTGTCGATGAAATTTTCTGCATTCTACAGCTATGATTTCCAAATTATTCGAATCTCGCGAGACAACTGAGTCAAAGTTCTCAGAGTCTTTTCTCTGAGCTTTCTCTTTACAAGGGACCAAACGTTTTCAATAAGGTTGGCGTTCGGTGATTATGACGGCCTTTCTAGTATCTTATCGTGGGCCTAAGCGAGCCGCTTCACAACGTGATTTTAGCTCAGCAAAGGTTTCTTCAACGTGCTTCGGAATTTGACATCATCAGCATGAAGATGTTGTCGAATGGTCTCGTAGGATACACTCAAACCTGATTTTCTTAACTTTGCCGCTCTGACGCAGCCTCCATTTCGGATCCAGTGAAAACAAACACACGATTCGTTTTTCGACTTTCGGAGTGACTTTGCCTACCGACCCACGTCTTGGCTAGTGGTCGAAATTTTTCGTCTCGTTAAAACAATTTACTCACTTCTTCCCCAACGACACCGACTTTTTCATATAATTAGCGGCTGCGGAACCTGTCATTTTAGGCTCCTTTTCATGGGAATAAAGAAAGATTGCCTCGAACCGACGCGTAAACAATTGACTCAATTTGGACTTTACATGATTTTGACGAAAGTTCGACTTATATTTTTATTAAGTTGCGTTGTAGACAAAGGTTCCCTCTACCGATTTTTTGTTGAATCGTTAGAAACACATCTACTAAAAATAAATTATCGCGGACATGTTCTTATTTGACAGGCTGTATAGTTAAATTACCTATAGAGTTTAAAAAATTGAGTTTAGTTATTAACAATACTTAGGGACTTATAGCTATGACAGAGTTAACTTTTTATTTCTGAATATTTTAATAACTACTTTATATACACAGGGTGTTATAAAAATCGTTTAATATATTGAAATGGGTGACTCGTGGGGTCGTATAGAAACACATAGAATACTTTTTTTAAATTAATTTTTGAAAAATTAAAAAAAAAAAAAGGAAAATTAAATTTTATCGTCAAACCATCCCGCACCTGACATCAGATCAATGCCTGCCATTAGATCAAACAAGACGAAAATGCTTAATAAGATATGTAAATTTCCCAGAGTTGCTAAATACACGATTGTATTCAATAATTGTAAATGTTCACATTTGAGAAACAAATCATCTAATAATAAATTAAGATAATGTAAATTATATGCATACCTAAAATAATATTTAATGATATTAAAGAAAATTTCTTATAGGTTATGTTAATAGACAGCCCTTGATAAGGAGCGACAAGATGTGCATTTTCACGTCATGCAGTTTATTGCCCCTTAACAGCTGATGTGGACGTTATAGTTCATCTTACATGTTTGAGAAAAATAGGACCAAAATTAAAAATAACCGGTCAAGTGCAAGTTGGACTTGCGCAATTAGTGTTCCGTACGTTGATTGTTTTTAAAATAAAAAATTTTGTTATAGAGGTATAAAATGACCAATGACTTCACAAAACACACCCTAAATGAGTTTTCAGCAAAGTTTTTTCTCAATATCAGATAAATTATTAAAGGTAATGCACTAGTGATAATTTTCGTTCAATTTAAACCTAGTGGAGAATATTCCAGAATTTTTTCCAAATTTTTTGACAGCGATATTTCGCGATTTTTTAAAAATAATACAAAGAGAAATGTGTCCAAGTATTACATTATATCTATTTTTGAACTCGTGTTTTTATAAGTTTTTCATTTGACACTCTACTCAATGACCAGGTAAAGAAAAAATTTTTACCTCCGATTTCACCCCCCAAAACTAACCCCTTTAGTCAAAAATTAACTTTCAAAACTACACTGCTGTGATGAGGCCACCTATTCCTATATTAGTAACAAATTTCAATTTTCTATATCAAATAGTTTCGGAATAAATCAGGAGTGACAGATAAACGAACGGACGGGCAGACACCGAAGTGATATTATAAGTGTTCCGTATGGAACACTAAAAAGTTGTTCTAATAACAATTTCAAGAGTAATACCGAAATGATAAACAATTTTCTTGTGACAAATGCAAGGTTATTTAATAACAGAGAAAAAGGGAGAGTCATCTCTGATAACATTAACTTGAGGGGTGGAGATAATTTATAACTTATTACTTATTTTGTTGTATTCTAGAACTAACAGTTAAAACAGGTACTAATACCAAATTTTCCAAATCAAAACCCTTCTGCGTGTAAAATTTGAATCAAATAATTATCAAGCAAAACCTGCGAACTTATTATGTATAACCTCTATAAAATGGAAACTGGATGGCATATCGAATCATTTCGTTGCTAATTTCAACAAGCAAACTATCATCTGGCCAATTTCAGTCAGCTGGTTTTGACAGTTACTGTTTACGAGAATTACTGGTTTAAAAATATTTATAATTAAAATGCCAGTATTAAATAATAATGGAAAAAGTACGATGTCAGGTATATTTTTTCAAAAAGTTACTGTTAATTTCTGAATACCGCTCTAATTATTTTACATTAAACAAATAAAATCAACGGTTTGCATGTTGTGACCGAGATTTGAATAAATACTTTTTAAACTACTCGTTCAGGTGGTGCATTTTGTCCTGATTCATTTTTGACTGTTTATGGCGTTATTAATAGACCAAGAGGGCGACCCGAAATTTCGACCCGTTGACTAACCGTTTGCGTAGTTGTTCATTCTATTGGGCGAGTCAAATAAAAGCCTTTAACGTTGATTTTGCGGCCCCCATGCCATGGAATGCCCAGATAAGGTCCAAAATGCTACATCCAAAAATGGACTGTCGACTTGAATCAAACCCCAAAGGGCAGACGCCGAAGAGACTGGACCCAGCTTTAGAGCCCAAAAAACGTCGATCCACAAATGGACTGCCATTTAACCATATAAAATCAATTTTAGTTTGCACTTGATAAAATAAGAGGGAACTTGTAAAAGGCAATATCGGAGAACGAGGTTGGATCCGTTCGAAACTCGAAAAACGACCGTTTTTGGTTGGAAAACACGAGTCCAGCTTCGTATTCCGGTATAAGCGAGGTCTGCCACTTGCAGGTTCCCTCTTATTTTATCAAGAACAAACTAAATTTATCGGCTTTATATGGTTAAACGACAGCCCATTTTTGGATCTACATTTTTGGGGCCCTAAAGCTGGTTCCGGTCTCGGCGGCGTCTGCCTGTTGGGGCGCTCGACTTTTTTAGTGTCAACAAATGTTATGGTACTTAATTCAAGCGGTTAAATGACAGTAGTAGCATTTTAGGCCGTATCTGGGCATTCCAGGTACGGAGGTACGGAGGTCGCAAAATCAACGTTAAAGGCTTTTATTCGACTCACCCGATAGAATGTACAATTTGGCAGATAGTTAGTCGACAGGTCAAAATTTCGAGTCGCCCTCTTGGTCTATAAGTTATTTTCAAAAGGTGAAATTTTTTGTTTAGAGTAATGAATTTTGTTAATTTTTATGTGGCAGAAGTTTGAACCAGTTTTAGAACCCTAAAAGACACAAGCAGTACCAGTCAAACATCAAGCAATACTCGACAAGAGAGACGGTAAGTTGGTTCCAAGGAACTACATTACATGTACATAGGTGTATGCATAAGTTTTTGCCGGTTTTTGTGGTAAAGAAAACACGTAATTTTCAAGGGAAATTCATTTTTTATTTATTCAAAATATAGGCCAATGGCTTCTACACACTTCGCCCATCTTTCAGGTAAATTATGAATACCATGCCAGAAAAACTGCTTGTCTTTTGCGGCAACCCATTCGTCGAACCATTTTCCAATTTCCTCGAAATTGCTGAAGTGCTGCTCTGCAAGGGGGTGCCCCACTGATGCGAAGAGGTGATAGTCAGATGGCGCCAGGTCGGGAGAGTACGGCGGGTGCGGAAGGATGTCCCATCCAAGCGATTTCAAGGTGTGTGCTGTGTGAGACGGCGCATTGTCGTGTAACAAAATCACTTTGCCATATCTTCTGGCCCATTCCGGTCGTCTTTCGATCAATGCATGATTTTAATCAAACATTTAATGCTTTTGCCAATTGCTGTTGTGTTTGAGTTGGGTCATCATCCAGTAACGCCTGCAATTCCTCGTCTTCGTACTTTTGTGGTCTACCAGAGCGCGCACTGTCTTTTACATTGAAATCACCACGTTTAAATTGTCGAAACTATGTCTCACATGTTCTAATCGATGGAGCGTGTTCATCATATGTTTCTACCAGCAAACGATGACTTTCCGCAGCATTTTTCTTTTGGTTAAATAAGAAAAGCAATGCGTGCCGCAAATGTTCTTTTTCAGGCACAAAAGTCGACATGATCACTGAACGATACAATACAGACACTAATGTTTGGCGGACTCAACTTGTGTATGTTGGTTATGTTAATGTCAGACGAACAAACTGACGTATCTATCAAATTCATACACTGCGTACTGTTCGCTGATGCCATCTCTTAGTGAAACCGGCAAAAACTTATGCATACACCTGGAGAATGAAGTTCGAGTGGCAGCCATGGTACACTGGTAGTTACATCTTGAAAGCGAAATTTAAAATAAAACTGAGCATATGGTATGGTGTCTGTGGACGAAACTGGAAGTTCCAAATTTGCATATACTTTACTCATGATTTGTTCAGTGGTTTAATCTTTAAGATCCCCTGAAGTGTAATTCTAGCCAGAGTGTAAGAAATAGACAAAAAGTTTTACTGTATTATCCTCAGCCTTAATATCTTCCAACACAAACGATTTGAAAAAAATAAAATTTTAAGGATTTTAATGCTGAAAATGTGTTATCTTATTTCGAAACCCTCTTAAATCAATTTTTTTTTGCTTTATATTGCGTGCCTTATTCTGCGAACCGAGGAAAATAAAAATCGTGTTTCTAACAATAGAAATGTTATAAATGCTATTTTGTATTTAGGTCCATCGTAAATTTAAAAGTGGTAAGAGTTTTGATACATTGGGGACTAAATGGAAAATATTTCTTTGCGATACAACTTAATGTGTCAGGATTAAATCACGCAGAAATAAATTTTAAACCTTCTGTATTTATTATTTATTAGCATGCGCTGCTTGGGCTGCACGGTTTTAAGTAATGGAGGACACAGAAAAAATCACAGAAGTACCGCCACTCGAGATGCAATGATGGCAGAGATGGGGAAAAAAATTAAACTATGGATGAGTTACAAGATACTGAACTTGATGGGAGATCGTTGAATTGCAAAAAAAAAAAATACATAAATATAAGGTAACTAAACGAACTGGTGAAAGAAAAAATAAAAGACAGTAAGTAAAGAAGAAAAATGGGCTAAAGAATAATTAGAAGATTCAGAAAAATTCACAAACTTCAAAAATATTTATTGTCTGGTCACATGGTTATTAAAAGGAGGGATAAACTTAAAAAAATGTCTGATAAGCGCCCTAATGATGCTGATGTTTTAGAAAAATTTCGAAAACATAGAAACATGTTGAACAGCCTTATTACAAAATTTAAATATAATTTCTTTAAGAATAAATTACATGCAAAAATGATATAAAGAAAACGTGGGAAGTGATCAAACAGGCCACTAACGAAAATAAAAAATGTAAAGGAATATAAATAAAAAAGTAAAGGAATATCTCTAATTACGGAAGGAAATGTATATATTCGTGATGATCGACAGATTGCTGACATATTTTTGGACTATTTTGGTAGTATTGGCAATGAACTAGCAAGTAAAATAAAAAAGAATAATTACAAATGTTCTGGCCAACCTATCAGAGACTCCATGTTTCTTGATGAAATATCTGAGGCCGAGTTGACGAATAGGTCCGCTGCTGGTGACGACAATATTTCTCCCAGGATGTTAAAAGAAATTCATGAACACCTACTAAAACCTTTATTACATTTAATAAATTTAATGTTTGAAAAAGGTGTTTATCCTGAAATATTAAAAAGAGCTACAATTATATCGATTTATAAAGCGAGGGATAAGACAAGTAAAGAAAATTACAGACCAATCGCTGTAACCAGTTGTATTGCTAGGCTGTTTGAAAAATGTGTAAAGTTAAGATTGGATAGCTTCTTGAACAGAAACAGGGTATTGTCGAATTCCCAGTGTGGATTTCGTCCTGGATTAAGTACAGAGGATGCGATAGTCCATAACACTGAAAATTTAATGACAGACGTAAAGCAGTGGGTGGCTCGTGCATTTGATACTTATGGGATTCTTTTAAAAAAGCTTGGAATTAGAGGGGTTGTTTACAATTTAATAGAGTCTTACTTAACAAAACGAACTCAAACGGTTAAAATTAACAGTACCTTGAGTAGGGTGGGCAATGTTGGGATCGGAGCATCACAGGGCACCGTACTGGGCCCCATGCTATTCTCACTTTATATAAATAATTTGTTTGCTGCACTGTCAAGTTCAGGTGGCGATGGTCTCTTTTACGCCGATGACACTGTTATTTTGGTTAGGGGTATATCCTGGGAGGAAACGATCCAGAAATCGGAAGAATGTATATTAATAGTGCGGCTATGGATGGACCAGAATCTCTTAACCATGAATGTCAAAAAAAGATATACGTACCATTTTCAATGAACAACAGGAAGGAATTGTATTTCGTGATTTTATAGTACGTAATTACTTGTGTGTTACTGATGTGGCAGACTGTCATTGTGACCAAACAATATCAGCAAGGGAAAATGTCAAGTGTCAAGTAAGTCTTTATTAATGGAAATTTGAACTATGCCTCTCATATACGATATATTACACAAAAAATTCGGAAAACTATATACAAATTTTACCAACTAAGACAGTTTCTATCATTTAAGCTCTTAAAAATGACATACCCAGCATTGATAGAATCAGTTCTGATGTACAGTTTGAGTATATGGGGAGGTGCGTGCAGTAATGTCATTCATATTTTAAACATATCGCAAAAATACATAATCAAGATATTTATGAACAAAGACGGAAAATACTCATCTGATCTACTATTTAGAGAGGCGGATCTTTTATCTGTCAGACAATTATATGTTAGGAGTGCTCTGAAATTCATGAGAAGGAGGGGTCGATATAGGCGGTAGGTTACACAAGATGTAGGCACCATAAACGTTAACAGGGGGGGTTATAGCTGTTCCGCGAGCGGTAATTACAGCGTGCCAAAGACACATTATGTATACTGGGCCTAAGCTGTTTAACATATTACCATTTCAGATAAGACTCGTTACCAATATGCACAGTTTTCTGACAAAAGTTACATGCTATATAAAGACATCAGCACATAAATGTCTGAATGCCTAGGTTGAGGGGGTAGGGTGAATATTGATAGTTTGGACTGTTCTAGAGATTATGCTGTATTGTTGAGTGACTTTTTTTCATGGTGGGTGTGGACTGATCTTTGTCTTTTTTGTTATTTTTTTTTTCTCTTTAACTACTTCATAATAGATAGGAATCTTCAGTTTGTTTTTTGTATAATTAGAGTATTAATATTTATTGGCTAATAATGAGGCTCCAGACAAGCTGCATGCAGCTCATGGAGTTTCCTACATTTCTGATTTTGTGATCAGTTTATTGTAATTCTATATTTTATTGTAACATAATATTGTATTGTATTGTATTGCATGGTGAGGAATACTTAATACCTTAAAACATATCAATAACATTTAAACAAAAAATTTACAATTTCGAAAAGGACCAGGAATCAAATCTACAGCTTTGCAGATAACAGTATGCTTATTCCTTCATTCACTTTGAACGCTTGAACATCGAAATGTCCATAGATAACATCAAGTTATTCAACTTAACCAACCTGGAATAAATTCTATCTTGGAGTGACAGTAATCAAGTAGAATTTAACGCTACAAAAACCCAGGCAGCAGGTTTTTCTAAAAAAAGTTAACCTTGCTAAACCCAACATAGTTATGTCGGGACAGTCTACTATAGAATTTCAAGCACTTTCCAGCAGCACGTGCGCTAGTCCATAAAAAAACGAATTCTAATTAGTGTTATAAACTCAATAACATCTAGAGCAGAGGTGTCAAACTCAATTTTGCATATATTAAATTTAGAATGTGTAGGCGGGCCAGATTCAATTAAAAAAAGTGTACTGAATTATTATAAAAGAGGGTAATTATTTTGAGCTCGAGGATCCAGATACCTGACTTCTTGCGATCGCGGGCCTTATTGATACGTCCCGGGGGCCGGATGCGGCCCGCGGGCCGTATGCGGCTCGCGGGCCGTATCTTTGACATCCCTGATCTAGAGCTTTATTAATATACGATGAACACTTTGTTTGATCAGAAACAGATAGACTGGATGCACTATACACTTTAACTGTACTGTGAAAAATGATAGTCGACACCTTAGACAAGAAATGTATGTAAATTTATTATCAATAAAATTTTTGTGAAACTATGTTGAAGATCATTCAGGTATATGCACCGACATTAGACAGCGAGGAAGGAGAAATAGACCAATTCTACGAAGATATAAACCAAGCATTGATACACCACAAAACAAGATATATCATAATAATCGGGTACTTAAATGCCAAAATAGGAAAACCGATGAATACAAATGTGGAAGTTTGGTCTGGATACGAAAATAATTTGTACGTTATGAACACATTTTTCTAGAAGCCAGAACATAGACAATGGACATGGCAAAGCCTAGATGGTATAACAAGAAACGAAATTGATTATGTGTCATCAAATGACAAGAATATTGTAATTGACACGAGAGTCCTGAACACGATACGCATTGGCAGTGACCATCGGATGCTCAGAGCAAAAATAAGAATAAATCTGAAGCAGGAAAGACGCAGATTGAGAACGCATACAAAGATAAAGACACCAACAGAAATAATAAAGCAAAACACAAACGAATATCGACAAGCACTGAAAAATCACATAAAACCCATAAGCTACCAAACAGAACTGGATGAACTAAACGCACAAATAACCAACAGACTACAAAATAAATAGCAACATCGAAAAAAGAAAAGAAAACAAAAATTAATTAAAGAGACACTAAATCTCATGAAACAGAGACGACTATTAAGAAATGATCCTAAAAATTGCAGATTAGAATTGGCAGAAATAGACAAAAAATAAAGAAAAAGATCAGAAAAGACGTCAGACAGTACAGAAACTCGAAAATAGAAGAAACTTTGAAAAGGGGAAAAAGTTTGAAACACCTAAACAAACGAATGAATGAAGGGTGACATCAAATAATAAAACTTATAAATAACGATAACCAAGAGATCGCACAAATCAAAGAGATAAAGAAAGCTACAGAGAAATATTATCAAACACTATATGACACAAAAATATCGCCAACGCCCGGAAAAGAAGAAGGAAATAGTTATAGTAAGAAATGTGGGATCTGAAGAAATTCCCGATGTAACAGATGAAATAATGAACCCCTACGACATATGCACAACAGCAAAGAACCAGGGGACGATGAAATAACTATAGAAATGATAAAGTATGGAGGGAAATCGGTAATACAATCTCTTCAAGCTCTATTTAATAGGTGCCTTGGGTAAACGCCTCAATTGTGCTTATATTTAAAAAGGGGAATAAATTTAAACTGGAGAATTACAGACCCATCAGTCTGTTATCGGTACTATATACAAAATCCTCACTAGAATCATACGGATTAACGAACAAATTAGACAGATACAAACATTCATATATTTAGGACAAAAAATCGAAATATCAAAAAATAATTTAAAGGCTGACTTGGACAGAGGAGTCTCGTTAGCTTGGTTTGCGTTCGGAAGGTTACAATCTACATTTAATTTGGACATACCAAATACAATGAAAGCCAGAGTATTCGAGCAATATATACTGCCGGTATTAACATATAGCACTGAAATGTGGGCTTTAAATAAAAATATAATAAACAAACTCCAGGTTATCCAAAGAGCAACGGAGAGGAGAATGCCAAATATTAGACTCCAAGATCGTATTCCTAACATCGAGATACGAAGAAGATTAAAAGTGACAGATGTAATACAACGAATATCTATATTAAGATGGAATTGGGAGGGGCATACCGTAAGGTTGAATGATAACAGATGGACAAGCCATATGGTTGAATGGAGGTCTAGAGAACACAAAAGATGCAGAGGTAGACCACAGGCAAGATGGACGGGCGATATAAAAACATTAGCAGAACATGATTGGAAGCAAAAAAGCAAATAATGAAGCTCATTGAAGACAACTTGAGGAGGCTTACATCCGACTATGGATGGAATAAGCTAATGATGATCATGATGTTGAAGAATAAAATCGATTTTTGTCAAAACCATTGTTTTTTTTTCTTCAAAAGTATCTCTCATGTAGTGTTGGTAAAGGTTTAATATTTTTTAGTTGAGAAATCATTATTATTTCTTAGTTATAAGATCCAGTATTTCTGTATGAAATGGTTAGACTAAGTAAGGAAGCTCAGTTTCAACTTGTAATTGTAATAAATAAATGATGACCATTATTATTATAGTAGCGGTGGTAACAGTAGTGCAAACAATCAAGTATATTAGTCACTCACGAGGTACTTAAAGTTTTTAAACAAAATAGAAAAACGTATTTGAACAGCAGTTTGAGAAAAATTGATAATACGAAATTCAGTATTGTTTTTATACTCCTCCGCTTTGTTCTTGAAAGAGCTGAAGAAATATTAAAATACTAACATCGCCTAATGACGCAGACAACAGAACACAGCAAAAAGAAATTAAAAATATTGATTTATAACTAAGAAAATACACATACAACGAATACTAGGCCGTAAAGTGATAGACAAGAACAGGAAGCTGACATCCTGTGTGTGAATGCAATAAATCAGTTTATATTAAAAAAAAATAGTTTTTAAATTATTATTATGCCATTACATTTTCGAAATGTGTTTCGAGTGTCCCACATACCCATTGCATGTTAAGTGATCACGCATTTCATAAACTAGAAAATGTATTAAATGCAGGAAAATTATTTATTTTTTAATGTAAAAAATCCCACACGACACCATCAAAATACATTAATTAAGCAATGTTGCAACATTTTAATCAAGTAATTTCATAAATGGGCTGTATTTACCCTATTTTTATTTTCCTTGCTAAAGAATATGTATTGTTTTGGTTAAAAAATTACACTTTGAAATTTTTGCTTTCCTTCATGTTTTAGGGTCCTTCGATCACGAAAAACAAAGTTACTCATTTGCGTGGGTGTGTTGGATCTATGTATTGGAACGATAATTCTCGAACGAAATGAGATATCAATTTCAAACTTGGCGTATAGAAGAAGTAAGTGGGGAAACACAGTTTGGATTTATGAACGGTTTTGGAACGAGGGAAGTATTATTTTCAATGAAACTTCTTGTACAAAAATATTAAGATCAACGACAGGATGTATTTATATGTTTTATTGACTATCAACGGGCATTTGACAACATGATGCTGGGGCCTCATAAGACTGGCAGATAAGGATGTACGAATAATAAGACAGCTATACTGGAATGAATCTGCCGAGATCAAAATTAATAAGGACATTTCAACAAAACCTTTCAGTGTCTTAAAGGATTTTAGGTAGGGGTGCATACGTCGCCAGTATTATTTAATATCTACATAGAGAAAATATTTCTACTTGCTTTAGATGATGAATGTAGAGGGATAAAAGTTAATGGAAAGTCTTTAACATAATATTCGGTGTGCAGACGATACAGCAATAATATGGAAGATCTGCAAATTCTAATCAATAAGCTGAATGATATTGGCGAGGAGTATGGTCTACGTATAAGAACTCAGAACACCAAAATGATGGTGATTAGTAAACACTCCCAAAAGCATCTCTCTTTATAAGGGATCAAGAGATTGAGAGGGTTACTAAATTCAAATATCTTGGCTCTGTAGTCAACGAACGATGGGATTGTGATGGGGAGGTTAAACTGCGGATTGGCATGGCAAAGGATACCTTTCTAATGTTGCAAAATATGCTGCGCCTACGAGTAATAAAATGCTATGTCTGGCCGGTGCTCTTATATGGTGTAGAGACAGGGTCGTCAAAAGTGAAATCATTGAATCGTATCGAAGCTTTCGAGCTATGGATACTGCGACGTTTGCTATTAATTTCTTGGGCAGAACACCTAACCAATGAAAAGTGCTTCAAAGGGCCGGGATGGCAACTACTTAATATCGTAAAACAAAGCAAGGTGTCTTATTTGGGACATATACGAAGAGGGGACCGCTACTCGATTTCAAAACTTATTCTTGAGGGAAAAATGGAGGGTCGGCGAAGACTCGGTAGAAAGCAGCACTCGTGGCTGGAATAACAGGGACTGGTGTGGGCTTCCGGACGCTGCGTCCATTTTTAGACTCAATATAAACTGAAGAAGTGGTACAGAGACCCCGACGTATGTAAATAGATGGAACAGGAAGAAAGGAAGATTATAGTTTTTAAACGATATTGGTTCAGGCCAAGAGGGTGAAAAAGGTGGGGGTCGACAAATTTTCTCCAGTCGAAAAATTAAAAAATTTGGTTGTTTTTTCATTTCTTTTAATTTTAACCGAGGAAGGGGCTGAAAGGGGAGGGGATTGTTTAATACTGTATAATTTAACCGGCATTTTGAATTATTTTTAGATTTTTAGAATAAATTTTAAGTGTATTATTTATAGTAAAATATGTAAGAGGTTAAAGGAGAGGGGTAGGAAGTGAAAAGGGTTACTTCTTATATATGGTATGATAGGCATTTTTCAGGGTTTTTGGTGTCTAGGAATATGAAAATTAAGTTATTTATATATTACTTTCAATTTTAATGGGGAAAGCGTGGAAAGAAGTGGAGTGTCCAACATGGTATAGTTTTAATACTCTTATGGGATTTTGGCTGGGATAATGAACAAATTTATCTCCATAAATAATTATGCAACGTAAAGTGGTGAGGAAGAGATTAGAAGGATGATTTCATATTTACTGTGTTATTATATTTTTGCTATTTTCAATATTAACAGAGAAAGAGGGTGAAAAGGGCGGGGATAATTAAATATTGTATAGCTTCAATATTATTATGAGAATTTTTCCTGATTTTTAGTTAGGATATTTTATATAATTTTAGCTAATTAATTATCGTAAAAGATATATGAGGGGATAGGGTAGGGGATTAGAAAGGTTGCATATATATCATAATTTACTTCTGCTTTAGAGTGCTTTTTCATTATTTCTAATTTTAACAGAAATATGACGTAGAAGAGATTGACATCTAGTTACAGAGTAACCTAGAAAATGTTTATTTTAAAAGTTCACTTCCCCGCCTGAGTAGAGATTTTGCCCTTTTTCATATCCTAAGGATATCGGCGAGGATGTCGTAATATCTGTTAACGTTGTCTAAGTGCCGAAATATACATTTTTGTATTTCCCAACACCTTTTTAGACAACGCGGTAGTGCTGCCATAGACGTTATTGCATTTCTGCAAACAACTACTACTTATGTACCTATTAAGTTGATTATAGAACAAGTTTCAGAGATACAAACAGGTAACTTGGCTGAGAGTTACCCCTGACATAGTAGGTAAATTATTGTTTTTACTTCCCTTGCTAAAGGGATGAATTGTATTCATGTATTCATGAAAAAATATCCTCTACGATTTTTGCTTTCCTTGAAGTTTTAGGGTTTTTAGATTCCGAAAAACATAGTCCCTCTTTTCCGTCGGTCTGTTTCTCTATCTGTCCAGAATTTTAAATATAAGCACTATTTGCAGGATTCATTATGGAGACATCTAACAATAATTTTGTATAATATTCGACCAAAAGGTTTGTCACCTGATTGGTACCCTAAAAACCATTCACCAGTATAAATTTTTTATTTTATTACGTTCAGGTGTGCCTGTGATTGGAAAACACTTCTTCAGACTAACAAATAGACTATTTTCTTGACAGGAGAAATTATATCTGTTAAGATCGGATTATCGATCACCACACTCACTCGCACATTCCCTGGAAGACTTTAAGATTACAAGCGTAAAAAAAGGAATGGTCTTAATATTTATTCATGTAAATAATAGATAACAGTGATTCCAGAAGACTCCCCTGGGATACGCTCAATTTAAATTAGTGTTTAATTTCACCTTGTTGCACTTTGTCAAAATATTAAAGAATCTGTTTTATTAACACTATGTAATTAAAACTAGTTTTTACTTCGCCTGAATACTTTATAATAACCATTCACAAATATCATGTTTCATTAGCAATAATAAACCAAAACAATCAATTACCGGACGCAATTGAAACGCGTTACAGTTACCATTTCATCCTTCATGTGAATAGTATTCCTTAAACGCTTTGTATTGTTCGCAATTTCGCAAAAGACCAATTAGGCCATGTACAACAAGCTGAACCTTTGCTTATTATTCGACCGGTAATAACCAAAATTGAGTAATTACAATAAACTAATATGCCAATGAGAAGCTTGTTGGGCACGATCGTTAATACAGTTTGGTAGACCAGGATCGGCCTTAACATACTTGATACTTGAAAAAGTACTAATGCGCTTGAAAAAAGTATTTGACAAAAAATCAACTAACTTCTCAATTATTATAACAATTTTGAGACAGTTTTTGTTTGTAAATAAGGGTTGTTCTTACAACAAATTCTTACAAAATTGTGGATATCTTTCCCAGAAAGACAAGTTCTGCCGAAGAATGAATTTGATATAAGAGTTTTCACATAAAATTGATGCACGTATAATACTATTTGGGCTGAAACGACCCGAGACGTTTGAAGAAAAAAAATGTGTTTACCGAAAATCGGTTTTATTCTTCGAGTTTCCTTTAAGAGCGATACACTTATTCCAGCGATCTTCCAACATTGCGATACGTTTCATATCGTACGACTTCCCTAAAGCCTCAGTTTCACGTTCGACTTCCTCGTTTGAGCTCAATCTCTTTCCCCGGAGCCACCCTATCAAATTTGGGAAGAAGTAATAACCGCTGGAGCCAGAGAAAGCAACTCATCACACGATTAGTCCAATTTCACCGCCGATTTCATGGAATTGTGAGCTGCTGCATTATTTTGCAAAAACTCCTTTGGATTACTCCAAAATAGTGCCAAACAGCATCCGGAATCTGAGACAAGTTGCTGTTTTTGAACAATAGTGAGAGTGCGCGGCACCCATGGTACGTAGTTTTTGCATATGCATATATTCATGCAAAATGTGCCTCACACGTTCTGTTGATATCTTCACGATGTCAGCTATCTCTCTCACTTTCACTTTCGATCATTTAGAACAATAAGGTGGATTTTTTTAATGTTTTTTTGAGTGACTGCCCCATTGGATGTCCGAAACGTGGAGATCATTCGTGTATTGGTACATCTAAGTTCACTAAACCATCGACATATAGTTGTTTTTGACGAAGCAGATGTGCCATAACACTTCTCGAGCCAGAAGTAGCGTCACTCAAACAACTGTTACTCGCCAACTAATAAACAAAATGTCATGAAAATTTTAGATGCATCTTCTAGAGGTGACACGAATTGTCTATCATATAGGTTTTTGTTTGTGCTGCCATCTCCCAGTAAGTAGCGGGACTTTTCACTCCATATAGTATCTAACGTAAGAGAGAAATTGCAGAGCAATATTGCCTTATGGAACGAGGCTGAAAAGAGTAGAAGTAAAAAAATTTTAGATGTGATAAAATCCGGAAAATGGACGTTACACCATTCCTGATTCGTCATTGCCTTATGAGTCGGAGCAGAGTCCTGTTGAAACGTCCCCTATTAGGTGCCGAAGTACGGCTAGTCTCAGAAAAGTACTACAGCATTCAAAATGTCACGAAGATACATTCCTGGTGGACTTTGACTTTCTGATTTTTATTAAAACAAGCAGGGTATTGCGGATCGTATAAACCTGCCTATGCTAGTGAGCTTAAGAAGAAACTTATTAAATAATACTTAAATTTAAAAAACGCCCCTCAGTACAAAAAGTACATGATTTGCAAAATTGGAAAAAACCAAGAATGGAATATCAAGCAAATGCGGCTGCTCAAGGAAAACTTTCTGCGTGGCAGAGGCGTGAGGTGGGCAGGGCGCGCGAGCAGCGTCGTGACAGTATGATCGAGTTTTTCCCGGTTGATCTCCGTCTGTGGCAGTAAAGCATTAATAGGCGCTTATTTTTGTGTATTTACATATTATATTTTCGTATAAGTATTAATAAGATATTACTTACATTTCTTGCGTTTTTCGTTTATAATGACAACTCTATGGGGTAGAGACGTGGACGGTAACCAAAAATAACATCAATAAAATGGAGGCATTCGAAATGTGAGTACACAGAAGGGTACTCAGAATTTACTACGAATGAACAAAAAAAGGGAAATTCTCAATAACATTAAATCGAATATCTAGGTCATGTGATGAGATGGCCAAAATACTACCTGTTGCAGCTTATCATACAGGCTAAAAGAAGTGTTGGATGATGGCGTAACTAACCTGAGAGAGTGGTTTGGGAGAACATCCACACAACAGTTTAGAGCAGCAGCTTCAAAAATATGTTGGCACCCGAAGAAGACAACGGCGAAAATTTCTTTCGCGAATTATATTTATTTCTAAACAGGCCGATACTAACTTTATAAGATTAATAGATGAGATTATTATATTAAAGTATAGAATTTTAAATAATGGAATTCCGGTCCTATACCATCTCAGTTATTTAGTTTTATGTACAAAGCTTTCTCTGGAAATTTATAGGTTAATTAGTAGTAAGACCAGTTATCAGATATTGCTAATATTTGTCCATAAAAGGAATATGTGAACCGGTTACTAACAAAATTGAGCATATTAAAGCTTCTCGAAATTGCTTTTTAGTAGTTTAAAATATTTTAAAATACACATGCAACTCAACGTGTCCAGTTCAGTTTAGCAAATCTAGAAACGAAATTTGTTTGAAGCACAATTATGGGTTAGTCGACGATTAATATGATATTAACAGTATAATGGGAGTAATTAAGGGGTTATGTAGTAATCAGACTGTTTAGAAATATACATTACCAGTATTGGTCAGTATCGGATAACATGAACTAATTAAGGTATGAAGGTTTAGTGTGGTTCGGGCGTACGCGATTCTTTGACAAACATCTAGGTGATCTGATTTTACTAATAACTTAAAATTTAGTAACATACTGTACTAAGTATATTGATCGTATGAGGTTTAATAAAGAGAAACAACCATTATCAGATAAGTTTTAAATCATCAAACTGGAGAAAATTCGTTATTTTTTAGATTTTATACATACATAAGGTATACTAATTGACTTCGTTGATTTTTAGCGTTATCAAAACGTTTGTGTAATTACGTAGAGAATAAACCTCAAACAAAAAAGTATATTCCCCATTATTCTCTACATATTTTGCCCTCACTTCAGGAAGCTGCCAGATTCTCTCCCAGAAAAAAGATAGTTTAGATTCGATAAATTCCATTCTCACAAAAGGTAAAATCTCAAGTCCTTTTTTGCAGCATTGGCAATAACAGACGGATCCTAAACATCAAAACCACCGCTTCGAAATTACTGGTACCATATTTTCCACGTTTCGCGCAGTACAATGGCATCCTACAAAGTTGGACAAATCATTTGCGCAGCATCAAAAGCATTGTTTTGAATTTGATATGTAGTGTCGAACGACATGGCTTTCGAGGCTGTACTTTGAAGTTACGTGAATATCAGTAAAGCATGAACTGATGATTGCTTCTTTAGGATTGGTACTTTCACTCATAAAAGTAGCGCAAAATAGTTTGAACTTAAAATAACATTTCTAAACGCTTTTATATTAAAATAATATATAATTCTGGTCAACATCCATTTATCACTGTCGCATGCATAGCAATAACTCATTTTATGAAAGTGGAAAGTACATAAAAATGCACGAGAAAATAATGACAATAGTTTTAATGAAAATCCTACAAGGCGTTAATTAAAATTAAAACATTTTAATTAAGTCATTTTAAAAGGAAGCCTCAAGCCTGTTAGTGTAATAAATTATTTGTTGGTTGTGAAATATTGCCGCAAAAACTTTTTTAATTCTAAGAATACAGAATTAAGCTAAAAAAATATGGAGGTGTTAGTACATTCTTAATGTAATTTTATTTTTTCTTAAGTCACATACTGACAACTACACCAGGCAATAAAAAAATTTACATAACCATGAAAACTAAATGAAACAGCCAGGTCACAAGCTTTTGTGAAAAAAGAACATTAACCAAAATTAACATTTTAACTGAAAATATTTTCCAAAAGTATTATTTTTAACGAAGTTTGACTGTATCTTTTATGAGTGACCAACAATAGTCTGCCAGCATTGATGGTACTTATTTCCATTAATAATGACTCTTAATTACACCAATACCCCTTTTGCCATTTACAACGTTAACATTACCCATATTTTTTAAGAAAAAATCTAGGTCAAAATGTAAAAAAAAATATGTACAGGGTGGTCCAAATTGGACAATTTTAAAGGTAACCCCTTTATTTAAAGGAGATAGACGAAAACTGATGTCGGTGTCTGAGGCTCAATTTTTATGATAAACTTAATGGTGAAAACCGCATATCGATATCTAGTACCGTTTCAGATATACAGGGGTGTTTTTCAAAAATCTGCATTTTGGAAAAATGTTTGTAATTCTTTTCCTGTTTGAAAATTTTTGATTTATGTAAAAATATTCTCAAAGCACTTTTTCACGTGGATTTCAACAGTGTAAGTTACATTTTTTTACAACTAATATTTTAGTAGTTATTAACGCAAAAATATGTTTTTTAAATGGGATACCCTGTATAGTTTTCCTTATCCGAATAGGGCTTTAAATTACCATTCTAAAAATATAGAATGCTTTATATTTTGCTTAAATCTACTTCAAAATATAAAGGTTTTCAGTTTTTACGCGAGTTTTAAATGCCCATGTTGTGAAGTAGGCTTTACTGATTTTTTTGCGCTAGTACTATGCTAAGTACTTTCAGTTTTGCTCTCTTTTCTGCCAACCCTAGCTTGGCAGATGAGTCGTGATACGACGAAACGGATGGAGACGAGATGGATTGATAGATGAAAGAAAAGTAAATAACTGTTAAAAGGCCCCGCAATTTCTTTATGGAAAGTGAACTCAAATGAGTTCAAACTTTCAGAACATACTTTTGGCGTCATTCTGAACAAATGTCTTGCTGGACACAACGCAATCCTATGAGTAGATTTTGTACTGCAAGCATTTTAAAGGGTTACATACACCTTGGTGCCGCAAAAATTATGTATATTTAGAAAAAAACATTTTAAAGGTTAAGTGAATAATACAAAAGAATGGCGATTATATATTTAAATACAACAAAAAACTGGTGATTTAAACACAAAATTTCCACAATTTTTTTATTTTTCAGTACAACGCGTTTCGCTAACAATGTAGCTTTGTCAAGTATAAATAATATACAGAATTATTAGATATATATAAATTAAAGTAGGTACAAAATGATTAACAAATTTTATGATAGGTAATTGCACAGAACTATTAAGTAAATACTTTGAAAAAATTATTTGTATTAATAATAGGTATTTCCAACGGACCAATTATGTGAATGAATTTAAAAGAAGTGACCTAATTTTTTTCTGTTTGTTCCTTTAATTATATATTTTTACGGAACTTTAAATTATCAAAAAATTTAAAGTACAATGAAAAGATATAACCGCCATTATACATATATACATATATATATATATATATATATATATATATATATATATATATATATATATATATATATATATATATATATATATATATATATATATATATATATATATATATATATATTTATGGCAATAGCATACGTGCTACAGGGAAATCTCAAGAGCGCTACCGGTACGACGCATGTGAGAAGAACGAGATCCACGTATTCTTGAATCACTGTAACAAAGTCCTGGGCAAATCATTCCATGTTCTTATTATACGAGTATATATCACGCATTCCTGATCTAAAATCAACGACGCCCACTGCCTGGAAAATTACATATAGAAATAATATATAAATTACGTAACAATATCTATTTTGCCAGGGCAATTAATTGACTTCTCGTTATCTGTATAGTTTAAAAAAAGTAAAACAAGGTATTTTCCGTCGGCAATAACAAATTTCCTAGTAAAAAACACATTAAGCACATCAGATATAGGTTATGAACACACAACAATAATTCTCTCTAATTAAACAAAGTGTCATAAAAACCAATTGTCACTGAACTTTGCCAACATCAATAAAACACTCGAAATACATTTTTAGTGTTCCGTACGGAAGATATAAGATCACTTCGGTGTCTGTCTGTCTGTCCATCTGTCACACCCGATTTTCTCCGAAATTATTTGGCATAGAAAGTTAAAATTTGGTACTAATACAGGAACTGATGGCCTCATCAGACCGTGTAGTTTTGAAAGTTAAATTTTCACTTAAGTTTTAGAGGGTGAAATTGGAAGTGAAAAAAATTACTCGAGTGGGGTTTGTAAAAACACGAGTTCAAAAATATATATAATGTAATACTTGCGCACACTTTTTTTGTATTATTTTTTAAAAAATAGCGAAAAATCGATGTCCCCCCCATTATCTCGAAAAGTACTGATCAAAAAATATTTAAAAAATTCTGGAATATTTTCCACGGGGTGTAGATTGAACCTTTAATAATTTATCTGGTATACGAAAAAAAAAACAAAAATTTCAAGGTCATCAGTTCTCAGGCACGACAGGTTTAACCACATTAAAAGATTCCCAGGACTTAACTCGTATCAAGCAGCCCAAGATAGTCAGTTGTGGAAGAACAAAGGGGAGGCTTATATGTAGAGAATAGAGAACAGCAGAAGATATATATATATATATATATATATATATATATATATATATATATATATATATATATATTCCTCCATCGGTTTATGGGGTTTAAACGGCCCCCGTTAGAGAGAGAGAGAGCAACGCCTTTAAAACCAAGCTTACAGCGGCTACAGATAAAAATTATTGTATCCTACTGCTTCTTTGCGCTAATACTGTATTAAGTACTTTCAATTTTATTCTCTTTTCTGTTAATCCTAGCTCCTTTGATGAATCGTGATATGATGAAACGCATCCCCGGCTAAATGTCAATGACGAAAGTCACACATCAGAACATATAAATAGGGTTTGCTATATATATATATATATATATATATATATATATATATATATATATATATATATATATATATATATATATATATATATATATATATATATATATATATATATATATATATATATATATATATATACATATTCATACATATTTATATATATATATATATATATATATATATATATATATATATTTATATATATATATATATATATATATATATATATATATATACACACATATATATACATATATATACATATATATACATATATATACATATATATATATATATATATATATATATATATATATATATATATATATATATATACATACATACATACATATATATATATATATATATATATATATATATATATATACATATTCATACATATACGAGGCTGGTTTGAAAAGTCCGTGCAAAAATAAAAACTACTTATGTGTTTGGGGTAAACCTTTTTTATTTTTCGACAGTCTCCTTTTAGGCTTATACACTTCGTCCAACGATGTTCTAGTTTGTTGATCCCTTCCGAATAATAGGATTTGTCCAAGTCTGCAAAATATCCATTAGTGTCTGCAATCACCTCCTCGTTTGAATAAAATCTTTGTCCCGCCAGCCATAAATTGGGGAACAAATAGTAGTCCGAGGGAGCCAAGTCTGGAGAATAGGGGGGATGTGAAACGAGTTTGGAATCCTATTTCCATTAATTTTGCGACCACAACTGCTGAGGTGTGTGCTGGTGCGTTGTCGTGATGGAAAAGGACTTTCTTGTGGGCCAATCGCGGGTGTTTTTCTTGCAGCTCGGTTTTCAAACGGTCCAATAACGATGAATAATATTCACCTGTAATAGTTTTACCCTTTTCCAGATAGTCAATGAGGATTATCCCTTGCGAATCCCAAAAGACAGTCGCCATAACCTTTCCGGCCGAAGGAACGGTCTTCGCATTTTTTGGTGCAGATTCCCCTTGGTAACCCATTGTTTAGATTGTTGTTTGGTCTCAGGAGTATAGTAATGTATCCATGTTTCATCCACAGTGACGAAGCGACGCTTAAAGTCCTCCGGATTCTTCTGGAACAGCTGCAAACCATCCTTGCAACACTTCACACGATTCCGTTTTTGGTCAAGCGTGAGCAATCGCGGCACCCATCTTGCGGATAGCTTTCTCATGTCCAAATGTTTATGCAAAATATTATGTACCCGTTCAGTCGAGATGCCCACAGCACTAGCAATCTCATGCATCTTAACTCTTCTGTCATCCATCACCATATCATGGATTTGATCAATGATTTCTGGAGTCGTAACCTTCACAGGCCGTCCAGAACGTTCAGCGTCACTTGTGCCCATATGGCCAGTCCGAAAATTTTGAAACCACTTATAAACTGTTCTAATCGAAGATGCAGAGTCACCATAATGTTTATCAAGCTTCTCTTTAGTCTCCTGAGGCGTTTTGCCTTTCATAAAGTAATGTTTAATCACACGAAATTCTTTTTCGTCCATTTCTTGAAAATCACTCGACTTCCTTGATTCACACGAATGCCAAACACAAAGAAATAGACCAATATGGCTGAAACTTGGTGTGCGTTCATTCAAGAGATGCTACTAACTAAACATGACCTCGATACGCGCCGGTGGTGCCATCTCTCGGACTTTGCACGGACTTTTCAAACCAGCCTTTATATACATATTATATATATATTATATATATATATATATATATATATATATATATATGTATATATAAAGTAGAAGAAAATTGTACATAACCAATTTTACAAGATTTCAGGGGCGATATTTCTTATATACTATTCTTTAATTTAAGTTGTATTTGGTTTTTTTCGACCCTTTCTTGCTACTTTCGAAAGGTTTTCTCGAACATGAGGTCTTTCCATCTTTTTAAACTTGTTTTATTAACTTCCGAAAATACATACTCGTGCTCCTCGTGTATTTATATACCCCGAATTGTATTATTTAAGTTAAATCAACTTTCAGGGAAAGTTCTGTTGTGGCGTATGGTTTTGTGTACTTTCACTTGTGTTCGGTCTTTGTTTAACTACGGGCTTTTAAAAGTTTGTTTAATACAAAACTAACTAAACGAAAATAAAATGCTTCTTTACTTATAAATTTTATAAATAAAGGTTCGTTAATAGAGGGTATGGGGGTTGGACGTAGCAATAAGTTTTATTCAAAACCAAAGTATGTTTTGTATCTATCAGAGTTTGTCAAAAAAAAAGTCCCATTTCATAAATTAATAACCGGCCAAGTGCAAGTCGGACTTGCGCAATTAGTGTTTAGTACATTAATTGCTTTTAAAGTAAAAATTTTTGTTACGGAAGTATAAAATGACTAATAACTTCACAAAACACACCCCAAATGAGTTTTCAACAAAGTTTTGTTCACGATCTTCGTTGAAAACTGATGACCTTGAAATTTTTTTTTATATACCAAACAAATTATTAAAGGTTGTGATAATTTTCGCTCAATCTACACTCTGTGGAAAATATTCTAGAATTTTTTAAAAAATTTCTGATTAGTAATTTTCGACATAAAGAAGGGACACCGATTTTTAGCAATTTTTTAAAAATAATACAAAGAAAAGTGTGCGCAAGTATTACATTATATATATTTTTGAACTCGTGTTTTCACAAGCTTTCATTTGACACCCTACTCGATAACCTAGTAAAAAAAAAATTTCACTTCCCATTTCACTCCCTTAAGTCAAAATTTAACTTTCAAAACTACACGGCTTTGATGAGGCCATCAATTCCTAAATTTCAGCTTTCTATGTCAAATTGCTTCGGAAAAAATCGGGTGTGACAGATGGATAAACAGCGAAGTTATCCTATATGTGTTCCGTACGAAATACTAAAAAGTGTGCTAGTACAAATTAATCACTAAAATAACAAAATATTGCACTATTTTTTTTATTACACATCAAAGCGGCAGTGGCAAATTCGGCAAATAACCTGTTGTATTAAAACATTATAACCATTTTAAAATTCTAATTATACGTGGTGCGACCCAAAAGTTCGCTATATAATAAAAACGAGAAATAGTATCGATTCGCACCGACAGGTGGTAGGTATATCTTTAACGACGTGGCGTGACAAATCTCAACTTGTTAGCTCGTTTAATTTCTTCTGCAAGCACCTTCGCCTAAGGGTCCAATTATACGAAATGATGTGGGAAGCATTTGGGGACAGAACCCTGCGGTTTTCGCGATTTAAGGTTTTCGGCGACCAGTGTTCCGGAATATCTTCGACTCCAATCACCTCTGAAATAATCGCTAAAATTTAACAATCATACGTGAAGAGTGCCGTCGAACAATTTTATCTGACAAACTTTTTATTTATTAGGAAATGACTGCGGTGAAAGAAAAGCTGTCTTCTGCATAACGACAGTACACCGACTCCATGTTAGTTCTGCAGTTTTTAGCAAAGAATTCTGCGATTGCCCTTTCCACCCTCTTTACTCGCGTAATTTGATACTCCGGGACTGCTTCCTCATATAAAGATGAAGTTAAAGGTTTTTCGACACAGTAGAGGAGACAGTGACAGCAACGATCTTCCAAAACATTTGATCAGTGAAAAAAAACGGTGGGGCTGGTGCGTTAGGGTGCAGGGGGGCTATTTTAAAGATAGAAACGAAGTCTAAAAAAATAACCACTTCAGATTTTATAGCGTTAATCCGGAAACTTCTGGATTACACTACGTACATGCAAAAGCAATATTAATCGATTGTAGCTTAATGTAGCTTAAAACGTGTAAATACAAGTAATAATTTTAAAAATTCTTCTTCCTAAATGCCATATCCGATACAAATGCAGACCGCCCTCTCGCTTTTGCCTATGGTTAGCGCCTTGCTAAGTATTTCACAGACCAAGAAGATCTACAGTTTAAATTTTAAATAACCGGTCAAGTGCAAGTTGAACTTGCGCAATAAGTGTTCCGTACGTTGATTGCTTTTAAAATTAAAAATTTTGTTACGGAGGTATAAAATGATCAGTGACTTCACAAAACACACCCCAAATGAGTTTTTCAACAAAGTTTGTTTCTAATCTTTACTGCAAACTGATGACCTGAATTTTTTTATATACCAGTTAGATTATTAAAGGTAATGCACTCGTGATAATTTTCGTTCAATCTACATTCTAGATTTTTTCAAAATTTGTTGATCCGTACTTTTCGAGATAAGGGGGGACAGCGGTTTTTCGCAATTTTTGTAAAAATAATACAAAGAAAAGTGTGCGCAACTATTACATTATATATATATATATATATATATATATATATATATATATATATATATATATATATATATATTACTCGTGTTTTCACAAGCTTTCATTTGACACCAGACTCGATGACCTAGTAAAAAATTATTTTTATCACTTCCGATTTCACCCCCCAAAACCAACCCCTTAAGTCAAAATTTAACTTTCAAAACTACACGGCTCTGATGAGGTCATCAATTTCTATATTAGTACCAAATTTCAATTTTCTATGACAAATAGTTTCGAAGAAAATCGGGTATGACAGACGGACAGACACCGAAGTGAACTTAAAAGTGTTCCGTACGCAACACTAAAAAGACATTAATTGAATAATTAATTAACTAGATCATTTTTAGGTAAACACCTATTTCTAATTCCTTTAAAATGGAGGCCTCCATTTACTTCTGAAGATGCTAACATAGTTTGCGAAACCTACGTTGAACGTTCTCCAAGCGAATAAAACAGTAATTTATCAGAGAGAGGGGCGTGCATCCCCTGTATGGTATGGAATTTTCCGGTAGGAAAATTTCGGGTTTAGTGGTAAATTGGTGGCATTAGATTGTACAAGGTGGTCATAGAGTAAGGGTTTTTACCTTCAAAAGGTTATTTAGACTAATTTTGTATTTACAATTTCAATTCTTTCGTATACGTCTAATAATTTCCTATCAGATACATTTTTTATTAATCTTAAATTATCTAATGTTACTGTATGATTATATGCAAGAACGTGCTCGGCAATACTTGATTTTTCTGATCTACGGTCCCCTAAAATATCTAAATATTCTTAAAATTTTCTTTCATGTTTACCCCACTTACGTCTTATTACAATCATTACAACTTATCTGGTATACGCCACTTCTTTTACATACTTTATCTTTCAGATCTTCTAAAATACTTTTAAAGTTGTCTGATGACTTATAAATTAGCGTAATGTCGACACTAATAAATACTAAGTCCTATGGTACACTTACATTACTTTATAAGTCATCAGACAATACATAATATATATAAAATCCGCGAACGTTATAGTAAATCCTAAGATATAAGATCCTGCCTTTTTGCTTTTTCAATGGGGCAAAAGTTGCCAGGTATTACGATAAACGTATTTTTATTTTATCTGCTTTGTATACCGCCCTCACTTGCACCTGCGATCATATTGGATCTATTTTTACCTATATATTTACTACCTGGCAACCCGGTTTGGAGCTCTTTAAGTATTTGATTATATAGGCCTAATGACCACAGGTCCCCATTAGGATTTGAAAGATACTTATTATTATTTTTATTTTTAGTTTTACTTAGAACTTACAACGTAACGGTTCTATTTTAATAATGTGGCGTCCGTGGGAAAATTGCAATAGTGGCTATCGTAAGAGAAAATATTTATCACTTGACGCTAAACAAATAGTGAAAAATGTTTACGACAATTTGGTAAAAAAAAATTCGAATAAACCAGTGAATTAACAAAAACTCCAACTTCTACGATTAAGGGTACTGTAGGAAAACCATCTCCCAGGAACAGGAAAAAACGGAAAGATTTTCAAATGCTTCATGTAGACGATTGTGAAAAAGACGTCATCCGGAGAAAAATATATTCTATGTATGAAGAGCAGTTGGTACCGACACTAGACTAGTGCAGGACGGGACCAATATACATTGTGGCCGATCAACCGTTCACAGAATTCTCTTAATAATGGGATTCCGAAAAATCAACAAAAGGCAAGTAATGATGGAGTTACAAAGAATACGATTCTTGCGACATACTTATTTATAAGAAATTAAAAAGTATTGATCAGCGACTTGGCCAATAATTTACCTTGACGAAACATGGGTCGATACCCATGACACTGCAAAAAGGGTGGGTTGACAGCAGTACAAAATGTCAGACTAACGCACCTTCAAATGAAGGCAAACGAATAACCATTTTGCATGCTGGATCTAAAAAGGGCTGGGTTTCAAATTGTCTACTATTATCTGCAAAAAACATAAAAGATTCTAGTTTGGACTATTACGAAGACACGACCGCAGAACTTTTTGAAAATTGGTTTCAAAATTCCCTTTTGCCAAATGTTCCCGAACAGAGTGTTATAGTTATGGACAATGCAAGTTACTATAGTCGCCTACTAAATAAGGTTCCCTATGCAGCCAACACCAAATCGGAAATACAGAAATATATGTTAGAAAATGACATTTATTTTGACGTTAGTTATAAAAAAGTGATCTTTTGGAAGTTTTGAAAGACTATAAATTGAAAAAGAAATATGTTTGTGATAGTGTGGCTGAGAAAATGGGACACACTGTTTTGCGGCTTCCTCCGTATTATTGTGTGTTTAATCGAACTGAACATATTTGGCATCAAGTTAAATCAAAAATAAGGGCACAAAATGTTTCTCCCACTTTAAGCGTGTCACTGGTTGAATTAGTAAAAAAAAGTTATAAATGACATACCTTGTGAAAGCTGGAAGAATTCCATTCAGCCCGTTGTTAAAGTTGAAGATTCATATATATATATATATATATATATATATATATATATATATATATATATATATATATATATATATATTTTCTACAGCTAACGCTGTCTTCCTTCCCTCAGCCTTTAATTCCATCCGTTTCTATCTTCCCAGTCTCCATCTGTTAGACCCCTGTCTTCCATAGCCTCGTCCACATCGTCTCTCCACGATCGTCTGGGTCTTCCTCTTTTTCTTCTCGCTATAGGGCTCCACTCCGTTATTTTCTTTATCCACCTATTATCTTCGCTTCGTCTTATGTGTCCATGCCATTTTAATCGTTTTTCTTCAATGGTGTTTATTGCGTTCTCTTTGATGTTCATTCTGCTTCTTATTTCTTCATTTGTTACTCTCTCCATACGTGTCACTCTACAACATCTTCTCCAATACTCCATCTCTACCGCGTTAATTTTAGATTTATTTCTTTTGTTGATCGTCCATGTTTCTGACCCGTATGTCATTATGCTTTGTATTATTGATTTGTATATGCGTGTTTTGTTTCTCTTTGTAATGTACTTGTCCCACAGGATCGAATTTAATTGTCTTATGCATGTTCGCGTTTGTCCTAATCTAGCTTAAATCTTTTCTTCTGATGTTGCGTTTTTTGAAATGATGGTTCCTAGATATTTAAATCTATCGGTTCCTTTGATTATTGTTTCGTTATCTACTTCTAGATTCTCCACGTTTTCCTCCTTTGTTGTTAGATATTCCGTTTTATCAAAGTTTATTGCTAATCCTGCTTTAGTGTATTCTTCTTTCAGTTTTCTTACCATATAACTGAGGTCTTCCTCATCTTGCGCTATGATTACTTGGTCGTCTGCGAAACTTAGAGTATATAAGTAATCTTCTCGTATTGGGACTCCCATTCCACTACATTTTTGCTTCCATTTTTTTAATGTTTGTTCGAGGTATATTTTGAATAGTGTTGGGGATGTAGAGCATCCTTGTAATAGGCCTTTTGATGTTTGGAGTCTCTTCCCTATTTTATGTCCTATTTTTATGTTCACTGTGTTGTTTTCGTAGAGAGCTTTTACTGCGTATATTAGTTCTTTGTCAATTTCTTTCATTGCGTTCCATAATCTTTGTCTTGGTACTTTCTTATGTCTATGAAGGCTAGCTGAACTTCTCTATTCTTTGCCAGTTTTTTTTCCATTGTTTGTTTTATAGTGTATATGTGGTCTATACATGACTTTCCGGCCGTAAAGCCTGCTTGGTCTTCTCCAATTTTTCGTTTTATATTTTCCTCCATGATATTTTAATAATTTTTCCATTCAAACGTCCCATACTCGATATTATGCTTAGGCCTCTATAGTTTGTGCATTTTCTGCGGTCTCCCTTTTTAAATATAGATCCTATATAAGCTTTTGACCATTCCTCTGGTATTTTTTCTCCATTTATCGCTCTGTGGGAGATGTTTCTCAGCATTCGATGTAATTTATTAGACCCGTACTTAATCATTTCATTTACCACACCCCCAGGCCCTGCAGATTTATTATTTTTGAGTGTTTTTATTGTCTTCTTTACTTCTTCATAGCTTAGTTCTATCTCCTTTATTTCCTTATTCTGTTCTTCTTCAGGGTTCTCTTCTTGGAATTCTTGTTTATCTTCTGTTAGCAGCTTCTTATAATATTCTTCCCACTCGGTTTCTGGAATGTACTCTATATACGTCTTCTCTCTATTGTTAGTCCTTAATGCTTTAATTATTCTCCAAGATTCATATATTTATGTAAATAATATAAAACCACTGATAATTACCTCAGCTGATGAGAGTGATAGTGAAACCGAATTAGGCTTACGTTAAAATATATTTTTATTATATGTCCCCTTTTGTAAACCCCATTCACTCAAACTGTATATTTGTACTTCTTATCCATTTGTTTTTACATGCATTATAAATAAACATCTCCAAAAAACACTTATAATTTTATTTATCTGCATTAATTAATAAAATTCTTAAGTCCATCTCTGCAAACCTATTATAAACAAAAGGTCAGAATTTTTATATTGCCCACTTAAAACGGCAAAAAATCAGGATCTTATATTTTTGGACAAGCTATAACAAAGTTGACAATGTTACTAGTAGCATTGCTAGAAAATATAGCTTTTCATTCGGTTATCAATGCATAAATCGTTTAACTAATCATCTTTCTGGTCTTATTAGCTGCATCCACAATGACGACGACACTATATAAGTGAAGCAAGAAAGAATCTCTTTGTAAGATTACGTTGAAACTTAAACTTCTAGTGTCCTGCCAGGAAGTATACTTAGATTTTCTAATAATACATTTCACTACAAAATAAAATTTTTAGTGTATAAAAGATGTCATATTTTCAAAAATAAATCAAATTTAATTTTCCCGCTCGCTGCACGGACCAATTAGTTCTATTTGACCTAATAATTGATTATTTAGATTTTTTCCGGGCTGATGCATTTTCGTATTAAATATGCATGAATCGTATCGATGGGAAGTGATGATATATTAATTAATAAATTATTATTTTTGATTTTTCAGTAAACGCTACTGATTTGTTATAAGCGGATAAAAATTTATATTGAAATGAACAGGAACTAAAAAAAAAAAATTAGCATATCAAAATATAAAACAGAAGGACACAGAGCAGTTTACTGTTTTATAAATTTTCGGCATTTTTCGCTAGAGGGAAATTTTTTTAAGTTATCCAATGGTCATGCAAATGAAAATTTTTGTTGTTGGTGTGTTTGTAAATTCAATTTTATAAACCGTTATCAGAAGTTTCTGATAAGGTGACAGGCTCATCTGAAATATGTTATGTAAATTTTACTTATAAAATAAGATCAGTTATAGATGGGGTTATTTCTGGACGTAAACTTGCTTAGGAGGTTAAAAGTACGAGACTTTCGCAGAGATGGTAAACAAAAAAAACTATGTGATTTTCAGTTAGTGTCAACTTTCAGAAGATTAGTGTAAAATTTTCATAACATTTTGTCTATTAGTTTGCGAGTTACAGCTGTTTGAGTGACGCTACTTTTAATTTTTTGTAAAATGATGGAACAAAACGAATTTCCGTGTGTTGATTAAACATTATCTTTTGATGGGAGAAAAATACAGCCAGAATCCAAGAATGGCACAAGAAATATTATGGCACAACTACTTCGTCGAAAGCAGCTATATGTTAATGGTTTAGTAAACTTAAATACGCTCGTACAAGCATGATGATTCACCACGTTTCGGAAGTTCAAATGAGGCAGTTACCCCAAAAACACAAAAAAATCCACCATATTGCTCTGAATGACCGCAAAGTGAAAGTGAGAGAGATAGCTGACATCGTGAAGATATCAACAAAACGCGTGAGGCATATTTTATATGAATAAAAAAAGCTATGTGCCCGATGGGTGCCGCACACTCTTACGATTGATTAAAAACAGCAACGTGTCAAAGATTTAAGACGCTGTTTGGCCCGGCTTGACGTAATTCAAAAAGGTTATTGCATCGAATTGCAACAATGGACGAAATTAGTAAGCCAGCACTATACGCCAACGTCCAACAGACAGTCCGCAGATTGGCTGAAACCGCATGAAAGCGGACAGAAGAGTCCAAAAACATAAACAAGTATTTTTTGGGGTGCTCATGAAATAATACTGATGGACTATCTTGAGAAGGGACGAACAGTCACCGGAGGGTATTACAATCATTCAAGAAAAAAAGCCGCATTTAGCGAAGAAAAAAGTGTTGTTTCACCAAGATAGTACACCAAAAAGTCGAAGCGGAAGCTGAGGCTTATTTTAGAGAGCTCGACAAAATGTTAGAAGATCCTCGGAATAAGTGTATCGCTGTTGAAGGAAACTATGTTGAAGAATAAAATCGAATAAAAAAATAAAGGCAATTAGACCTGGTCTTTGATATTACAAAAAATAATTTCGTGAAAAGTACAAGAGGAATAAAGTAAAATCTATCAAAGAATTAATAACTTTGATTTAATGACTACTTCGTAAGTGCATCGCAAATAGCAACTTTATCTTGCTAAATGCTACCGAACCTGTAGAGGTATATAACTGCATTATTGAGCATAAAAATTAGAGATCAGTTGGCAAAGATAAAGTACCAGTTTCTCTTTTAAACAATGTGCCTAATATTATATCAGAAGCATTACCTTACATTATAAATCTCTGTCATTTGGCTTAAGTGTTTCCGAGACAATCAAAAACTGCCAATGTGAAACCTACCTTTAAAATAAAGGGAGGTAGCAGTGATTTGAAAAGTTATAAAACAGTATCACTTTCTCTCTAATATAACTAAAATATTTAAAAGACAAATTTATGAAAGGATAATAAGATTGCTAGCCGGGAATAGTGTAGTCAATGATTGTCAGTTTGGATCCAGAAGAGGTTACTTAACAATAAAAGTTATCTGTTGAGCTTTATTTAAAGGGTTACATACACCTCGAATTTTCAAAAATTCGATTTTTTTATGAATTTTTATTCTCTATACTTCTAAGAATTATGCATACTAAAGTTAGAAACACCGTAAATTTTTTATTTTAAAAAAAAACCCTTCGACAATTTTTAACGTTTACATTATTTTACAAGATCAATTTTTATTTTTGCATGCCAATGGTTGTCTGCTCGAATCTCGGCGTATTGGGTTTTCACGTTGCCAATGCATCTTTCCAACGCTTCTTAAGAGTAATGAACAAGTTTTCTACTAATTAAATTCGCCTCGACAACAATATTCTCTGCCCCAAATAAGTTAACAAAATGCATTTCCTAAACGAGTACAGTAAAATAATATTTATTCAAAGGTAAGCTTAGAAAACAGGAATATTTTCACTTATGCATAAAATTTTAATTCATTTTTTTGTGATTATTTCCTGATTGTGAAAACTGTTATTATTGTAAAAATAACACTACTCCACTTAGGGGTTGCGTACACCTCGAATTTTTTTACGGATTTTCATTCTCTATACTTCTAATAATTATTCAAAAAAAAAATTATGAAAATTCCATTCCATTACAAAGTTCTAGCATTAAATATTACTCAGCCAATTTTTAATATTTTTTACCTTTTTTTTTCTAAATCTTAATAATTAAAATCTACAGTGGGGAGATTTTTAAAGTTTTTTTAATATTTAATTAAAAATAAATTTCTTGGTCGAAAATTGCATGTTAAAGTTTGAAATACCGTAATTTTTTTATTTTTGAAAAAAAACCTTCGACAATTTTTAACTACTACATTATTTTACAAGATTAATTTCTATTTTTGCAGATTGAATTATTTTTTTTGTGAAGTTTTCCTGCAGACAAGAAGGAGCCATAGTTTTCATCAGTGGTCCATTTTACCCGATAAAAAATGATAACATTTAAAACATATTTAAAAAAAATTTTCTTATAATTTAAAGTACAGTAAAAATATATAATCGCCATTCTTTTGTATTATTCACTTAATAACCTTTAAAATATTTTTTTTAAATATACAGGGTGCCCCATATGTATGGAATAATGGTTCCACAGCATTTATCAATCAGTGTATCAAAAAAATGTGTAAATACAAGTTATAGGGTGTTATACGGCGCACATAGTGACGTTGATAATAAATTGTTTTTTTGTTCGAAGAAATTACGCCATCTTAAATTTTTTTAAAAGGAAAGCTCTGTATATTATTTTATATTTGAGTTCTACTAAATATTCTAGATATTATTTGTCTAACATACCATATGTTTAAATTGAAATGTTTTGGAATTGTTGATATTTGAAATTAAGGAGATCAAATTAAAAAAAAAAAAATTAAGATGTTTTGTGTCAAACATTTACTGTCAGGTAACGACTTAACGCATCAAAAAATGATTTATTGAAGAAAACGTTTATTGCTGCATTTTGTGAAACTGCAATTTGAGCGTAATATCATAACGGTACATTTAACAGAAACTAAAAGAATCACTTTGTTAATGATGGTTGGTTACGGAGACCGTAGGAGAATACAACAGGAGGTGTGTGATCTTTTTAACGCAGAATATCCGAATAGAGAACCTATTACCCAATCCGCAGTTAACAACACATAAAAACGATTCTGACAATCAGGTCATGTTAAGGATCGTTCTAAATCTGACTCTCCAAAAGTTAAAAGGAATCTGTGGTATCAACAGAACGGGGCATCTCCTCGCTATGAAATCAATGTTCGTAGATATTTGGACGCGATTTTTCTTAATCGATGGATAGACAGAAGAGGTGTTGTAGAATGGCCTGCAAGGAGTCCCGACCTTACGCCACTCGATTTTTTTTATGGGGTCATTTGAAAACCAAAGTGTACCGAAGTCGACCTGAAACTGTAGAAGATTTACAACAAATAATCCATATAAAGTAGCACAGATCGCCCCGGATTCTCTGTTTCAGGCTGTTTATGACAGATTGGGTCATTGTCTCAGTTTTTTTAACTTTTTCTTAATTTTAAATTTCAAATGACAATAATTCCAAAACAGTTCAATTTAGACATATGGTATGTCAGACAAATAATATCTAGAATTTTTAATAGGACTCAAAAAATAAAATAATATACAGGGCTTTCCATTACAAAAAAATCAAAATGGCGTAATTTCTTCAAACTGATAGTTCAAAAACATTTTATTGTCAATGTCAGCATGTGCGCCGTATAACACCCTATAACTTTTATTTAAACATTTTTTTGATACACTGATTAATAAATGCTGTGGAATCATTATTCTATACATATAGGGAACCCAGTACATACTTGTTGTAGCACCCAGGTGTATGTAACCCCCTAAATTAGATTCAATGAATTATAATAAAATTATAATTACAGTTAGTCTTGACCTTTCAAAGGCATTTGACAGAGTACATTATAGCATGCTAATAAGAAAGCTTTATAAATATGGAATTCTGAGTGTAGCTCAGAGGTTGATGGTTTTTCATCTCTGCGGAGGGAGGTAGTGTGGGGTAGAAAAAAGTGAGAGGTGTGTAAGAGAATTAAAATAGACATGCACGAAGGGGGTATACTCCATACTGGAACCAGAACATCTCCAAGGCCCAACTTTGTGGTGACCTACCAATAAAATATAATAAAACTTTAATAAAGGCGCAAGATTTTCCTGTGACATAATTTAAAGACGTTTAAACGATTTTTTTTACATATTTTGCGAAATGGAGGAGAAATTTTCGCGAGCAGTTCACTCGTAAATCCACTTTTCTTAAAAATTTGATGAAATTGAAATATAATGTTAATCTAAATGTTTTTTCATTGTGAAGCGAGGTATTCATAATTAAAGTGCACATAATTAACATGCAGTACGCCAATAAAGTATAAAAAAAGACATAGTTTCGTGTATATCTTAAGAACCAGTCTTAATTTTTTAAAAAAGTAATATCTATTAAAAAAAAATTAGAAGAATTTTGAAATAAAAATATATTTTTTTACCGATTTGTTAAAAAGGTGTAACTATTTAAAGTTGATAATTTTTTAAAAGAATAACCGCGTAGTGAGGGATAGATACCAATTTGACAAACGCTCTATATCGTCATACTTTACGCACCAATATTCAACTTTTAAACAACAACAAAATATGTTTATAGGTTCAATAATTTTTCGATAATATTTTAAATTAATATTATCTTTATTTATTAACATTGTTACATGTCAATTGATAACAATATTAAATATATATTTAAAAAACGGTTTTATAAATTTTCTCGGTAAAACTAAATAAATAATTAATGATACTAATGATAAATAAGTTATGTAATATAAACTATTTGTGAAGTAATTAATTACTACATTTAATAGTCGCGTATCTTTGGTTACACGTGGTTTCCCATTGTCTTTCCGACTAGATAATAACTGCATTATTCCCGTAGAACCCCAATTTATCATAGGAACTTTTTAGATCTTCCAAAAATGCAATTTAATCTTTTAACCATAAGATCTGAAATAACACTTTTTAAAGGTATTAAAGATGGCAATATTAGTTGTTTCATGGCGCACTCTTTATACGATACGTAGTTTGTAATTACGACCTAAACGTTTCTCATGAGTTATCTTTTTTATACACAGACAACACTTTCAAAAATTTTTTCCTGACTCATCTAACTCGATCCGTCGACTACGACACAGGGTAGACTCTTCAGTTTTTAAGTTTTTCGCGTCATTCAATCCGGAAATACTTTTTTTGGGCTTATTGATGAGCTTTCCCTTTGCAAATTTGCCTTTATGTCGCAATTGATTATAATCAAAAGGCATTTTTTATTTAATTATATATTTGTTTATTTTAAAACAGAAGTAATATGGTCTAAAGAGTAAACATACATAAAGTATAATAAATATAACCTATAAAAATGTTACTTCTATAGAGCATAAGCAGCGTTGCCACATTTATTTCCATTAGAAGTGTGATTGTATCAGTGTGTGTCTGCATATGAAAGTTTCCATCTATCGAATACAGTCTCCGACAAAAATAAAATCATCTGCCTTTGAGTATTTTAAACTTTTTTTGTATTTACTGTCGGACTATACCTTTGGCTCTGATTGTCACGAGTGAACTGCCTTAATTGTTTCAAGGATAACTTTTCTTCGAAATTTACACTAAAGGCGTTTGTTTAAGTCTGTAATTTATCTCAGGGTTTTGCTAAAGTCGAATAAAAAAAATAAGCGATTTTCGCATGATTATTAAAAATAATAATTACGTTTATTTAATGAAATGACATATTTTAAGAATCGGTAAACCTCATTTTCAATTATCATTTAAATAATGAAGCGCATAAAAATAATTTCAATAAATATACAAATCGGATTTAATTTTACAAGCGATAATGAGCATTGTCCCATTAAATCTGGCAGTTTAATTCCGTAGGTATCCGGGTTATCGACAATTCAATCGAAAAATAATTCAAAATAATTCAAATTTTGTCATCCAAAAACAAAACATTTCAACGTAGTAAAATTACATATTAAAATTTAATTAATTCTGTTTCCGATTGTACTAACAAAGAGATATTAATATTCAAAATATGTTTTTGTTTTTATAGACCCAGTGAAAATATGGCGTTTTAAAAATTGGTTGGATATTTTTTAATACACACCTTAAAAATAATTTTAATAATAAAATATATTTTATCAATATATAAACTCTCGTTAACATTAAATGATTGTTTTATTAATACAGGTTTATAACAATTACTTTTTTATTACAACCCTCTATAGAAGCGTTTCTCAACATGTGGGGGTGCGCTCCACTAGGGAGGGCATAATTACACTATTGGTGGCGAGCGAAAAGAAATTATTATTAAAAACATTCGTTAAAAACATTTAATATAATTTATCGAAAGGAAAGCAAAACAAAATACATTCTGACATAATAAAAAAATAAAATACACATTTACACTGATATATAATACACCTATAAATAGAATTGTATTAGTACTGCACAATGTATTTACCTAATAATTAACATATCAATACTAAATTAAAAACAAGCTTAATAATTATTAGTGACTCCCTTGGGCCTGTTTTGAAAAAGCAAAGATTTTTGAAGGATGGTTTAATATTAGAAATAGACACTTTGAGTTCTTTATCTCTATTTAGTTGAGATCTATATTTTGTTTTCAAAGCAGCCACTGCAGAAAATACGGTTTCGCAAAGGTAGGATGTTCAAAATGGTAATAGTATACGAAATGCTCTTGTTTTCAGTGCAGAAAACCCATCATTTACCCCTGCCCAAAATTCAAAGTGATTTATTATTAAATTATCTTTTGATTTCGCCATTTGCCGTGAAGTCTATGAAGATTTCTTCTTCGGAAGCTGAGGGCCCTTCGGGAGTATTTTGAAATGGATCCCACCCCTTCGTAACTTGCTACCAAGTTGTCGTCAGTAAGAAAATACTTTTTAAAATTCTTTGTCAACATGGCTAGATGATTTTCAATGGTTACTAAAAGAACTTTCACATGTTGTTCTTCAGCCTTGTATGTTTTAACACATTCACCCACATTTGCAAACATTTCTAGGTTTTTTTGCTTTACATTTCTGCTCCACAATTGCAATTTTCTACAAAAATAATTTTATCACTTGTATGGAATATATGTGTATTTGTTCCTTGGAGTTGAAGATTTAAAATACTTAGTTTCTCGAATATATCGACCAAGTAGCTCAATTTCATCACAAATACACTAT
The DNA here is from genome assembly GCA_019049505.1 of Pachyrhynchus sulphureomaculatus. Taxonomy (NCBI): domain Eukaryota; kingdom Metazoa; phylum Arthropoda; class Insecta; order Coleoptera; family Curculionidae; genus Pachyrhynchus; species Pachyrhynchus sulphureomaculatus. Next base: position 110,559,973 of record CM032456.1, on the reverse strand, counting down.
CTCGAAACTTCTCGGCTTCCGGTCGGTTTTCCTTTTCTAGGAAAATGGCGGTTTCATTTCATTCATTCATAAACACGTTGGAAACTTTTTCCACGTGATAACCATTTTGTCTCGCAATAAAATAGTAACGCTGAATGTTCGGCACCCATGTCTTTACAAAGTTCAGAAAAATTCTAGATGTTGGGGGTCTCGTTTTAATATAATTTACTACGGTTACAACTGAAGTGAGTACAATATTCAGAGCAGGACTCATTTCTTTGGAAGCCCGAGCTTCTCTGTGGATCATAAAATGTGTCCACACACAGAGTGGAAATTTTTGTTTCACAAGTGCTTGTACACTTTGAAATCTTCCAGACATTGAATGAGCACCATCCGTACATATTCCGACGCAATTTTTCCACTCCATATTTGCCTCGTTTATAAAATAATTTAAGATAGCAAATAATGCGCGAGAGTAAAGTTGCTTTGAGTTCTATTGGTTTGCAGAAAAATATTTCTTCTACTGCTGACATACCATCACAAAATCGAACATAGGCAATGAAATGAGCATCTTTATTGCTATCTCTTGCTTCATTAAGATGAATTGAAAACAATTTGTCACGCAACTTCCCGAAAAGCTGATGCTGTACATCTTCAGCTATATCACCAATTCCACGGGCAACAGTTTCATATGATATAGGTATGGATAGCAATTATTTGCCAAAATTATCTCCAAACATAGTTCCTACAATCTCAACTGCTGCTGGCAAAACAAGCTCTTCATCAGTGGTGTAAGGCTTTTTACATCTGGCTACTTTATATGAAACTTTGTAAGAGGCAAGTAAGAGAAGAACTCCCGGGATTTGTTAAGGTACTTACTATGAAGCGTTTCCAAATGTCATTTAAGTTTATTTGGTTTCATGCTGTCTGCTGCCAAGATTTTTGAGCAAATAACACACAGGGGCCTTTCTTCTTCATTTACTTCAGTATTGGTAAACTCTAAAATTAAGTATTCTTGAGAATATTTTCTTGATTTTATTTTCGGAACTACGCTCGTCTGTGCACTTGTTGATGCTTCACTATCGTCTAATGCTCGCTTACGCCCACTTAAAAATTCATCCATGATTCTGTATAAATTTATTGCCGTGAATACTTAATACCTCGAAATTCAATTAACACGTAAATTACAACATACACATTCACGATAAATCCGATAGCAGTAGAAGGATCAACTCGACTGAGACGGGCTGTAATTGAACGAGGTGTAGCATTTATACACTTTTGGGCAGACTTTCCGAATGTTCGAGACAACTCGGAATTTCTCGTGAAGCCGCTACTGGTATGGTGGACGTGACAGAGAGCAATAGAGAGGCATCGATTCTAGTTTTGTCAACGCAGCAGATATGTGTTGCCAAATATGAATACATTTTATTTATTCTTGGTAGTTTGTAAGATTTGTAATTAAGATCATAGTGTAGCTTTAGCATCAAAATACTGAAAATACATTATTTTTGCATGCATTACTACTGTATGAGAGGGGGGGGGGGGGAGGCGCGATGAAAATTATGTTTGAAAATTGGGTCGAAAATACTGAAAAGTTGAGCAACGCTGCGCTATAGACAAGTTTTTCTTTTTTAATTGTTAAAATCATTAAAAGGAAATAAAAATTCATGTTTTTTCAATGGGCAGGGCACACGTGCTGCGAGGATATCCCTAAAGTGCTACAGGGGAAATGAGGCATAGTATCGCAAAACACCCGAAAAATGGAAACACCTCCTAAAGTACTTCAGTAATATCGGTTAGTTATTTGTGGTGCCAATTCCAATGTATTTTTTCGCACTGAATCAATTATAATAATTTTCAAGTTTATAGGACCAACTGGCTGCATGCTATGCCAGTTTATTCAGTGTTATTATCCATAAAACGTGGTTTTTTTCTGAATAAGTTCAAATTTAGTGAAATTTTTAATGTATTTTCGTATTTAATCGAACTATTTTCGTATCACTAGGTTGAACTAATGTGAAAATATAGTAGGAATACTATTTCAAAACCAAACATTTTATTTAGATAGGAACGAGACACACATGATTTGTTTATGGAAATATTCTTTAGAGATAGTAAACTTTAAATTGCTTATAACATTTTTCAATGATTTTTATTCTTCAAGAAACTCGTAAAAATGTAGGACAATAATTTTATTAAATATAACTAATTAAATTATTTTTATAAGGATATCGTGAAAATATAGCAGCGAGAAATGGGGGCAGTGGTATTGGCTTAGCGCTATACTCGAAATATCACTAAATTTAAAAACCGTTCGCCTGACATAATTTGTTGGAAATCGAATCTAGTTTATTTTTGTATAGGGATGTTTTTATCGAAAAGTGTGCAATTTTCAAGTTATACGCGAAAAATTGAAAAAAATAGCATTTTTTTTTTTCGTCGGTTTTTGCATTTTACTCAAAACACACAACATATACGAGGTCGTAAAGTTGAAAATCGGATTTAGCACCTCAAAAAACATATGGAACCGTTGAGAAAAAAATTTCTAGATTTTTTCTTGGAATGGCCACTTTTTGTCCCCTGTTTATTGAATCATCAACTGAAATTGCATTTGGTGATATTCGGTGACGTTCTTGGCGGGAAATCCAACCTCATAGTGTTTACTATCTCAGCAAACAAGAGGTTCTTTGGAAGCGAGTGGAGCTAGTCTTCAAAACTCAAGAAAAACAACAACTATATACATATATATATATATATATATATATATATATATATATATATATATATATATATATATATATATATATACATACATATATATATATATATATATTATATATATATATATATATATATATATATATATATATACATATATACATATATATATATATATATATATATATATATATATATATATATATATATATATATATACATATATATATATATATATATATATATATATATATATATATATATATATATATAGAATAAAGAAAGAAAGCAAAAAGTTGCCGTATCTACCAAAATTATTAAAAATACAATCTTAGTTGGGGAACTCGGCAAATTTGGGCGTGATAAGAGATCACACAATTTTCATTAAGCCGCCAATATTTCGGTCCTGGATTGGGACCTTCTTCAGGGCAGAACTGAAAAGAAGAACAGAGCGTATTCACTGATCGTGTCTGGGACAACTTTAAATTAATGATGTTATCATTAAGTTGTTATAATAAATAAAATTAGTGTAGAACAAGAATAAGATATTAGTCATAATAAGTTAAAAACTCACATGAGAAGTGCAAAGATTTCGTTAGCCTGAATGGCCGTAGGTTGTACATACAAAAGTTGTTACATATAAAAGTTGGTTAATCCATAAAATACACAAAATACACATTAAAACACTGTAGACAAAATTCTAAAAAACAAATTTAACACATGGATGTATTTGGGAACCCTGGATGTTGAGAACATCGTTAGTTATTTCACTTGTGACCACCACATATGGCCACTGCCATTTAGGAAAAATGACAAGTACGACAGGAGACAGCTGCCCGACAGAGATAAGGGGTTTAGTCAAGAAAACTCAATTAACCAGAATGCGGGGTCGACACCTGGAAGGAACCGATAGAAAAGGAAGTGCAAATATTGGACCCTAGGTGAGAGAGAGGTAGCCAATTGAGCGACCAAAACAACCCGGTATGTAATAGTGGAAGGACAAAACATAACCTAATTATCCTTCCATCACTATTACATACCGGGTTGTTTTGGTCGCTCAATTGGCTACCTCTCTCTCACCTAGGGTCCAATATTTGCACTTCCTTTTCTATCGGTTCCTTCCAGGTGTCGACCCCGCATTCTGGTTAATTGAGTTTTCTTGACTAAACCCCTTATCTCTGTCGGGCAGCTGTCTCCTGTCGTACTTGTCATTTTTCCTAAATGGCGGTGGCCATATGTGGTGGTCACAAGTGAAATAACTAACGATGTTCTCAACATCCAGGGTTCCCAAATACATCCATGTGTTAAATTTGTTTTTTAGAATTTTGTCTACAGTGTTTTAATGTGTATTTTGTGTATTTTATGGATTAACCAACTTTTATATGTAACAACTTTTGTATGTACAACCTACGGCCATTCAGGCTAACGAAATCTTTGCACTTCTCATGTGAGTTTTTTAACTTATTATGACTAATATCTTATTCTTGTTCTACACTAATTTTATTTATTATAACATCATTAATTTAAAGTTGTGTCAGACACGATCAGTGAATACGCTCTGTTCTTCTTTTCAGTTCTGCCCTGAAGAAGGTCCCAATCCACGACCGAAATATTGGCGGCTTAATGAAAATTGTGTGATCTCTTATCACGCCCAAATTTGCCGAGTTCCCCAACTAAGATTGTATTGATATATATATATATATATATATATATATATATATATATATATATATATATATATATATATATATATATATATATATATATATATATATATATATATATATATATATATATATATATATATATATATATATATATATATACCAAGTTTGGTAACTAATAACTATAAATTATTCAGCCGAGTTAAACAAAAAACACCTGTACCATATTGTATTAACACGGTCTATAAATTGTCATGTTTGAATTGCCCCTCCACCTACACTGGATCAAACAAAGGATGACCCAATACAGGAGTGATTGTAAAAAAAAAAAGATCTTGTACTATGGTTGACCACCATTTGAGTACTGGGCATTGTTTTGATTTTGAGAATGTTAAAATATTGGAGCGTGAATCGGATTATAAGAGACGCTTATTCCTTGAGATGAGCCATATTAATAAAGATAAATCTTCAATTAACTATAGGACGGATAGATGAAGTAACTTGTAATATTCTGAATCCTAGTAGCCACTTTTTATAAGACAAAAAACGCAGTTTCAACACACTCTAGCGAAGATATGTCAATAAATGTATTGATGTTTTAGGAGGAAATTAATTTTAAAATGTTGTGCAGGTTGGAGCGTTATATGCCTTCATGTGTAATTTATGTTTTGTGGTAATGTTGAAATTATTATTTTAGTTCTAGTTGGTAAGTTATTTTATTTATATTGACAACTGTTTTTGTAATCAGGATGTGTTTGTTTTTTATTGTAGTTACTCTTTTACTTTTACTATATATATATATATATATATATATATATATATATATATATATATATATATATATATATATATATATATGTATATTTCTATTTTCATGGTAAGTAAAAATGGATAATATAATATATACAGTAATGTACTCGTGTTCCCTGCATAATTGCTTTAAATTTGCCAAGTTCCTTGAAGAATAAAAACCATTGAGAAATGTTATAAGCAATTTAAAGTCTACTATCTCTAAATTACTTTTCTATACAAAAATCGTGAGATAAAAAACTTCAGGTTTTTAAACTAAAATAAAAATTACAAAAATAATTTAGGGCTTTTTCCACTGTGCGAGGGTGCGGAAAAGAGATTTACGTTGGTCTTGAATCATTGTAAATTGTACCTGGCGGAAAACATAGACCTGATCAATTCAAAAGTTGTACGAGGAGTGACAAACAGAGCCTCATACGGATGTTTTGTATTAACGCGACGTATATTCCTAGCGTATACTGCTCGGGTAGGAATTAAGCAGGCTACATCCATCGAACTCTTGCCATCTCATCAATCTCTTCTGAATAGAATGTAACAAATGCAGTGTATGTTTGGAATTAGAGCCCTAAACACAGGAACACACCATCGTGGGTGGAATTTAGACATTGTAGAGAATTAAAAATTTTATGGAGTATAACCTCGAGACAGTACTTCCTTCAGGTCCTTGTTAAGTCGATCTCTTCCAAATATATGTAAAATAAGTTAAAAAATCTCATGTTGATCTTTGATTAGAAAGAAAGACGATTGTCGTTATTAATACTAAATTCTTCCAGATATTTTAAAAGAAGAAAGTAATGCAACTGGTCGGTAGGTGTGTGATAAGGTCTTTTTCATTTTTTTTTGTATACCCTGAACTCTAGCGCAGCAGGACGGAAATATTCCTTTTCTGCAGAATAAGTAGAAAAACCTTTTAAAAACTGGTGTGAGTTCGCTTGCACATTTTTTGAGCACTATGGCAGGCATTCCATCAACGCCAGACCCATTTAGCTTTTTGGGCATAGCACACATATTGCAGGCAAATTCCTAAAGCGCTGCAGGAGCAACGCGTGTGCGCAAAATATACTGGCTCTGCGGGGCAGATCAGATATTAACTAATAAGAACAGATACTACACTTTGATGCCATGCAGATGAAAAAGAAAGAGTTGTTGAATATCCTCAACTTTAATTCAAGCATCCATTTTGTCACGTGTCCTCGAAAATGTTCCTCTACTAACAAATTCATCTCTGAGATTTACATATTTCCATACACAAGTATTTTTGACCTGTTTTTTCCTAAATCATTTTTAATAAAATGCAGACAATTTTGATTCAATATTATGCAAAATGATAAATGAGAGGAATATTGTAATTGACACGACAGTCCTGAGCACGATAAGTATTAGCAGTGACCATCGGAGATGCTCTGAGCAAAAACAAGAATAAATCTGAAGCAGGAGAGACGTGGGATGATAACACATACAAAGATAAAGACACCAACAGAAATGATAAAGCAAAACACAGACGTATATCGACAATTATTGGAAAATGATATAAAACACATAAACTACCAAACAGAACTTGATGAATTAAACGCATACATAACCAACAGCCTACTCATGATGACAAAACAAACAGCAACATTGAAAAAAGAAAAAAAACACAAAAATTAAGTAAAGAGACACAAAATTTCATGAAACAGAGAAGACTATTAAGAAATGATCCTACAAATGGCAGATTAGAATTGGCAAAATAGTCAAAAGAAAAATAAAGAAAAAGATCAGAAAAGACGTCAGACAGTACAGAAACTCGAAAAATTTTGAAAGAGGGAAGAAGTTAAAAAGACCTAAACAAAACAATGAATAAAGGGAGACATGAAATAATAAAGCTTATAAATAACGAGATCGCACAAATCAAAGAGAAAAGGAAGCTACAGAGAAATATTATCAAACAATATATAACACGGAAATATCGCCACCGTCCGGAAAAGAAGAAGGAAATAGAGTGATAGTAAGAAATGTGGAATCTGAAGAAATTCTCGATGTAACAACGGATGAAATAATGAATGCCCTACAACATATGCACAACAACAAAGAACCAGTCTACGATAAAATAACTATAGAAATGATAAAGTATGAAGGGGCATGGGTAATCCAATCTCTTCTAGCTCTATTTAACAGGTGCTTTATAGAAAGTAAAATAAACACCTTAGGTAAACGCCTTGATTGTGCTTATTTTTAAAAAGGAGAATAAATTTAAATTAGAGAATTACAGACCCATCAGCTTGTTATCGGTACTATACAAAATCCTCACTAGAATCTTAACATATAGATTAACGAACAAATTAGACTGTTATCAACCATGTGAACAAGTGAGATTTAGACGGGGATACAACACTTTGGACCATCTTTAAACAATTAGGTTACTAGGGGAACAAGCAAATGAATATAAGGTCATCTTGTGGATAACAAGGGTTGATTACGAAAAAGCATTTGATTCGGTAGAAATATGGGCAGTCCTTAACGCCTGAAGTAACAGCAGAGGCGATGAAATATACACTCTTCTTGAATACATATATAAAAATGACACATCACAAATAACGCTTGAAGAAAAAACAAATAATATCAAAATTAAGGAATTAGACAAGGTGAGTCGATATCCCCAAGCAGTTCACCTTGACTCTAGAAGACATGTTCAAATCGTTGAAGTGGGAAAGTAAAGGAATACTAATGGTCGGTGAACGATTAAATCACTTCAGGTTCGCAGATGATGTTACTCTGAACGCCAACACAAAAGAATAATTACAAAAAATACTCATGGAATTTAATTACAGGTCTCGAGAAATAGATCTTTACCAAAACAAACTTTTGAATAACGAAAATAAAGATAACAGCCAGGATCTATTAATAGAAGGTGAAAGAATAAGAAAGGTACAAATATATACTTAGGAGAAAAAATCGAAATATCAAAAAAATAATTTTGAAAAGAAGTATCTCCTTAGCTTGGTTTGCATTTGGAAGCTTACAATCTACATTTAAATTTGACATCCCGAATACAGTAAAAGCTAGAGTATTCGATCAATATGTACTGCTGGTCTTAACACATGGCACCGAAAGGCTTTAAATAAAAATATAATAAATAAACCCCAGATAACTCAAAGAGCAATGGAGAGGAGAATGCTAGATATTAGACTCCAAGATTGCATTCCTAACATCGAAATACAAAGAAAATCAAAAGTAACAGATTAATACATCGAATATGTATTTTTAAGGTGGAACTGGGCGCGGCATATCGCAAGGATGAATGATAATAGATGGACACGCCGTATAGTTGAATGGAGGCCTAGAGAATACAAAAGATGTAGAGGTAGACCACAGACAAGATGGATGGACGACATAAAAAGATTAGCGGAATACGACTGAATACAAAAAGCAAACAATAAAGTTCATTGGAGACAACTTGGAGAGGCTTACATCCGACTATGGATGAAATAAGCTAATGATGATGATGTTTATGCAAAAAAAAAATCAATTGAATGTTTAGTAAAAAATTGAGCTATAAATTTTAACAAGCTAAAAATTCAATTAAAATGAAAATACTTTTACACCGAATTAGTTTCCGTATTCGGAAAATAAACATTGTTTCATCCACTTTTTTTTATTTTTGCCTGTAGTACAACGTTTATTTTACAGTAGATAGCAAGCATTTCACAAATAGCAGCAAAAATATGATACTATTTTTTTTTAAATGACTACTCATCAAAGCGGAACAGCCTTTCTGTTACAAGATTAATTAAAAATTATTTACATGCCATTATTTCATTGAACATTTTGCAAACGATTTGTTGCTTTTAAAAATTATAAAGGTTTTAAAATATTAACTCTACATGTAAAAACCATATTAGTCGATTAAAGCTTAATACGGTTAATATAATCCTTGTAGTCTTCCGTACCAAAATTGAAAAACGGAATACTTATGGAATCACTTCGGTGTCGTCTGTCTGTCACAGACGACTTTCTCTTAAACTATTTGACATAGAAAGTTAAAATTGCCCGTGTAGTTTCGAAAATTAAATTTTGACTTAAGGGGTTAGTTTTAGAGGGTGAAAGAGGAAGTGAAAAAAAGGATCTAAGATAATTATTGTGAGAGCTTTTAATATAGTTTTTTTGGAATCTGTAAATAATAGTCTATCTATCTAACACGTAGGATGAAAAGTTTTTGGTCTAGCTACTGAAAACACATTTTCTTTAAAAAACTCGAATTTATTTATCAACATAGTCTTCTTAAAGAGCGATACAATCAGTCTAAGGCTTTTCTAACATTTCTATATTTTTCTTGTAGAAGGATTTGCCTTCAAAATAGGCCTCAGTTTCAGCAATAACTTCTTCACTGAAGCCAAATGTCTTGAACGCGAGCATTTTCTTGAGCTCTGCGAATAGATAATAGTCGCTGGGGGCCAAATCTGGAGAATACGGTGGATGAGGAAGCAATTCGAACTTCAATTCATGCAATTTTGTCATCTTAACCATTGCCTTGTGACACGGTGCATTGTCTTAGTGAAAGAGCACTTTTTTCTCGTTAATTTGAGGCCGTTTCTTTGCGATTTCAGCCTTCAAACGCATCATTAACTTTATATAGTATGATGGTTTTTCTCTTCTCAGCATAGTCGATGAAAATTATTCCATGCGCATCCCGAAATATAGAGGCCAAAACCTTCCCAGCCGACTGTTGTCTCTTCGGTCGCTTCGAGCGGCTTTCACCGGCTGTTGTCCACTCAGCTGACTGCCAATTTAATTCCGGTGTGTAGTGGTGGATCCATGTTTCATCCATTGTCACATATCGCATGAAAAAAAATCCTTTTTTATTGCGCTTAAACAGGTCCAAACAGCGCTCAGAATCATCAACACGTTGTTGTTGTGATCAAACGCGGTACCCATTACGAACAGAGCTTTTTCATGCCCAAATGTTCATGTAACATATGACCAACACGTTCTTTTGATACCTTTAGGGTATCAATTGTCTCAGGCAATTTCACTTTACGGTCATCCAAAACAATTTTATGGATTTATTTTTATGTTTTCCGGTGTAACCACCTCATTTCTTTGTATTGTATTATTGTGTCTGTACGATCGCGTTTAAATTCAGCATACCAGTAAATGATGAGTGATTTTCCAGGGGCAGAGTCCACGTAATACTTATCAAGCCATTTCTTTGCTTGAACGGTATTGTTTTCCATCAAAAAACAGTGTTTTATCAACACACTAAATTCGATTTTTTCTATTGTTTTGAAAATATCAAAAGTAGCGTTACTTAAACCACTCTAACTTGTAAACTAATTGTCGAAATGTCATGAAATTTTGACACGCATCGTTTGAAGGTTGGTACTTCCTAAAAATCATATGGATTTTTTGGAAAGGGCGACATCTATGTGTCAGACCAAAAAGTGTTCAGCCTACGTGTAATTTGACTGGTCTTATACAAATAATAAAAGATATTAGTTCTACTAGAGCCTGAACCTTGACAGACAATATGTTCTACAGTTTTCCTAATAATATAGAGGTTTACGTTCTAGAAAGTTTTTTAGCTATGGCAAACAAGTTTGTGTCTGAATCCTAGATATTGATTTTTGAAAACTCATTTGGGGTAGGTTTTGTGAAGTCACTGATCATTCAGCTCCGTCACAAAATTTTTTATTTCAAAAGCAATTCCGCTACGGGACACTAATTGCGCAAATCCAACTTGCACTTAGCCGGTTTTTTAAAAGACATTAAGAGAAGAATCCATCAGCTACATATAGATGATCAATATAAAATAAGAACATATTTCCATTCTGTTTACGGTGAAAACTCCCATTAACTTCCACAGGTGTTAACATAATTTGCAGAACTCATTCGAATGTTGACTAAGTAAAAAAAAAACAGTAATTTATCCCCTTTTCGACGGACCGCAAGTAAATGCCACTCAGTATCGTAATACACTCACTGACAGTCAGCTTCCCATTTAAAACTTTATTTCTAAAAGGACAGTTTCAGATTAAATACAAACATAGGTAATACTTTTTGCAGAAATGCAATAACGTTTTTGGCAGCACTAAAGCGACGTGAAACACAAAAATTTATGTTTCGGCACTTGGACAACGTTGACGAATATTACGACATCCTTGCCGATATCTTTAGGATATGAAAAAAAGGGTAAATACCCATTCAGGCGGGAAGGTGAACGACAAGAAAAAGAACACGAGGGAAGCGCAACTGTCATATGAAGTAGCGCATTCCCGCGTCGCTTTACATAGACTAGGTAGCAATAAACTAACGTGATGCAATTGAAAAGTTCCCAGATTAAGGGTATATACCAAGAACGCGTAATAATAACCATTTACACCAATAGGTGGCATGAAGGTCTAACTGTGCACCTCTGCGATTGTTATCGTGGACACAAAAAAAGTATTACTGAAACATATAAAATGATTCAGAAAGTATTTTGAGATAAAGCGCTGAGCCATACACCAATTTCGAGTGGTTGTCGCTATTTGAGACCGGCCGAGTGTTCCGGAAAACCTGCGATTACAACTACGCCTTAAATCCTCGTCAAAGTTTAGCAAATCATGCGTAAAGACCGTCGTCAGATAATTATCACAATTTCTTACTACTGGTCAGAAAAACGCCTTCCACGACTGTCATCCCTCGCCCCATTATCTGCCTGATTTGGCATTCTGTGACTTCAGTTTATTCCTCTACATAGCGATAAAGTTGAAGCGTCAGGACAGGGACAAAAGAGGAAATATAACAGGAATCGTAGGCGATCCTAGAGACAGTGACAGCATCGACACTCTAAAAATGTTTTGACCAGTGGAAAAACAGCACATCGACGCCATTACAAAAGCATTCGTTTGAGTTTACGTTTGTTTGTGCACATCTAAAATCCTTCAGACCACTGAAAATCCCACGGATTGTAAAATAAGTGTTGTAATTCACTTCTTAAATGCAAGAGACTTGAAAGCGGCCGTATTTCTCTATTTAATATAATAATTAAATGTAATGAGGACCAGCCCATTAGAAAATCAAATAATGCAATAAACATCATCGTAATATATTTCATTTTGATTTATGATGTCATTTTTTTTTTGCCGTATAACCTTGGAAAACTGGGAAACTAGGAAAAGCGGCTCCATAAAAATAGTTTCTACTTTATAAAGATTTGAATTCAATAAACCATCCCGAACAGTCTGGCAACTTTAAAAAATGGCTTCGGTTGCCCAAAATTTATCGCCATAGATATTTTTAGAAAGGACAAAACAAGGAAAACAGAAAGATACCTTATGTTTGTAATGGCGATCGATACGTTCATACGTTACAAGACAAAGCATAGAACGACAACGACAAAAACTACTAAAAAGAGACAAAAAGAGACACGTTGAAGCGTAACATAAAACAGTTTTATTAGTATCGTAAATACAAATTTACACGCGGATAAATATACTTGGAGAATCGTATAAAAATGTAAATGGCCTATCATGTACCGTCGCTGAGCTAACTCAGCTCCTATTTCAAAACAGCTATAAATCACTGTAACTATTGTAAACCTGTATAGGACAAACAATAACCTAACTTTGAAAATTGTAAAATGGATAAAGATAAAAATAAAGTTCTATTTTTCTGTCAGAAATATCCTTAAATAAATAAATTAACTAAAAAAAATTAAAAGAGGAGCGCGAAAGGAGATACTATCTGACCTAAATTATTTACGATGGCCCTTGAAGACGTCTTTAAGGTGTTAAATTGGGATGAGAAAGGTATCAATATTGACGACACTAGGCTGAGCCACCTTAAGTTTGCAGACGACATAACTGTGATAGCTAATAACACCAAAGAGCTACAGGAAACGTTAAACCAGCTGAAAGTGGTGTCTGTAAGGAGAGGTCTTAAAACGAATTTAAAGAAAAACTAAATTAATGAGCCCTGAAGATACCAACATCCAGATAGGAAATAACTGGATAGAACGCGTCGCCGAGTATATTTACTTAGGTCACACTATTAAGATCGGAAAGGAGAAACAGCGTGTACAAATTACTAAGCGAATTAAACTGGCATGGACAACTTTTTCTCTTCATAAAAACATAGAAGAAGAGACGAAAACCAATAGCATTAAAGTCGAAAGAGGCGTTCCCCAGGGAGACATTAAATCACCAAAATTATTTACACTTGTACTCGAGGACGTCTTTAAGAAACTACCATGGGAAGACAAAGGAATCAGAATTGACGGAGTATATCTGAACTATTTCCGATTTGCGGATGACATTATACTGATATCAAGTGACTTGAACGAATTGGAATCAATGCTTCAACAACTGAGTTATGAGTCGAAACGGGTTGGCCTAAAAATGAATTAGTCGAAAATAAAAATAATGAGCCTACAAGACCCACATATATCGATTGAGAACGAGGACATCAAAAATATTAGTGACAACTATTTGGGCCAATCAATCACTCTAGGGAAACAGAATCAGTACAGGGAGGTTACCAAGCGAATACAGCTCTTCTGGGCGACATTTGGGGGACTCTCCTTTGTGCTGAGAGATAGCAGTATCCCCATTAATTTAAAAAGGGAAGTTTTCGATGCCTGTATTCTACCGGTAACAACATGCGGAATGCAAACAATGTATCTAACGCAGAAGAACGCCAATGGACTAAGATTAATGCAGAAGGCAATGAAAAGGTCAATGTTGGGGTTATCTCTAAGTAACAGAGTCCGAAATGAAGAGATCCGTAGAACAAGGGCAACGGATGTTATAGAGAGAATTGCCGAACTGAAGTGGTAATGGACTGGACATGTCGCAAGACAGCAGGATGAAAGATGGCCACTGAAAATCAAACAGTGGCGACCTAGGGAGACAAAACGAAGTAGAGGTAGACCCCAACTGAAACAGATAGATGATATCAAGAGGATAGCTGGTAGAGACTGGCACCAAAAAGCACAAGACAGGGCAAAATGGAAAATATTAGGAAAGACCTATGTTCAGGAGTGGACAAGTTAAAGGCTGAACCTTTTGGTAAACTAGGACATGTCTTAAAAAGGACTACAATAACCATAAACCTAAAAATTGAAGCCTACAATACCTGTGCCTTACTTCTCAGTACATATGGACTGGAAACGATGTGCCTCATTAAAGCATTGGTTAAAAAACTTGTAACTTCACCAAGAGCTATGGAGAGAAGCAGGCATGGAATCTCTCTTGGAGATAAAATTAATAACGAGCAGATAAGGAGACCAACCAAAGTCAATGATATAACTCTGGAGGCGGCAAGGACAAAGTGGCGATGGGCGGGTCATATGGCTAGATCATTCGAAGACAGATGAGTCGATGATATAAGAGTAGTAGCGGGCAAGCAATGGCAAAAGATAGGGAATCATGAAAGATATTAGGGGAGACTTATGTTCAGGAGTGGATAAAACTTAGGGTTAAAAGGAAGAAATAAATAAAGTATGTAACTTTCAAGAGAAAATATGTGTTTTTAAACTGATAATATTAATTAACACTAATAATTTTAAGAACTCCGCAGAATTTTGACAGGTTATAGAGCTTATAGGTATCATTCTTCTGGATTTCTCCTGTGTCGATAAAAAGAGACGCTCATCATGCAGGCCTCTTCATAGCTTGTTTCGAGAATGAGTGTTTGAAATCTAGCACGGTACTGATTTAATTTGGCTTGCACATGCTTTTTATATTAGTGGGTCAAGGTGGTGATAGGGGTCGTGTTTTTTTATTGATGATCTGTTGCCAGCCAGGTAAAAGGTAAAGACCAGTAACACATTTAAGATTGTTAGGTTGTCAATCGCCATATCTAAAAAGGGTTTAAAGCTTTTCAGAAAACGCTGTCATTGCTAAATTTATATCAACTAGTGGTAAAATCGTTTGTCCTATACTTTTGTTGCCTGCTAACGATTCGTTGATTTCTAAATCCCAGGAGAATCCTCTTTAAGTTGTTTCCTTGGTTTTCTATTGGCATGGATACTTTGGACAAACAGAAGGCAGGGTGTGAACGGACAGTTAGTGCAGAATAAAGATTCTTTATTATTAGTGCATTTCCACAAGTGATTGCTCTGGCTACACTTAAGCCTGGATTTGCAGGCGGCGTGCCTGTACAAATAGTAGGTGTGGGCATTGGGATATGAAGGCATTGGTTTTCTAAGATTTAATTTTGAGTTTGTTTAATTTAATATATATCACCATTTCACTGGTTTTTGAGAGTGGCGTTTTTACCATTACATAGGTGTGCCGTCTGTTTTTACCAATTTTTATAGGTTATCGATATGGTTTTTCTTAATTTCTTCTTCTGATAGTCATTTGACGATCCCTATAATAACTACGTGGAAGGGTTTCTCTTCTTGGGGTAAAAAGATGTGGATGTCTCTTTTTCTTAAAATCACCCACTAAAAAAACGGGGACCTCCCGGAACAGTTACTGCTCTGGTGAATCCTACGCCTTTTCCTTAAAAATCGGCAGTGATTTTTAGGATTTCTTATTTCTTTATAATGACTGGTGTTGGTTTTCTTTTGGTGTGTGGGTTGATACATTTTTGGATATCCTCTTGTAGAGGCGAGGTGGTTTCTTTGGCTGCGGCAGAGTTTGGTTTGGTCGGAGTTTGTGAGTTCTAGATTAAGCCGCGTAGGCTGGCTCTGCTTCCTTTGATTTTCACCTTCACTCTTTGTTTTTGTTACCTCTATTAGTTTTTCATTTTATTTCTTCATCGTGAAGCCCTCGAGTGATTCCTTCATTCGTCTTTCGAAGCTGCAATGACAAATATGGTTCTTCTGTCACTTTATTTGCTGGTGTTTGTGTTGTTGCCTGATTAGTTCGTTTTTTAGTCATTTCGGCTCTTAGTTCCTCAATTTATTTTTGCAATGTTTTAACCACTTTGGCCTTTCTATAATTGTTTTAACAGGAACATGATGATTCCTTGCTTTCGGTTCAAGATAGGTGGATCGTCGGCCAAATCCAAGGAATTTTTTAAAGCTCTCTTTTGCATCTTCGTATTCTTTGCAGCTAAGCAAAGATGCTGCGGGAGACGAAGATAATGTGCAAAGATTGCTCCTGAAATTCGAGATTAATGAAAAGTGGTATATTATGACCATTTCAGATCAAAAACACATTCTCTGGCGATCTCCAGAAAGCAAACGATATATATTTATATTTATATTTATATTTATATTTATATATATATATATATATATATATATAATATATATATATATATATATATTTATACGAGGCTGGTTTGAAAAGTCCGTGCAAAAATAAAAACTACTTATGTGTTTGGGATAAACCTTTTTTATTTTTCGACATAGTCTCCTTTTAGGCTTATACACTTCGTCCAACGATGTTCTAGTTTGTTGATCCCTTCCGAATAATAGGATTTGTCCAAGTCTGCAAAATATCCATTAGTGACTGCAATCACCTCCTTGTTTGAATAAAATCTTTGTCCCGCCAGCCATTTCTTCAAATTGGGGAACAAATAGTAGTCCGAGGAAGCCAAGTCTGGAGAATAGGGGGGATGTGAAACGAGTTGGAATCCTATTTTCCATTAATTTTGCGACCACAACTGCTGAGGTGTGTGCTGGTGCGTTGTCATGATGGAAAAGGACTTTTCTTACGGGCCAATCGCGGGCGTTTTTCTTGCAGCTCGGTTTTCAAACGGTCCAATAACGATGAATAATATTCACCTGTAATATTTTTCCCCTTTTCCAGATAGTCGATGAGGATTATCCCTTGCGAATCCCAAAAGACAGTCGCCATAACCTTTCCGGCCGAAGGAACGGTCTTCGCCTTTTTTGGTGCAGATTCTCCCTTGGTAACCCATTGTTTAGATTGTTGTTTGGTCTCAGGAGTATAGTAATGTATCCATGTTTCATCCACAGTGACGAAACGACGCTTAAAGTCCTCCGGATTCTTCTGGAACAGCTACAAACCATCCTTGCAACACTTCACACGATTCCGTTTTTGGTCAAGCGTGAGCAATCGCGGCACCCATCTTGCGGATAGCTTTCTCATGTCCAAATGTTTATGCAAAATATTATGTACCCGTTCAGTCGAGATGCCCACAGCACTAGCAATCTCACGCACCTTAACTCTTCTGTCATCCATCACCATATCATGGATTTGATCAATGATTTCTGGAGTCGTAACCTCCACAGGCCGTCCAGAACGTTCAGCGTCACTTGTGCCCATATGGCCAGTCCGAAAAATTTTGAAACCACCTATAAACTGTTCCAATCGAAGGTACAGAGTCATAATGTTTATCAAGCTTCTCTTTAGTCTCCTGAGGCGTTTTGCCCTTCATAAAGTAATGTTTAATCACCACACACGAAATTCATTTTCGTCCATTTCTTGAAAATCACTCGACTTCCTTGATTCACACGAATGCCAAACACAAAGAAATAGACCAATATGGCTGAAACTTGGTGTGCGTTCATTCAAGAGATGCTACTAACTAAACATGACCTCGATACGCGCCGGTGGTGCCATCTCTTGGACTTTGCACGGACTTTTCAAACCAACCTCGTTATATATATATATATATATATATATATATATATATATATATATATATATATATATATATATATATATATATATATATATATATATATATATATATATATATATATATATATATATATATATATATATATATATATTGTAACATGGTAAACTGTCCTCAGTTTGAGGCATCTTTTTTTTTTTGTACCCTGTGAGAAGTTGTTTGTCCCACGCTTGAGCGCAATTTTGTACCGTTTGAATATTGGATGCCCCAAGCTTGAGCGCAATTTTCTTGCAGCCCCGCTTTAATTTCTGATAATGAATCGAGTGAATCCTGATTTTAAAAGAACTAAAGAAATTAAAACACACACCAGCTCAGTTTTCTTTGGTAGAGAGATATGGGTAAGAGATAATTTTTGTACGTCTTTTTGGAATTATTTTCTATTTTTAAAGAAACCTCAGCTGTACGACTTTTTGGGCACCATTCATTTTAAAATAGAAAGGATCTAACTTCAGCTAAAAAAATGAAAAAATACTGAAAGGGTGTACTGTTGGTAAATAAAAAAATCAGTTTGGTACAGCCGTTCTTATCCTGAAAAGTAAGATAGGTATTTAGTGAGACACTAGCTTTAATCAACAAAAAGAAAATTTATTCAAGTTTTTTAAAAATAAAAAGTTCTAACCTTTGCAGTTTTACAGGATTACCAAAAAATTTTAGCCTAACTGGTAGTTATGACATTTAAATTCTAAACTCTGACTACCCCCGAAGACGAAAAATAGTGCTTTTCACTTCACTTTTTAGTCAGTTCATATTGCTGTTAAGGCACTACTCAGGGATAAGTCTATGGAAGGATGTTTTGGTAACTTACTGTTTTTATTTCGGCTTCGATGGAACACGACCGATTTCACACTTTTCTAGTAAACACTTAGAGAGCCCACTACGGCTTTTCGTTAAAAAACTTGTGCATTATTTAGCTCTCATGATTGTTGTTATGAGCCTTTACTGCAGCTCCGTCGAGGAAGCTTTTTGGCGGCTCCGATGAAAATTCGCCTGGCTGCGGCTTGATGGTACTCAGCCACGACCGTAGTTCTCTCGACCCTTAAATAAGTCCTGGGCCTTCTCTCGGTAATATCGCGACGCCGGAACCAAAAATCCGGATACACATTTTCAACCAATCCCGGCGCCGATAGATTCGGTCAGAAACCCGCACAGCACACTAATATACCGAACGGCTTGGAATCTTTGATTAATATACCGTTCGATACAAAAATGAAAATAAGTACAATTTGAAGTGAAAAATCAGTAACATTACATGGTCTTAAAATCTAGGAAAAAATGAATGTTACATTTACCCCCTTCCAAAAAGAAATAGACTACACTAGTCTATGAAACTTAGGCTACTTATGAAAAGGTACAAAGTGGTACACTATCACTTAATACTAAGGTCAGAACTTAAAACAAAAGCACAAACTTCGGACCTTACTACTAGACTTAATTCAATTAAGTACTAATATTAAGTACAATGAAAACCAAATGAAAATCTTTGCATGATCACAAGAATCTTATAACTAGACTTAACTTAATTAGACACTAAGGTTAAGTACATCAAAAAGCAAATAAAAATCCTTGCATGAACATAAGAAAATACCTTTCCAGAATAACAATCGCGGTCTTCTTATATAAAAGAATCAGCTCTGTTATTGTTACCAAAACAAAAAAAAAATATAACTTTGTCTAGACTCTTGTCTAAATCAAAAAAAGTGAACTGAAATAAAATATGAACACCCCCCTTAAAATATTTTAAGGATTGTCTGAAAATTTTCTATTTCAGCAAAAGAAGTTTATAAAAATTCTTAAATAAAGAAAAAAAATAAAAAAATGATTCTAGTGCAAACACTTACACTAAAAAGAAAAAGTCTTGTCAGACCATTTAGCACTAGGCCAAAAAAAAAAAAAAATATCTGGATAAATATCCAGACAAACGCTCGGGAAAAATCGCCATCCATGCTCTAGCTCATCGCTAAGAGAACATTCTAAATCTAGTATCACTACTAGTCGCACTCGGAAAATAATCGCACTCTATCGCGCAATGTCGACGTCCTAAGACATCTAGACATGCTAAAATCGCTAGGGAAAACGCTCTGGTTGATCGCCAGAAAACACGTCAGCTTATCGCCAACAAAACACTCTGGTATATTGCCAGAAAAAACTCGGCTCCTCGCCAAGAAAACACTCGGTAAATAGTCCTCGACTACACAAAGCCTGCGTTCTAAAAGAACAATCTCGCCATTAACATAGTGAGCAGCTATAAAAGCTAACAATACCACTATAGGCACAGTGAATAGCTATAAAAGCTAAAATTCACTCTAAACACAGTGAATAGCTATAAAAGCTAAAATTCACCAAACTGAATGATCCTGCTTCACAAAGCAATGTTCACTAAGAACAGAATGATTAGTCTGCGCACAACTAACATTCAAGGAAACATTCCCAACACAACTATATGAGACAGCAAGTCTCGAAATAGGACCTCCCTAAAGTCATAATCCTAAATATAGGAGTCCATAAGCAAAACGACTCAAAATCTCGCATTTTGAGCATATGCCCTCAGGCAACCAACATACACCGAAATATATACAGAAATATGTACAGAAATATATACAGAAATACATACAGGAGTTCAAATCCCAAACTCTTGGTTATGATAACTCCATACTGAGCTTGGTGAAAGCTCTTAGCAAAAGCTAATCAAATCTTCGGCACATCGCACCAAAGTGACAAATCTGCCTAGAAACATGAGCCGGAAAAAACGCCCTCCGTCATTCTTCAGGGTGGCTACACAGAGATATAAAATTTAACCAGCATTGCGCTTCTCCAAGTTACATGAAGAACCCTCGTGTACTGGTCTCGCCCTAGAACAACAACGAAAAACATTCAATCCATCCCACATAACAGGAGACAAACACCTCACCACGATATACTGAATGGTGGAGACAATAAAATACAGAATTGGTGACCCTGGTGTCCACCAACAAAACGGAGTAGATTATAGCATCCACTAAACTGAAACGGTGTCTACCACACCACCATAAGTCAAAAAAATTTAATCAATAGGGTGTTCCGAAACACACTACTGCCAACAGCCTGTCACCACTAATAGGCTAATTGGAGCTGAGGTCGACTACAGTAGCTAGGCTCTCCTTTGGTTCAAATAGAAATAACCATTGGGTAACAAAACCCCTAAAGGTCCCAAAGGTCAAACGTTCACCCCCCATAGACTACCCTTCCAATCAGTCTGTTCCTCAGGAAGACTAACTCCCTGCCAAACGTCGTAACGGCATCTGTTAGCACCCGGTGCATTACAGCCTGTAAAAACAGATAACCCATGGGATACAACCAAAAAGGTTTATAAGGTTAACTTAACCAAGCTTCTAACGGAAATTTCCAAAAAACGAAAATGAGCTTAAAAAGCTACATGAAGCAAAAATTTCTCTATTTTTCGGTGGCAACGCAACAAAACTTTTGAAGACGACAAGAGCTTTTCCAGCTTAATCAGAAACAAGAAGAAAACATCGTTGACAGCTAAAATATTCGATCATGGTGTTAATCGTCTTCCTAGACAATAGCCTCTAGAAGAAACTGCTACAGGTATCAGGCATAACCGTTTTCTGTCAGCCCAAACTTCTAGATTACCTCTGGTGAAAATCTAAAAATTCGGTTAGGAATCTTCCTTCACTGCGCTTAGCCACTCTTGACAAGGTTCTCATCTCGGTATCAGATTTTGATCATTTCTTTGTGAAACGACTGTCTTACTCTGCTCTCATCTCTTGTAAATGATCAGCCTTTAGTTCTCCTGCAGGACTTCAACTTCCTATCAATCTGATAGTATACCGAAAAAACTCAACATACGCCTATGAGTCCATGCAAAAAAAATTTTTAAAAAAATTATTGACTCAAAGGTAACGTTTAAACGGCTCTGAAAAAAAAATAGAAAATACCCTCAGTTTGTCAATTCAGAAGAAGATCTAAATCAAAATAATCCAAGTCTTAGACTTACTGGATAAACCAAACTCAATTTACTCTTAATTGCACCCAACATATACCACTAAGGTAATAGAAATACACCCACTCGGGTAACAAACTTCGAAATTGCTCATAAAAATTTTGACTCTACATCATACCACGCGAGCTACATCTTGCGCTTGTCCTAACTCAAGATCACCTTGGATTGCCTCTAATCAAAATTTCGCTTCCAAGTGTCAAGAACTGGATATTATTTGGGGTCATAAGCAAATCAAATCCCGCGACCACCGACATACCAGTCTTATGATATATCCTGAGTGTGACTCCTTCGCAAGCTCGCAAAACTGAGCCGATGCTAAACATCAACCACAATCAACCTAAGTTTGGGATATGGCCAATACCCAAAACCTTAGCATTAAACAATAAAAGTAAGCTATTCTCTGCTCAACTTTTATAACAGTCAAAAAAAACGAGGTCGTCACCTCTACAGAGCAACATCAAAAAAAAAATTACGCAATTAAGATAATGTAAATATAAATTATTCTTCTTCTGACAAACTTTCTCTAGGGTTAGGTCCGTTGAATGGTTTTAAGTCTTTAATATGCCATCGTCCTATTTTAGTCCCATCTAAATTAACTAAACCATAAACTAAATCTGAAATCTTTTCTCCAATCACGCAATGCACATACTTAGGTACCAACTTAGATGTGAATTTATCTGCTGCACTGGAAAGAATTTTATTTTTTTCGCCAAACGTGATCACCTATATTAAAGGCAAAATCCCTTTTTCTAAGGTTGTAAGACTTACTGTTCCGTTCATAAGCCTTATGTATCCTACTACGCACGTCGGTGAAAATATCTTTTAAACCCTTTAAATTTTCGGCGTACGCACCCCTGTTACCCGGAATTATTTCGCTGTCAACATTGACATCCAAATCTAAGTTTTTATAATACGATCCAGATAGAGTATATGTCTGCCGTAAACTAAGAAAGACGGCGTGAACCCTGTTACTTCGTGTCTTGCGGTATTTATTGCTTGTTGGATTTTGGAAATATTGCCATCCCAAGTGTCATGTGAATCCACGTAACTTCTTAAAGCGGTCCCTATTGTTCGGTTATTACGTTCGACAAAATTACATTGTGGAGAGTACACGGGATTAAAACGGATATTAAAACCATAAGTTTCACTTAGGCTCTTAAAACTTTTAGAGGTAAACTGAGTACCGTTATCGCATATCAAGAGCGATGGAACACCGTGTATTAGAAAGACATTATTTTCCAAAATTCTCTCTATATATCCAGCTTTAGAGCTTTTCAAAGGAAATAGCATGGTATACTTTGTAAACCAGCAAGAAACCACGAGAAGCCATTTATTTCCCCTTTTTGAACGTGGGAATGGGCCTACTAGATCAGCTGCTATGACTTGAAAAGGGTAATTAACCGTTTTCTCTTTTCCCATCAGTCCCATAGGTAGTGTATTTGGAGATTTCTGCGCTCCACATACTTCACAAGTCCTCACAAACTTTAAGATATCAAAACGCATTTTTGGCCAATAATATTGTTCCTGAACCCTGTAAAGAGTTTTATAAAAACCAAAATGACCAGAAGTAGGAGGAGTGTGACACATGTCTATAACTTCCTCTCTCTGTGGTTTAGGAACTAGTATTTTCCACTCGGGTACATTAACTTTTAAAGGCAACTGGTTTGGGATAAACTTGTACACGAAATCATTTTCCACCTTCCACTGCGGAAAATTTTGAGGAAATTCTTTAATTTGCTGCCGCAAATTATCGTACCATGGATCAATGCAATCTACATCAACTGTATCAATTCTTACGCCAATCTGTGCATTAAGACTGTTTTCGTCCACTGTGTGATCTGGGATTCTTGACAAAGCGTCAGGAATAACATTGTGGACTCCTTTTCTATGAATTAACTTAAATGTATGTTGTCTCAGCCTAATCGCCCAACGCGCTAGTTTGCCACTAGGGTTTTTAATAGAATTAAGCCACAATAAACTATAATGATCTGTTATGACCGTGAAAGGAACACCTTCTATGTAAGGTCGAAACTTTTCGATGTTAAAGAGTACTGCTAAACATTCTTTTTCAACAACCGAATAGTTACGTTCAGCCTTTGATAAAGTTCTACTGGCATACTCTATCACTCTTTCCTCACCATTGATTTTCGGTGTTAGGACGCCCCCTAAACCGGTATTAGAAGCATCACTAGAAATATAAAACTGTTGGGAAAAATCTGGTTGGGATAAAATTGGAGCTGAAACCAATAGCTCTTTAATCTTGATAAAAGATTCCTCGGCTGCCTTTGTCCAATCTATCGATTGTCCTTTTTTTCGTCCTTTCAAAAGATCATTAATAGGCGACAACAAGGTAGAAAAATTCTCGATAAAACGTCTGTACCATGAACACATTCCTACGAAACGCTTAACTTCCGTAGTATTAGTAGGTCTCGCATAATTAACCATGCTTGCTACTTTATCCGGGTCGGTACGCAAGGAATTTGAGCCTACTATATAGCCTAAAAACTTTAGGGAAGTTTTGAAAAAATCACATTTGCTCAAATTTATCGTCAGTCCGGCCCTCTTTCAATTTATCTTTTACTTCCTTTAAGTAAGCGAATATGCGATTCGAAGTCTTCCGATGTTACTAAAATATCATCGAGATAGGTAAAAATATGCGGCTCATATTTCGGACCAAATATAGCGTCCACTAAACGTTGCTGAGTTTGAGCAGCGTTCTTTAGACCAAACGGCATAGTGACGAACTGAAATAGACCTCGGCCTACTACTGCAAAAGCGGTCTTTTCCTTAGAGGATTTGTCTAAAGGAATTTGCCAGAAAGCCTTTCTAAGATCTATCGAAGATACATACTTAGCATTCCTGAGTGATGTCAAAATTCTGTCGATGTTCGGTAATGGGTAGTTATCAAATTTGCTGACCTCGTTGAGCTTTCTTCCGTCAAAGCACAGACGATACTGTCCATCGGCCTTTTTCACCAATAAGATTGGAGAACACCAGGGACTGTTTGATTCTTCAATCACTCCGAATTTCAACATTTCGTCTAACTCTTTATTTAATACTTTTGACATATAAGGAGACATGGCGAAGGGCCTTGTCTTTACAGGACTGGCATCAGCCGTATCTATAGACATGGTGATTTAATTCGTTCGGCCTAACCTATCTTTACTACTTATTTCATTGAAAGAGCTTATTACTTTTTCTGCTTTTAAGCGTTCCGTCCGCGAGAGATCATCTAGGGTACATAGACGCGAGAAAAGGTTTTCTAAAGAACTTTCTGAATAACAATCTTTAAAACTTGTTTGAGAGTTGACTTCTAGGGACTGTGGATACCACGAATTATTTTTAAAATTTACTAGAATTCCGAATTTTTGTGCAAAATCACATCCTAAAACCAAAGTATGTGATAGAGAAGGTACTACTAGAGCAGAGATTACTAAACAATGACCATTGCAGACTAGCGGCAACTCAACCGTACCTAAAACTTTTAGACGGCTGCCATCTGCAGTGGTAACACTTCTATTTTTGACATGGCATATTTTTATACTTAAACGACTTAAAATTTTAATACCATTCTGACCTACAACGGAAGCATTTGCACCAGAGTCAAATAAAGCCGAGAAATGGGCACCTAATAGATTTATCTTGATATGCGGTCTGTTATCTGAATATTTATGCACGAATAAAGGAGACATGTGACCATTTGGAGAAGCAGGAGTTTTAACTTGAGAAGGAGAATTTTTATTAGACTTAAAAAAAATCAGAAACTTTTTGTAACCATTTAGTCCAATCTGATCTATTGGAATATTTTTGTCCATCCGTGTTTCTAGAACGTTTTGGATTAGGGGCTATACTGCTAACGTGAGCTTGTAACTTAGCCGAATGTTTAGAGGCTTTTTTGTGGGACTTAGGGTATCCGCCTCGGTAATATACCGTCCTTACTCGTTTTTTGTACAATTGGGGCATGATGTTAGTCTCACACCAGTTGTTCCACATTTGAAACAAAATACCCTCTTCGGTGCTGTACAATTTTGGTAAGTGTGATTCGGACCTGTGCAATTCCAACACGTGAAAATTGCCTTAGGTGAAACCGGCTTGTCGTTCACTTTAGCTGCAGTGTCGCTAATTTTTGAGTCATTATCTTTTCTTTTACCCGTTTTCTGGTTACTCCTAGGGTTCCGATTTACATTCCCAACCTTATTTGTCGAGACTCCACTTCGGCCATTTGGATTATACTCTACTTGATGTATATTAGTTTCGCTTTTTGGTCTGCTCTTTTCCAACAAATAATCGGACTCTTCAAGTTTTCTACATAACCCGGCGAGTTCGGCTACCGAATTAATATCTAGTAGAGCTAACCGATTGACGAAACTAGGCAGAATATTCCTCCGTATAAATTTAACTTTGGTACTTTCCAAAGGCTTGATGGACAACCTACTAAATAAAGATTCCATGTGGGCAATAAAAATCACAGTGGACTCATTCTTCTTTTGTCGCCTCCTCTTTATTTCCGACCACAATTCTTCATCATCATCATCACAGTGCAAGAAGTCCTTCTTTAGCCTATCTACCAAGGAATGCCAGTCGTTGACACTTGATTTTATGCTTCTAAACCAAATGAAGGCATCGCCAGTGAAAAATTCAACAGCAGAGCTGAAAAGTTCATCTTCCGATACTTTCCTAGCTTGTGCTATTTCAGTCAGCCTCTCCAAAAAAGGATAGAGTCTCTTTGAGTCTCCATTAAATTTCAATTGCCATTCGCTGACAGGAATATTTCTGGCTGCGCAATTCACGATTGGAGCTGGTACGTTTATGACTGGGGTTGTAATAGGCAACTGTGGTAACTCATGACCAGGAGCTATCTTTTCTGCAAGATTTGCTTCCATGAGCACACACGTAGCTATTGTTTCCTGAACATATTTGGAAAACTTCGACGCTTCCTCTTCGTCATCCGGCATGGGAATTCTTTGTACGCGACCCGCAACATGCGATAAACGTGACTTAACCCGGTGTACAAGTGAATCATTTGGATCGCCGTCATAACTATCTATTAAGTTTTGGATAGAGTTTAAACTCTTTTCGATACCAGCCGTTTCTTCTTTAAAAGACAGAGTGTCATCTCCTATTTTTATCGTTTTTCCGGGCTCATTAATTTCTTTACTTAAGATCCTCGTTAGAATCTTTCTTTTATCCGCGACCGGACGTTCTGAGAAAGTACGACGGATTTTCAGTTCATAGTCTAACTCATATTCCAGTAGGTGATTGACTTTAAAATTGAAGGCTTCCATGATAAATGAATAAAATTTAAAAGAACTGTTTAAAAAGTCTTGAAAATATTTCTCCTGTGCTCCTAATAGTCAAAAAAAAATAAAAAAATATGTAAAGGCACTTAAAATATGTAAACTTCTTTACCAAACATTTAAAAAATCTTCGACAATTTTAAAAAAAATTTCTAAGTATCGCCTTGTATTAAAATTCTTTTACCAAATATGTTAAGAATTTTCAACAAAAAAAAATCTCCAGATATCGTTTCGTATCAGCTAAGTATTTTTAATATTCATGCAAAACATCGGTGAGAAGAAAGAACAGTTTTTTGTTCAGTTAACCGCAAAATAAATCTAACACTGCAAAAAATTAAAGTAAACCAGCACATCTGCTAATCTGAACTATAAAGCTAGCTTTTAAGAAAAAAACAGGGATCACTTATCTTAGAGTCTATTAACAAAATTCAAATATCTATACCACCATCAGATAAATTGAAATAAAAAATTCTACAAATTTCCTGCTTTTGTCTTACTGCTATAATGTAGTTTCGTTTAATAAATATTATGAAATAAAAATATCTGCAAAGTTAGAGCTTTTACTTTGTTCGAAAGCTAGTACACTGAACCCTTTAAAAAATAAAATTCCAAAAGCCCCGCGTTGACAGCGCTATTTTGTAACATGGTAAACTGTCCTCAGTTTGAGGCATCTTTTTTTTTGTACCCTGTGAGAAGTTGTTTGTCCCACGCTTGAGCGCAATTTTGTACCGTTTGAATATTGGATGCCCCAAGCTTGAGCGCAATTTTCTTGCAGCCCCGCTTTAATTTCTGATAATGAATCGAGTGAATCCTGATTTTAAAAGAACTAAAGAAATTAAAC
>CM032456.1:110334582-110527082 GCA_019049505.1 Pachyrhynchus sulphureomaculatus | reverse complement strand
TGGACTAAGCTCGTAAAGATGTTCATTATTAAATGTAATATGTATTTTTTTATTTTATTGGTATTTTCAGGCTCAATGTTTACTCCTACTATACCGATAGAACCGTTGACTAAGCCAAGACTCACGTCAATATTTCGTCTTAACATGACTTTTGCTCCTATTTTAATAACTATATTCTCTTCTAGCCCTGCTGTCATGGAAGCATCATCTTCATACTTTTTTATAATTAAAACAACTTAACAATTTTTTAATTACACGAAGTAGGTAAGCATTATTAAACGAATATATTTGATAAATAAAAAATATTATTAAATATAATATAACAATTAATAAATAATACAAATTATTCATAATTATGAATTTTTTAGTGATTAATTAACTTTATACGACACGTATTATTTACCGGGACTCACGGTTGTCCTTGCATTATGCTAGGCATGGCTGAGCGCTGCGCGCTCTATCTCAAAAACGGTTAAACGTATAAAAAAATGTTTAGAACAAAATTTGTAGAGAATTCTATGCTCTACAATTTTTATAATAAATGCAAATATCATTGAAACCATAGCAAGCGAGATATTTGCGAAAAACCGATTTTTGTGACCTTTGACCTTGAATATCTTAAGACGCGGACACGAGATTTTATGAAACTTTTAGAATGCCAAAATAAAAATTTATACAAGTTTACAGCTTATTATCTTTCATTCCAAGATTCACCCTCTTTTTTGGCTTCAGTGACTGTACAATTTAGAAAACGGGACTGAAATTTCGGGATGTTTCAGTTTTTCCTTCCTTTATAGGCTAAACACTAACTAAATTCAAAATTTGAAATTTGTGTGTCTGCTAGAAGTACCTTAGAATTTTGATGATCGGTGAGTGTGTCAGTGACAAAATTAAAGAACTTCGACTGACGATACTTCGTAAACTATAAGGTATAAATAGTAGGTAATTTAGGAATATAGCCAGTATAGTATGTTGTCTTGGTCATTGAAAATTCAAGCTTCTAACTTTATCCACAACGAAGTTACAGGGGGGTTGAAAGTGCCGTGAGTGGCTTCGAGAAAAGGATGGTACGGCTGTGCTTTCTGCTCGACTTGGCGGGGGCACTACCGTGCCCCCAGATGTGTATATATATATATATATATATATATATATATATATATATTATATATATATATATATATTTATAATTTTGAACGGTATATATACAGAGTAAATGTGTGCCAAAATCCTCGAGTCTGTAAATTCCTAACATATTATTACCATCCAACCATTTCTCGTAGATTAAATTAGACTGTTAAGAGATACAGCTTGATAATTGAAATTAATTCATTATCTCTCGAGCTAGTTGACCGAGTGACGGCTGATCCCTGAGCAATCACGACTAACATCCCGCCCAGGATACCAAATAAGGATCTTTGTCTATGCTAAATAATTATTTGTGTGTTGCTAAGGATATTAAGACGGAGACAAAGGACTGTTCGCCAAGACCTATCGGTTAACTGTTATACGGAGTACACAATTTATAAAGTTACCATTCCCGTTGTTACGAAGTATTAATAAAATTTTACCTTTGTAACGACTGAGTGTACGTTGTCGACTTGGGCAGAGATGCGATTTGTTGTGTCTTATTCGATACTCCGCTTGGATGGCGATAAGTACTTTAAGCTTTGTTGTCTTTGATGTTAATTCTACCTTCGCTCATAGGTTGTGGTACGGTGAACCCCGAGATAGTTTTACAGGTGAAGCGAATACTTAATATAGATAGAAGCCACAATAGATTTTCTAGGTTGGTCAGTTAGTGACTCTACAACCTAGTTCAAATTATGGAGAAGTTGGTGAATATTGTTAAAATGAGGAAAAGTCTATCCAGTCGTTTATGACATCCTGTATACATAGTTTATCTTATAACGAACAATCAAACAATAACTGCTCGGGATCTTAATGCAGAAAATTCAATTATGGCCGATCTAGTCCGCCATTTTATCTTTGTTTTATTCTTCCACGCTACGTTTAATTGAATAGATATATACACTGATCACGTAAGCCGTGCACGTGTTATTTTGTTACGCCATTAACTGCTGACGTCCGCACCTGTTCGCGATTCGGGTATTTAGCGAGCAGGACGTTGTCCTTTTAGATACAGTATATTGCCTGCTTGCCGGCCGGTCGAAAATTAGAGCATTTTTATCAACGAATATAGAACTTAAACTAATTATAAAATGCCTTAAAGCATTCATTCTTAGTATATGCTATCATCGCATTAAAAAAAAACAAAAAAGTTAAGTTGGTATCCTCTATAAATTTAAGGGATTTTTTGTTAATTCACCATACGATCCGCTGACGTCTGTCGAATGGGAATGGTTAACACTCCGGTTATTAGTATTTGATGGGCCAACACAAAATATTTCTAAATTGAAGCTGTAATAAGAATGTGCGATGGTAGAATATAAATTAAAATTAGCATATTTGCACTAAACTATGAAATCTCCATAAATATATGTTTAATTTTACATCATAGTATTTCATTACATTTGTGTTAACAGCGAAGGCTCGGATTGGACATATGATGATTTAGTGTACCACACTCACAGAATCATTTTAGTTCACTTCCAAACTTATTTATGCTAATAAAAATAATATTATCTTAATACTACACAACAGTTTAATTACGTAGTGCAATTAAATACATATATGAAAATATCACCGCTAATGTCAAAACACAAACTAACCAATCTACCAGCAAATTTCAAATCGAAAAAGGAGTGCGTCAGGGTGATATGCTCCCTCCCAAGTTTTTCGTAACACATGCTATGCTACGATCAATAAACTGGGAAAAAATGGGGCTTAACATTAACGGTGAAAAGTTAAATCACCTTTGTTTTGCCGACGACATTGTCATAATAATAGACAAAATTCAAGAACTACACACTATGCTGCTCATGCTTCAAGAAGTTTCAGGAAAGGTTGGTTTAAAAATCAATCTATCCAAGACTCAGGTTATGACAAATCTTGTATTAAACGACACTATAAAACTAATAAAATATGAAGATCGAACAAGTACATCAATATAAATACCTAGGACATGAAGTCAGCATAGGACGACACAACCAAACACATGACAGTCAGCGGGAGGAATATGGCAAACTGGGCTATATATTTAAATCTAATCTTCCGATGTGTTTAAAAAGAAAAGTTTTTGACAGATGTATCCTACTCGTTCTTACGTATGGAGCCGATACTCTCACATTGACGAAGAAAAATATAAATAAAATATGTGTCGTGTAAAGAAAAATGGAGAGGTCAATGTTAGGCGTTACCCTTAGAAATCACATAACAAATCACATTCTCAGGAAAAGAACGGGGGTACAAGACGCAGTCAAATTCATTCTATATATTAAATGGAATTGGGCTGGATATGTTGCTAGGTTTAAGGATGGACGAG
The DNA here is from genome assembly GCA_019049505.1 of Pachyrhynchus sulphureomaculatus. Lineage (NCBI taxonomy): Eukaryota > Metazoa > Arthropoda > Insecta > Coleoptera > Curculionidae > Pachyrhynchus > Pachyrhynchus sulphureomaculatus. The sequence continues at coordinate 110,523,640 of CM032456.1, read as the reverse complement.
GAACAAAAAAAATTATAGAGTGGAGACCAAGATCCAAAGCCTATCGAAGTAGAGGTAGACCACTAATCAGTGGACTGATGATTTGAAGAGAGTGGGTGGAAATTGGGTACAAGTGGCCCAGAACAGAAAAAGGTGGCAAGACTTGAAGGAAGCTTTCGTCCAGCAGTGGACGGTATAAGCTGATGATGATGACACAATAGTTATCACTACTACATCAAAGGTTTTATTTTTGCACTCGACACGGGTTATACCAATCATGTTAACATTATCAGGAGTCATTAGTGAGCCGATAGTCAGTTATTGCTCGTGATGATGATGACTTGTTTAAAAACTCGTGAGTTGAGTACAAAAAAGTGTCGTAGGAAAGATTTCAAAATCTTAACACAACCCTAACACGAATTGATTGTTGTTAAGGTTATTTGAAATAAAATATTATCATTTCAATTTTAGAGTATTTTCTTAGTACCTTGTATACGTAAGTAGAAAAAAAAACTACCTACCGATAATAGCGATAAGAATAACAAACCTCTCAAATAAGTTTTCTTATAACATAATATATATAAAACATAAAATGGCGGTACAGAAAGCCTCGGGTTCCAATCCCGGCGGGTCGGAATGCTTATTTATTAATTTATTTAAGTATATTTGGCCTGGCGACGTACATAAGTAGTTGCTGTTTGCAGAAATACAAAAACGTCGGTGGCAGCACTACCGCGTTGTCTAAAAAGGTGCTGTGAAATACAAAAATGTATGTTTCGAGATTTGGACAACGTATTACGATATCCTCCCCATATAGTCCGATCAATAAGAATTTTAAATTGTCATTCATAGTGGAAACCCAAATTTTTGAACAAAAATTAGTTTTAATACGTAGTAGCAAATAGTCAAAAATTGGAAATTGAGTGGAAGAGGTTCTAAAAAAAAAATTACCCCAAAAACCAGTTTTTCGGAAATTTCTCGGAAAATATAAAAATTACAAAAAAATATTTCGAACAAAATCGATAGATTATCTACAAAATCGTTTTAAATCAATCTTCACGTATTTGCGTTATAAAAACGAGCTATTTGCAATTGAAAATTGTTATTTGACGCACAGCTAGCTAAAAAATATCTGAATGTGAAAAAATTCATAAAAAATAAAAAAATCATTATTTTTGAACTTTTTTCAATTGTATCTAAAGTGTATTTGTTAATAGACAGTAACCAGGACGATGTGAATGACAGCCTAGGCACTGACGATGAGTTGTTGGAACGCGAGCTTTCAGAACGAGAAAGAAAATACTGGAGGATCAGAAACATTTTATAAAATGATGATTCAGATCAAGAAATTGAAGGTACTGAGGCCAGAGCAATAGATTTTAATATTTTTTGATTTTCAAATATCTGTTATATATTTTTTAGTTTTCTTTTTTGTAATGCTCTGGGGAAGTACAAAAAAAAATAATGTATTTTTTTAATGTAAACAAATGCCTGTAATTTTATAAACGAATCCAGACAATTATTGATTTTTTTAGAACATAAGTCGATATATAAATGTAAGTATGAGTAATAGTAAGTTTAAAGAAATAAATTACAAATCTCAGTGAAAATATATAAAGATTCGAAGGTGACATAAATTTGGGTTAAAAACGAGATTAAATAAACAATATAAATAGATATAACAAAATTAGCGCCTAAAAACATGTTTTAAAGTTTTTTCTTAAACAAAATTGCAAGAAACTAAAAAATCTGTCCGTAAAGTTCAGAGTCCGCATCATTTTAATATGAATAACTCGAAACTTGTTGAAATCTGAGATAATTTTATTGGCATAAATTTGTAGAGCAAAAAATTTCCTATAATAAAGTATTGAGGCACTTCCTTGTATGTCTATTTGTTTAAATAATAGAGCGCGTCAAAGTTGCGTCGACAAAAAAAGTTGGGCGATTTAGTTGTAAAATGGGTAAAAAAAGTTTTTATTGAAAAATATATGGAAACTATATAAATTGGAAAATAAAACTTTGACGAGCGTTGCCTGATCTATGTCAGAAAACTGGAATTCTAAAATTTCGTCCCGAGTCAAATATATCAAAAAAGACAGAAATTCTGTGGTCTTGATAGTTTTATCCCACTAAGGCCCGGTTACGGTGCAACATGCGTATACGCTTGATTGTACTACTGCGAGAGTGCAGAGTGCAAAGCACAATATATACTTTTTCTCTCCGGACTAATTTCGAGCTGCAAAAGGGTAGCCTCAGGGGCAATTTATTTTAGAATAGATTTATATCACAGGTAAATTGTCAGGTAAAATGAGATGTGACTTGAAACTATGACGTATATTTTATAGATAAAACTTCAAAGAATGTAATAGGATAATTTTTTTTTTCAATTTTAACAATAAAACAAATTCAAAAAATATAACTGTTTATAACTTTTCAAAAAGTTAATAAAAAAAGTCTTTGCAAAAATTAGTTACGCTAAATAGATGCGATTAAAACAAAACTAATGATTTTTTTTTTTATTTTTTATGAACTTTTTCACATTCGGGTATATTTTAGGTAGCGGTGCGTCAAATAACAATTTTCTATTGTAAATATCTCGTTTAATATCGCAAATACATGAAAAGTGATTTAAAACGATTTTGTAGATAATTGTATTATCTATCGATTTTGTTTGAAACATTTTTTCGTAATTTTTATATTTTCCGTGAAATTTCCGAAAAAGTGGTTTTTGGGGTAGTTTTTATTTTTTTTTACAACTCCTTCCACTGAATTTCCAATTTTTGACTATTGATACTTGATCTACGTATTAAAACTAATTTTTGTTCAATAATTCAGGTTTCAACTATGAATGACCATTTAAAATTCTTATTGATAGGACTAATAGCCTTAAGATATCCAAAAAAATGTAAAATCCCTACTCAAGCGGGAAGGTGAACAATAAAAAAAATAAAAATAACTTCGTTAATCACGAGACTGTTATCCTTAATAAAGAAATTCTTATTTTGTTCTAATACTACGCAAGTTTCAAATGGTGAGTTCTAATAATATGTCATAGTTATATTTTAAATTCATTGTAGCAAATAGACGAACATACGGCTGAGCATGCTTCAAATAACGGTATCAACACAGTATTTATATTTAATTTCTTCTCTTTAGGATTACGCATGCTTAAGACAAAGGTCACGACAAAGGCATGCTAAAATAAGCGTTCCAAAATATCTCTACTACTTGTAAATTTTTTACTGTTAATTCGTAACAACCGTTTATTATTAATAAATAAATAAACTGTATTTTGTCAAATAGATCATGCTGCAATTATTTTAATTTTATATATATAAAATATTAATCAAGCCAATTGAATAATGTATTAAAAATGTATGAAACTCAATTAATCAGGCACACAGAAACCAAACTCAAAATTTAAAAATTAATTTGAAACCAATTTAATGAACCTCCCCAAGCCAAACTGGCTAGTTGTACATTTTAATTGAAATATGAACGACTTTAAATTTAGCGTCAATCTACCATAAACGAAAGTTTTCAACCACGACAAGTATTAAATAAAATCTGTAGGACAATCAATAAATTGAATTAAAGAAATTTTAAGTACATCTTGACCAAATTTTTTATAATAATTTAAAAAAGCACTACTGCTATGTATATCCTTAAGGATTCAAAATATGGTTACTTACACATACACCTTCTGACCTAAAAGAAACGAAACTAGTCAAAATTATATCAGGTGAGTCAGTAAGTTTTAAAAGCGACACCTATGGAGCATCATTTGATCTAAATATACACCATTTTGAAGCTTCATCTGTCTTATGAGCATACCCTAAATTTTAAGTCGATCTGTCGAGTCATTCATTGTTTATCAGCTCGTGAAAGTAGACGTGTCTGAGTATTCTTTAAAAATGTAAAAAATCGAATATCGTGCAGTGAAAAAATTCTTTGTTTTGGAAGGTTTATCGGCAACTGAAATCCATTCAAAGTTAGTCAAAGTACTAAAGGAATCTGCTTCTTCATTTCCAACAGTTCATAGATGTTAGAAATACACGTCGCGCTAATACTTTACATCCGTACACACCAGGACCGTTAAACTTTCTATATATTCTCATACTTTTACACAAAAATAATATTAAACTTTGAATTCTGGATGTAACTATTATCTTTTTCTGTCTACCAAAGAAGCCACGCAAAATTTATATGCGCTTACAACACCTAACTCACACATGGATCCAAGAAATAAATTAATGATCTACAAACAAATAATAAGACAAGTACCCATGCATTTATGTGACACCAATATGGTGCCGCGTATCCGACACACAAATGGAACGCCTACAACGTACAAAAAGCCGCATATTGAGATGCGTTACATCCACTCGACGATACATAAGAATCAACACCAATTGACTAACATGCAAACCATAAGACAATATAGAGAAAATATAACTAATAAATTATACAAATATAAATCACAAATAACTACTCTAACAAGTAACATCACACAAACCAGATAAATAAGTGAACCAAAGCATAAACCATTATACTCTAGATTACTAATTTATTTAGAGGATCTATAATCCCAATAAAATTTGACCAATTTACTTCTATAATATATATAAAATGCAACATATCTCTGTATGTCTGTCTGTCCGTTTGTGCGCTTATCACTGAAGAACCACTTATCTGATTTACGTACTTTTTTTTAAAACATACATATGTTCTCTGACCAGGTTATAGGCTATATTTTATTACGATAGGTAGCATAAGGAATGAGCAGTGACGATAATAGTGAATGAAATCGGAAAAAAGTTTGCCGCTAGCGCGTTCCCTTGCAATACACAGCCTAAACCATTAAATATAGAACAATATTATGTAGCAGAGAATATCTGTAATCTATAATATATATAATGCAATGTCTCTCTGTCTGCCTGTCTGTTCATTAGTGCGTTTATCACGAGAGAACCACTTATCCGATTTACGTGTCTTTTTTTTTAAATTCGTACATATATTCTTTGACCAGGTTATATAATAATAATAATAATCTATATCTATAGTAGGTATAAAATGCAACGTCTCTGTCTTTCTGTCTGTCCGTTAGTGCGCTTATCACTACCATTTATCCAATATGTGATTTTTTAAATTCATACATATGTTCTCTGGTTATAGATATATATTTTATTACATCTATAATATATATAAAATGCAATGTATCTCTGACTGTCTATCTGTCTGTCTGTCCGTTAGTGCGCTTATCACTGGAGAACTACTTATCCGATTTACGTACTTTTTTTTTAAAAACATACATATGTTCTCTGGCCAGGTTATAGGCTATATTTTATTACAATAGGTAGCATGAGAAATGAATAGTGAATAAAGTCGGAAAAAAGTTTGTTGCTAGCGCGTTCTCTTGCACTACACAGCTTAAACCATTAAATATGGAACAATATTATGTAGCAGAGAATATCTATAATCTATAATATATATAAAATGCAATGTCTCTCTGTCTGTCTGTTTATCACTGGAGAACCACTTATCCGATTTGCGTGCTTTTTTTTAAACAGATATATGTTCTCTAGCCACGTTATAGGCTATATTTTAGGTAACATGAGAAATAAGCAGTGACGATAATAGTGAATCAAATCGGAAAAAATCTGCCGCTAGCGCGTTCTCTTGCAATACACTGCCTAAACCACTAAATATGGAACAATATCATGTAGCAAAGGATATCTATAATATATATAAAATGCAACGTCTCTCTGTCTGTTTGCCCGTTTGTGCATTTATCACTGGAGAACCACGTATCCGATTTACGTACTTCTTCTTAAACATGCTAAACCATTAAATATGGAACCATATGATGTAGCAAATAATATCTATAATATATAAAAATTGCCTGTCCGTTAGTGCGCTTATCACTGGAGAACCACTTATCCGATTTACGTGCTTTTTTTTAAACATACATATGTTCTCTGGCCAGGTTATAGGATATATTTTATTACGTTAGGTGATATAAGGAATAAGCAGTGACGATAATAGTGAATCAAGTTGGAGAGAAGTTTGCCGCTGGCGTGTTCTCTTGCAATACACTGCCTAAACCATTAAATATCGAACAATATCATGTAGCAAAGAATATAATATATATATAAAATGCAACGTCTCTCTGTCTGTCTGTCTGTATGTCCGTTAGTGCGCTTATCACTTGAGAACCACTTATCCGATTTACGTGTTTTTATAAATTTATACATATGTTCTATATAATTCGATATAAGCCTAGACAATGGGAGATAAGGTGAGATAATGGGAGATAAGTATGAATAATGGGAAATAAGGAGAAATATTGCGAGATAAGTCGAGGTAAGCCTAGATAATGGGAGATAAGGTGAGATAATGGGAGATAAGGGGACATAATGGGATATAAGGAGAAATAATGGGAGATAAGGGGAAATAATGGCAGATATTTTATTACGTTAGGTAACATAAGGAATAAGCAGTGACGATAGTAGTGAATCAAGTACACGCGAGCGGATCCGCGGGCACTGCTAGTAAAATCATAAAAAAAACAGTAACAAGTAAACAAAAACATGAATAGTCAAAGAAAAGTATTAGCGGGTAAGCAAGTAACATTAGATTGAACAACTTATTAAGTAAAACTAGAAATGTAAATATTGTAATTTAAACTAATTTTTAAGTGTTTGAAGTAAAATAATAGCGAAGTATACAGTGTACCATGAATTTAAAATAATGAGTGTAAATATCAGACCAAGATTGTAATATACTGTCAGCAAATAAATAACAAATAAGTGACTCTTCGCAGGAATAAAAGAGAGTGAGAGCGAAAGAGATGAATATATGCGGACAAGAATGAAAGGACCACAATATTGTTAACAAAAAAGTAAGTCAAGTTATCTTGATAAAACGCTGTACCTGATAAAATTAAGCTGGGTTTTTTCTTAGCATAATTTTTCCCATTAAAAAACAAACCAATAAATAAACATCACCAGTACAAACAAAACAACATAATCCTTCCAACCACACAAAGGTAAAAAAACTCACTAAAGATGCAAATCGGAAGTGACCGTGAATAATTAAAAAACCTATTCAAAAAAGGCCAAACAACAAGCCTGCCGAAACGTATTTGAAACAAATGAATGTGCATGTATTACACATTGTATTTGTCGGACTTAGAACTAGTAAGTAAGCTTAAATTGTATAAATGATTAATAATAAAGAGATTATTTTTGACTTTGACTATCTCGTTTCTATAAAATCCTCATGTAATCACAAATTTATATGTTGTCTTGTGTGTATCTGTTTGTTTTAAAATCGGCTCAGAGCGAGAAGAGTGTAAACCTGTCTATATTCCTGAGAAAGTCCTTTTTTTACCTTTTTGTAATAAGTAGCTCAATCTCTGCGAATAGTTTTTGATACACTGAAAATTCAGTATAAAGTGGTTCAGTTAGCGACTGGCTATATATGGCAGAACTGTCAAAAATAATTTTTAAAAAATAACTGTTGTAGAGTGTTATAAAATTTGTTCGCATATTCGTTCATGACATACGTACCAATCTTCTCTGTTTAAGCAATTGAAAAATTCAGCAATATTTTGGTTACCGAAACATCGTCGATAATTTTAATCGGTTTTTGGCTTATTAGATAATTACCAAATGTCTGGATAAGTGACGTCGCTAGTTTACATTGTTGATAACTATCTCAATCTCATCAAACACTGAAGCTTCGCCTTCATGACTATTTTTATACAGAAAACAACGTTTCTAAAAGACAGGGATGCATAGTGTCACCGTTTTTATTTAACATACAGTCAGTCCAAAAAGCCTTCATATACCACCGGCTTTCTATACTAGTTTTCTGTTATGTTTAACTAATTAATTGGAACTATGAGAAAACATGTTTAAATTAATTTTTGAAACTTAACCAACGGGATTAGTATTAAAAAACAACTACGGAACATTTTATTTAGAAGTTACACCATTGTTATAAAAATGTAAACAAAATTAATGTCAAAAAACTCTCCATACACTTAACAATTACCAATAATTGTTTGACGGAATTTAACGGAAAATAACAACTTCGTTTAAACTAATATTTAGTGGGACCGCCGTTGGCCTTGATAATCTCCTGTAACCTTTTTGTCACGTATGCAATCAGCTTTTTGGTAACTTCTGCTGGCATGTTCTCCCATTCGTTCAAAATTCTGTTTTTTTAATTCTTCTCTATTTGAAACATTATGTTTGCGGACGCGCCGTTTAAGTTCCTCCCATAAATGCTCGATGGGGTTAACATCGGGTGATTGTGGAGGTGTATGAAGCTGCACTTTTCTTAGAGTCTATAATTATTTGTCTAACAATACTGGCCTCTTCACGTAGAGTCAGTTTCTTCGGACGACCGAAGCTGGTCGAATTTTATAGGAACCCGTTGATTTGTACTGGTTTACAGTGTACTGAACAGTGGCATGCGACTTTTTAACAATTTTTCCTACATTTCTGTACGATTTTCCATCTTTCCACAAATCAGTTATGATCTTTCGAAGTTGAAATGGAATTTCATAATTTCTCTTGCTCATTTTTAATACTACTTTGAAAACCCATTACAAAATTACGAGCAACAAGTGACAGATTATAAAGTATGGCCGAAAACTATTCATTTGTTTTCAGTTTAGCGAGCAATAGATAGCTTGATAAAATGAGGCTGATTATAACGCGTTTTTTCCATTGCAGTTCTTGAGTATATGGAGACTTTTTACATTCATTTTGTTTACATTTTTATAACAACGATGTAACTTCTAAATAAAATGTTCCGTAGGTGTTTTTAATACTTTTTACTTTAATCCTCGTTGGTTAAGTTTCTATATTAATTTAAACATGCTTTCTCATAGTTCTAATTAATTAGTTAAACATAACAGAAAAATAGTATAGAAAGCAGGTGGTGGTGTATGGAGACGTTTTAGACTGACTGTATGTCTAAAAAATATTTTAGCTAGCATTTAAAAATGAAGTAAAAGGATTAAAAGTTATTAACAACCCCCATCAATTACCTACGGTACCTTGCTAAAGCAGCAAGACTGGCCGAGAATCTTCTAGGAACTACAAAGAAATATAATCGACATAAGGAGAAGAGAAAAAGCCTCAGGCCGTTTATGATACAGATACCACTCTTCTCTGATTAAGTAATTAAAAAAGTCGGCAATATTTTGGTTACCGAAACATCGTCGACAATTTTGATCGACTTTTGGCATATTAGATAATTGCCAAATGTCAAATTGTATAAGTATTTAATTTGTTGGTAATTATCTATTCTTTTTTCAGCAGGCCATTAACATAAATATAATTAATATAATATTAATCATAAAAATATAAGTATTTTCCGTAATATTCTGCTGCAGTGTATAGTAAGCTGCAGGCACAAGAAAATTAAAATTTTTTGTGAACACAATCAATTATACAATCATTGTAAATTTTATGTAGGTCAACGAGGCGCGGACCTTTTTAGCAAATTTAACTTCTATTTATAAATTTAAATCGTTTTTTTGATTACATTGCAAACTTTCCTCATTACCTTACTTTAAGCGAATGTCAGTCACACTAGACTGAGTTTAAATTGTGCAACATAAAAGGTAAAGGTACAAAAGTTAAACAAAATTTTCAGACAGAGAGGAAGTTTTAATTTTATTTCCACGACCATAGACGTTAGTTTAATATTTTATTTCTTGGATGATTGTTCGTGAATAGCTTGACGGAGGTTGTTACACTAATTTTTAGAACTGGGATTTAAAACTGCATGAAAACTGTTTCTGTTAAAAATTAGTACGATAAAAAAATATCAATTTGTTTTTACCGAGAAGCTTTATGGATAATGAAGCAGTCTATGTCACCTTAAGGGTGCCCCAGAATGCTCCAGTTATGTGGTGGTTCTCCAGCCGGAGTGGGTGGATACCCACTAAACCTCCTTGTGAGCTAGGTCTGTGACTCTTTATTCCTCTTACAATGTGGCGGTTATTCTAGGGGGTGTGAGTTTTAAAAAATTTGTGGGTTAGAGTCTCATGTGTAGATCTATACTTTACTTACTAGGCCTAATTAAAAACCAAAAGCTAAAAGCTAAGTTCCCAGCTATTTCGGGAGTGCGATGTGCGATATTTACATGTTTAGCTAATTTTTTTGGAGAGGAGTAGCTAAACTACACTACAACCTTTTTTTTTTATGGGTCTAGCACATGTGCTACAGGGAAGTCCCTAAAGCGCTACAGGAGCGACAAGTGTGCAGAGAAAGCGATTCACGTTGTTCTTGAATCGCTGTAGATTGTACTCGGTGGGAAACACAGTCCTGGGCAAATTATTCCAAAAGGATGATGTTCTCCATATAAAAGACTGCTTGAAGAGCGTTGTATGAGGAGTAACAAGCTGAACCTCATACGGATGTGAAGAATTAGCGCGACGTGTACTTCTAACATGCACCGCTCTGGGAGGAATTAAGCGGGCCACATCCTTCGAACACTTTCCATGAAAGTACTTGTAGAATAGGCTCAAGTCGCCAACCGTTCTTCGATGTTCCAGCGAATCAAGGCCGTCGGTGAGTTCCGGGTCTCCAATCAGACGAACAGCTCTTCTCTGAATAGAATCCAACAAATGCAGTATATGTTCGGGAGCAGTATTCCATAGTTGGTCGAATTTGAGCTTTGTAAAGAATTAACAGTTGTTGTGGAGTGTAAAGCTTTCTGGTTCGAAATAATATTCCCAACTTTTGAGAAGCTCTCCTTGCTATGCCTGCAACATGTTCAAGCCAGGACATATTTGCTCCTAAATTAACGCCCAACAAATTGAGTGACGATGTTAGAGGGATGGAGTGCCCCGACATAACCATGTCGGGTTCACCAACGTTAACTTTTTTAGAGAAAACTGCCGCCTGGGTTTTTGTAGCGTTAAATTCCACTTGGTTACTGTCACCCCAAGATAGAATTTCTTCCATGTCTTTGTTAAGTTGAATGACTTCCTGCTGTCTGCGGATATTCGTTTGAGTAGCCGATGTCCGAGCGTTCAAAGTGAATGAAGAGATAAGTGTACTGTCATCTGCAAAGCTGTAGATTGGATTCTCGGTCTTTTCCAGCAGATTGTTAATGTAAATGAGAAAGAGAGTAGGAAACAGTATGGAGTCTTAGGGTACACCGGCGTTGATAGTGAAGGTGTTAGAAAGAAATCCGTCGACTGCCACTCGTAAAGAACGCTCTTTGAGGAAACATGAGAGCCACAAACCCCTATATACTAAGTATGTAATGTAGCCCGTCTTGGTAGTCGAATTTTAGTCATGCCTATTGTTAGTCCATCTGTAGTATGTCTGATGGTCTTAAATATCGATTACCGACGTTTGCGTTGTGTCTGAAGACGTTATCTCAGAGTTAGGGTGAGCTGTCGTTTTTTCAAGAAAGTGAACCTTTTTTATTTCGAGTGAATTATTTTATTGTGGGCATGTAAAACTCCCTGTGCAACTAGTTGTTACAGACAAACCAGGAGCATCTGCTATGATACGTAGGGTTTTATTTTGAACTGGACTTTGGCTAGATGCTTCTCAAATATCTGGCACCATATCTGGCAGCCGTACGTAAGCCCGGTCCTGATAATCGTTTTGTAAATTAGCAACTTTCTATAAGTTGATAATTTACCTCGATGGTTCAGAAGCGAGTACAGCTTCACTAGGAGCTGATTTGCCTTACGCACGGTCGCTGTCATTTAACACTAATTAAATACAGCAGTTTTGCTGTACAGTTGTCACTCTCTCTTTCAAAGTCACCACCATGAATAGATTTGTGGCCCTGGAGATATGGATATTTCGTAGACTCCTCAGGATAATATGGACTGCGCATATCACAAACGAAAATGTTTTATATTAAGCACAATATGAGAGAGCACTTTTGCAAACAATCAAGCAATGAAATATAAAAAAATAACTGGGCCATATAAGGCGTGGTGATAAGTATGAGATTTTAAAACTCATAATGGAAGAAAAGATGGGAGGTAGGCGACGCATATTTAGAAAAGAGCATCCCTGGTTAAAAAATATTAGAGAGGGACAGGCTTGGAAGCTCACGCACTGTTTCGAGCTGTTCAGAACCGTCCAGCGTTCGTTGAGATTGTTGCCAACCTTCACTAATGAACACGGCACTCTGAAAAAAAGAAATAAAGCATCCCTTTATGCTTCAGACACCAGCTCGTTCAGTTATTCATATATAGTAAGATACAACAAGTTGTACCTCAGGCGGGTGACACCATACTTGGTTGGGAAGTCTCCTCGCCCCGCCATCCTAAGAGGGAGGTTTTTTTTTTGGGAAAGCAAGTCCCTGGATTTTCTCTCCACTCTTCCTTATGCAGGTGCTGATACAGAAATATTACTTGGCGTTTAAATGTTTCAAATTGATTATTCGACATTTACGGCTTGTTATAATATTTGTAATTTTTAAGTAAGAAACTACCTATCCTACTGAATTTTTCATCTAAATATGCAGTTAAAAATTCTTTTGTATTTACAAATAAAACTAAAAATCTAATACTTCCACAAAGTGAAAAATTACTATTTTTTTATGTTAAAACTTTATTTACTTCAAGCTTCTTCTTCTTAGTGTGCCTTATCTTCTGAGAACGTCGGCGATCACATTTGTGCATCTGATTTTATCTATTGTCGATCTAAATCAAGGGTGATTCATTAGTCTTGATACTAATTTTAAGCGTTTAGGTAAATGCTGAACAATTGACAGATAGAAATATTTTTTACGCTGTAACGGTACCTATACTATGATTTCAGAATCTGCGAATTTGATTATTCGCATTGGAAATGTCATACAAGCTGGATTTACGAAAGGGCGTTGCTTTGTTTGGACAACTGTCCACGAAGCAAATTCTCGAAGTGTTTGAAGATAAGCCACCATATTTCGTTTTTGCGTGATTTCCGTGAAGGCAACGAACCAAAAAGTATAAAAAAAATTCAGTCGGCCACCTGTTCTTAGCAGAAGAACAACGAAAAATATTCTGTCAAGCGCAAAAAACGAAGTTGGGCAGTCGCAAAGAAAATTGTCTAGAAAATACGATGTTTCGCAAAGAGTTTTGCATCGAATTTTGAAGACTTATAACTTGCAAGTTCGAAAACGTAAAAAGGCATCAAAATATGTATGGGTATGGAAAATTCATCGTTATGGATGATGAAAAATACTTCATATTTTTGAGCAGTTCTCTCAGTGGAAATGATTATGAAGCAGTAAAAGACGACGTCAAATGTACTAAATTGAAATTTGAACCAAAAGTGTTGATGTGGATTGCCATTTCATCGAAAGATATTTAAACTCCCTATTTCCAACAAAGCAGTGCTGTTGCAGTAAATTTTGATGTGTATATTAATAAATGCTTGACTAAATTGAAGCAGTATATCAAAGAAAATCATATGTGCGACAAAATAGCTTCTGGTCATACCTTGCACGTTGTCATTAAGCAAAAAAAAACAACATAAGAATGGCTCAAAGCTCAAAAAGTCGAATTTCTATCGCAAAATGATAATCCACCAAATGTTCCACATGCACGACCAGTTGAAAGATTTAGGTGAATACTTTCACGTAAGCTTTATGAAAATGGTTGGGAAGCACAGAACCATCGGCACTTGATTGGCAGAATAATAAATAATAAAAGAGAGTTGAAAAAAAAACGTTTCGGTCATCCAACGTCTGATGGATGGCGTTCCAAGCAAGCTGAGTAAAATCGAAGATAATTGCCCATTCGCTGTAATGTAAACCTGTTATTTGATAGATTTTGAATAAATTTGTACGATATAAGCAATAGCATTTGAAATATATTTCCTGGTTTCACTTTACTTCACGCGCCTGAAATTAGTCTCAAAACTAATAAATCACCCCTTAGTTCAGTAGATGTCGCGTTTAACCACTGCTTTAAGTTTTTTATCTAGGAGTTGCGGCGCCTTCCTGGCCCCCTTTTATCTATTATTTTTCCTTCAATTATGAGTTCTAGGAGTTCATATGTTTTATTTGTGAACAAAATATTATTTCTTTAACATCTGTAATTAATTTCACGTTTGAGGTATGTATGTATGTGCTGTCCAAGGAACACGCAACATTTGGCGGTAGTACACCATCTCGAATGACTCTATTCTCTGTTTGTTGTTTCTATGTTGTATGGTCTTTCGCTGGTAATCATACAAGGAAAAAGTGTTGGTGAAAAGTGAATGAGAATAATTCGTCATCTATACTGAAATTAAATACTGAAGCTTTGACTTCATAACTCCCTTCATACAGAAAACAACCAGGTTTCTAAAGAACAGGGATGCATAGTGTCACCATTTTTATTTAACGCATAGGTCGAAAGAATATTTTAACTACCATTGAAAAACTAAGTAAAAGGAGTAAAAGTTATAAGCACCCCCATTAATTATCTACGGTACCTTGATAAAACAAGACTGGCTGGCAATCGTCTAGGAACTACAAATAACTATAGTCAACATGAAGAAAAAAGGAAAAGCCTCAGGTTTACGCTAAAGAAAACCAAACTGGTTGTACTAATCCCAAAAACTTATGGTAACAAACAATTTTCCTCCTGAAGAGAAAACAAATATCAATAACCAGGCAGAACCCTGAGCGATAAATAGGACAGCGAAAAGGAAATGGCAATTTCCCAAAGCATTTTAACTGATATATCACTGTCAATGACGCCAGATTTCTCGCTAAATTAGTCAAAAGTTTAAAAATGCGAAATCAAATCATTACAATGGTAACTTTGAAATTCGTACCTGATGACAGTGTTTGTGCTTAGAGTAAATTTTTTATAGTTTTTAGAAACTATTCTAGAAATGCGTTAAAATAAAGTTTTACCGGCCCTTTGCAGATGTTACCATTAAGTCAACTGACTAACATAATTGAATAATATTTCCGACATACCTCCAGAACTTTTTTTAGTTTTATCTATACTTTTATAAATATATAAAAAAAAGTTATTTTTAATAACGAAGTTACAGCGATAAATGTGGTCGCGCACGAGGCTGCCGGCTGGGTGAAGGTAGTGGTAACTTGTTAGAATCGGTCGGTTGTCATTCATCACAAACACGTCACAAAAATCAAGGAAAAGGAAGGCATACAGTATGAACCCAGAATGGCAGATTAAACATAAGTTAACCACTAAAATATAATACACAAAATTCACTGTAATTTGTAATATTTTTCGTTCAAAACTTTAAACGTGTTTTTCTCAAAACTATATTTTTCCATACTCGATAACTCGAAAAGTTGTCAATATTTATGACTGTGTTTAATTCTCTATAATTTGTTGAACCATTTTTGTTTTATATTTCATTTCATAAATTTTTTATAAACCATAAAAATAAATAAAAAACTTTAATCTTCAAAATGTCATAAAATGCTTATTTTTCCGAAATTAAAAAAAAATGGCCCTACAGACCATAACGAAAAAAACACTACTGTTCAAGAATCTTTTTGAATTTTTCAGATCCATCGACCTACACGAAACAACAATGGCCTAAAAAATCTCGATTAATACCTATAATTTATGACAAACAATTTTGTTAACGATTTTTTTTCTTACTCTTAAAAGACCAATAAATAATGTGTAATTAATAGTACGTCTTATTTTTAAGTATATACTCTTTAAAATACAACTCAAAAAACATTAATTTTCTTCAGAGCTGGAAGTATGTAACCCCTTAACCCTAGTGGGTGGTGGGTACGGGCATGTATAGAGGTTGAAAGGCCAAAGAATACCAAAATAAGCAATGTCATGGATGTCTTCAAAATGCAAAAAACGCGGTAGACCAAAAATTGCATGGTCATGAGGCGTTCAAAAAGCCATGTCAGAAAGAAATCTAAGACCAGGAGTTTGGAAGGACCGACATGAGTGGCGGCTACCAACTGAAAGGCGTACGACGCTATGAAACTGGATATATATGTGTAAGTTCTTCTTCTGCTTTATAAGCTACTGCTTCTTCACTGCAGAAAATAAGCCTTTTCAAGTTTCTTCCCATTATCTCTATCCTGTACATCCGGCTATCAATCTGATATCATTAGTCCATCTTTTCATTGGTCTTCCGACACTTTGTCTGCTCTCCCAAGGTCTCCATTTAAGTAATTTTGTTGTCAATCTACCATTATTCATTCTAGCCACTTTCTCACTGATATCTGTATTTCTGGTTGTTAGTCTGATATCCTCGCTTTTAATATGTTCCCGTAAACTAACACATATCTATTGAGCACGTTGGAGTGGACAAAGACTATTTTTTGTAAAGGTCATGGTTTCCAGCTCATACCTACTTACTGGAAGTAAGTATTCTATATGAGAGTGTCAGAATTTTTCGTTTAATAATTAGCGGAAGTAGTTCGCATCAACGGCCTATATTCTTCACGAAATGACGAAAGAATTTTATTGTCCGTTACAAAATTAGTAATTACTCGACAAAACTTCAGGTAACAAGAAAACAGAAAAGAAAATGATATGTAGCGAACAACGGCAATAATTTTTCAGTTCATTTCGTTCACTTTTATTTTCAGGAGTAGAGTAAATGTTTCGACAAAGTAATATAATTCGTCTTAGATAATGAGTAATAAATCGCGAGGAAAATGAATGAAAAAAAAAGCGACGAACGAACCGTCTAAACGGAGGCGAAGGGCGAAAACGGTATTTTAGCACAAACTAGGACGTTTCTCGGGTTTTTGGTCTTTTGTATAGTCGCCGGAATTATTTTTTTATGTTTGCTTTATATTGTGTTTGTTATGATTCATTTTAACGCTTCTAGCGGGTGTAAGATCGTAATTTCAACAGATAATTTTATATATTTGGTGATAAATCGAATAAAATGTTACACAATCCAGCAATAAATTCTGATACACATGTGTGGTACCACTGCAAACGTGTTATTTTACTCTAAGTCAGTACGCAGGCAACATTCACATTTAATAATAATTTTTATTTTCTCTGTAAAGAATAGCGAAATGATAAAAATGCGTTACAGCTTTAGCATTGTTTAAAATAGGAAAAATGCGCAGGAGATTTTTTTGCTGTTAAAAATCACTGCTCTACGAAAGATAGATAGTAAAATCGCCAGGTTCAAACAAGCTTGACTAGAGATTTAAGTCAACCATCGCTCCTAATGATGCTAATATACTTAGCAGAACGGATCTCCCGTCTGTGTTTCTTATTGAAGGCAGCGAAGTGCTTCTAGTATTATTACTGACTACTATTATCTTAGAGAATGATTTTATAAAAATGTATTTTTTAATAAAGTTTTAATAAGTTTATCGCGAAGCAAGACGCGATCCATGGCAATAACTTTACGGCTAAAATTAATTAAACTTGTAAGAGATCTTCGGTAAAGATTATCGCCGATAATTTAAGTCACTCTAGTCCATCTATAGTCATTAAAAATGATCAAATCTGTTTTACACATCGTTCTTTATTTCACTGAAACAGAAAATACCGACGAGCAAATTTTAACACGTTGCTTGCAAGAAGCTATTTTAACTCTTGCCGGTCGGTCGTCGGTGGGGTTTGACCGGCCGGCGGACGTCCCGCGGAGCTCTCCGAATTAACGGACAGAATGAGGCTTTCATAATATTATTATCGCGCTGGCCACAAAGGCCCATTAACTCTTAGCCGTCATCATCAGCGTCATCATGGTGGACATGACGGGGTTTTACCCTAATTTGATATGCGGGAGAGTAAAAATAGAATTTTGTTAGTGAAGAAAATGCCAATTATTTTTTAAAATAGGAAATTTAATAATATTTATTTTTATCTGAATAAATACTAACATGTGAGACAGCTACATCGCATAGTATATATGATGTGTATTATTGGGACATAACCCTTTCACTGTATACGAGGGCCGCCGTTTAAGTTTTTACAAACGATGACTAGATGGAGCTATTGATGTGTAACATTAACACTGTTGTAAAATTTGACATTTGTTATTGTTTAAACAGTGGCAGCTCAGAAATTGGCCGAGTAGTTTGTTTACAGTGAGCATTTAAAAAAAAACAGTTTTGAGAACAAATGGAAATTTCACGTGAAGGTTTCGTTGGACCATTTTTTACGATTTTAGTAAAGGCCTAACTCGACGAGAATGCTCGAATAGCTTCGTTCAAATTTTGGTAATGGATTACCATCAGAAAAGACTGTTTACAATTAGTTTGCAGAATTTTATCATGGTCGTGCTTGCGTCAGCGATATATAAATTTCGTGGTCGACCAAAATCGGTTGTTGTTCCAAAAAACATCAATACTGTACGCAACATGATTGAAGAGGATCGGCATGTGATTTACCGTGAGATAGAGGCATCGTTAGGCATATCGAAGGCTGCAGTATATTTAATTTTGTATGAAAATTTAGCTGTTAAAAAGATCCGTTCCCGTTGGATTCCGCATAATTTGACAGAAACTCAAAAACAGGCTCGTGTCAATTGATGTAAGGAAATACTCAGAAAATTCTACATCTTATCGTAACAGGAGGCAAAATTTGGATATATTCGTACGAGTCGGAAACTAAGCAACAATCAACTGTTTAGGTTTTCCAAGATGAACCGAATCCAACAAAAGTGGTTTGTTGGCAAAACACTTCCAAGAAAATGATCGCTTGTTTCTTTGGTAATACCGGATATGTTGCAACCACTGCTTTAGAGGGTCGAAGAACAGTTAATGCTGAATGGTATACAACAATTTGTTTGCCAGAAGTCATCAATGAAATCAGGAAAAACAACCGAAAATGTCGCATCAGTCTTCATCATGACCATGCTAGCTCAGCACGTCAAATAATTGATTATTTCATTATTCACCTGACTGATCGCCTAAAAACTTCTTTTTGTTCCCGAATGTCAAAAAAAAATGAGTTGATAGCGATTTTCTTTACCTCAGCAAGCTGTTGAATCCTTCCAAAACCATGTTCTTGAGGTACCAACGTCAGAATGGAAAAAATGTTTCAAGAATTGATTCGAACGCACGCAAAAGTGTATAAATCTTAGAGGCGAATATTTTGAGAAACAATCCAAACGATTTGTACGATTTTTATCGTCTTTGATTGTTCTTGTTAAAACTTAAAAGATAGCCCTATCTATCTGCACCTAAGCAATCTGCTTCATATCTGGGATAAGAGATGTATAATAATATAAATATAAAAAGGAAAGGTCGGTCCGGTTAAACATTGCTTATTATTGTTATAGTATAAAATCACTGCATAATATTTTTCCCATATTTTCTCCAGTTCTTCAATTTGAATCAAATATAATAGAAAGCCTGGTCAGATGATGGACCTACGCGTAAAAGAAAACCGCATGAAAAGTAGATCATCATTCTAACTCCTCGTCCAAAAGCTATTATTTTTGTCAATTTCCGACTGCAAACATACTTTATTATTATCTGATCCAAAAAACGGTTTGTACTTAGATGGGATGAGTATTCTAAATGACTTCACATTTAGTAGCATTCAAAGGTGAGAGAAGCGATTTCTGCATTTATTGTGCTTCAAAGTGGTTGTGCGGTTGTTTATAACAAAACTTCGTTTTTAACATAATGCAAAGAAAGCAGCATTTGAGATAACCCCTCGTTGACTGCTTACATATTTAAGCAATTGAACATCATAAAAAAAAACAACACCAAAAATCCTGAAAAGGACACATATACACTACCGTCAGAAAGTATTTGCCCACCTAGTTATTTCAGTCCCAAGACAACAAAAACTCAGATAATATATTTTTTTTAATTTTAATAAATTATTATTTATTTCCACATTATCTACAGTCTAGAAAATCAGAAAAATATTCATGATTTTCCAGGATTTTTCTCATCTATGTGACCTCCTTTGTTTTTAATTACCGCTTTAACAGAGTTTCGGCATTCTGTCCAGTAGTTTCTTCAGAGTTTCTTCGGTTACTTTAACTCATTCTGTTCGTAAAAGTTTCCACAAGTGATTTTCTGATGTTGCATTGAGTTTTCGAACACACCTGTCCAAATGGTTCCACAGCAATTCGATGGGGTTCAAGACGGGTGATTGTGGAGGCCAATGATGTCATCGGATTTCCATTGGTCTAAAAGTTGTCTAATTTGTTTCGGAGAATGTTTAGGGTCGTTGTTATGCTGAAAAATAAATTTCCCCTGAAAAATATCTGTTCCTGAAGGAAGCATTTGAGTTAGCAAAATTTCTTGATACTGTTCTTTTCGCATGATTCCTTCTATCCTAAAGATTTTTCCAACTTTACCGTTGCCAAAAAACAACCTCAAACCATTACTGAACCTTCACCATGTTTTACTGTAGGCTTACTCTTCACCTTCGAATTTAGATTCGTGGCTCCAAAGGACGGAATTCCATTGTTTTGATGTCCAATTTTCACATTCTCGGGCCCATTCTAATCGTTTAAGTTTATTTACTTGCCTAAGAAGTGCTGCAACTTTCCCGTGTAGTCCACCTTCTGCTAACCTGTTCTTCACGGTTGCACGGTTGTCACGCTGATTGGCCGCTCCAGGTTTACTTGAGCCGTGATTTCTGGTGCGGTTAGGCGGCGATTACATCTGCTGGACATTGTTATAGCTCTGTCTTCAGCGGGAGTCATTTTTCGAGGCCTTCCTGAACGTTTTTGGTTGAGAATTCCATGTCCCGCAGAAATTTTTTTTACAATGTAGTCCACCGTTCTCCTTGGCATATCAATCGCGATTTATCGACTCGAGCGACCATTAGAGCCCGATTTTTAACGGAAACTTCTTTCGTTTTTGGCATTTTCAATGACAAAGTACTGCTTGCGAATGGTTAATTTTCAAAAGAGCAATGGTATTTATAGTATAGTTTTCATCATAATTTCCATAATCCCTAGAAACTTGAAATGAGTTCTTACTTCAACTGAAATTCTCAGAAATCTCCTCAAAGCGATTATCATGCAAAAGTTGGAAATTTGTTCTAATTGGTTTTTAATTTGGGATTTCACAAAAAGGCTTATCTAAACATTTTTATGATGGACACTTGTTAAGAACAATTAAATTTACCTAATATAATAAAAGGGTTTAATTAGGTATTAAAATTCGGCAGTTACGTTGAAATTTCTAGGTGGGCAAATACTTTCTGACGGTAGTGTATAATTATCTCCCTCTTCCAACCCTCTAAAACCCCTTTATATATGTTCATGCTTAACGTATATTATGTTAAAACAAGAAAAAATTTCATAATACTAATGAAAATATTCATCCCCTTTCCCTTAAGCTTTATAGGTTCTATGCCTACTATAAGATTGGTATGTGTACCAAATCTGAAATCGATATCACATTCTATATCAACTACTACGAATGAACAAAGTCCATATTTCAGCAGTGAGAACTAACTGTTTTTTTCATCTGTTAATCAACCTCAGGACAAAGTTCATCGTATCATGGCTCATCAGTCGAGCTAGGATCGACAAACGAGAGAACGAAAATCGAATTACTTATTAGAGTACTGGCGTCACATCGCAGTAAGATAAAAAAGAGGGTAGATAAGCTTTTAAATGTTTGACTTTCACAGGCCGGAGATACAATTTGTTGTATCTTCCTGCGATATTACGGCAGTACTGCCATAATTACTTCGAAATTTGTTGATTCGTTCGTCGATATTAGCGTAACTAATGAGCTGTAGTACGGTGAAATGCGTCCTGAAATGAACTGACAAATCAGAGAACAGTGATCACTGCTCAAATAGGGACTCTGTTCATTTTTAATAGATGTTATAGACTTTTATTACTGAAACTAGAGATATAACGGGTACTCTGTCTACCCGGCCAAAACCCGCTAATTTGGCAGGAGACCCGGTTTTGACAATTAATAGGCTACAGTAGGGCGAAACGGATTAGCTAAATTAAGGCGGAGGGAAACATATATCCCCACATTCCCCTTTAACTATACCATACAAAATGCAAGTGATCTAAAATATACAAATTTTTTATTCAAAAAGAAATCTGTCAAATATATTTTACGATCGCTTAGAAATACGGTGTTTTATGACCCAAAAAAGCAGTATTTCAAATATAAAAAACGGCCGATATAGAAACATAAAACATACATGCAGAGACATCAGATGGATCCTGAAATCAACTAGTTGAATTATTGAGCAGCTTAAGAAGAACAGCTGGTGTTCGAACGAAGACGGTCCCCAGTAGAGACGCACTCTAAGCAAATGAGTATTTATGAGGCCGATACGCGAGTTGACTTTCGAATAAATCCCTCATTTAATATGCCCTTAAGTTTTTCTTTTTCGGCTCATTGTTTATTTATGCGAAATTTATAGCTCGTACGAATTTATTTTTATTGCAGGTGTAACATAACGGTATTTTTGGCATTCTTTTAATAATAAACTACCGTGTGTCAGCAGTTTCGCATAAATGAAGTAATAAAAGATATAAAAATATAACAGAAGTCACATTATTACTACTACTTCAAACTAAACTCTCGGTACTTCACCACATACGTAATTAAAATAAGAGCTACATAAGCAAATCAGGTTCAAACTCATAATTATAAAGATACGCTAAATAAGATTTATCTACACCTGGATCTCGATTGAATGGTACAGGTAAAAATGTAAATATGGCGGCCCTAAGTTCGTAGTATCGTGCCAGACTACGGTACTAAGGGACCCAGGTTTCAATCTCGGTAGGTCAGTGTACTTATTTATTAATTTATTTAAGTATATTTGGCTTGGCCACATATATAGGTAGTCGTTGTTGCCGAAATGTAATAATGCCGGTGCCTGTACTACTAAGGTGTCTGGAGATACAAATGTATGTTTCGGAACTTGGATAACCTTGAATCCAAAAAGCTAATAATAAAATTGACATGTTTATACAATATTTTATTATTTATCTTTGCATCATCGTTTATGTTCATGGCGTGTTGTTTATATTGACAATTCGACTGGGTAGATGATGTCAGTACGAGAAATGCATATACTTTAAAGAGCTCTTTGGACATTTTTATTATTTTAGGATACGTCAGGTATTGCAGAACCCAAAGACTCACTTCTAGAAGTCGCTTCAGGGACGTGTGGGGCAGTATGTCCACAAAGAGCTGCAGCATTTCCTTACAGGTACGCAAATATAGTCCAGAATATTCGAAATATAAATGAGCATCCTATTATCTGAGAAACGACTAAATATTAAAAAACAATTAAGTGTAAAAGTTGAATTTAACAAAAAAATTAGAACTGGTGTGACGAAAAACTTGGATTTGTGACCACAATCCCAAGCCGTAGGCCGCTGTCCTTTATTTATACTAGGTCAAAGTAAGATAGAAATTGCATATGTGCAAAGACATGTTTTTTGAATTTTTGAAGATAAAAGCTCTCGTATTTGCTTGTCTAGTGCCATAAATTATTAACATTTTTAATTAAGGAGGACAGCCATTTTACAACTTTGTATACAAATGAACGGAGGGGGAGGGGTTTATAGCGACCAGGATTTGGAGGGATAAATTGCTTGTTTTGATTGATAGAGTTAATTCCACCTAATTCTGACTGCTATAAACATTTTACCTGCGCTCTTTTGTTTACAGTGTTGTGTAATGGTGTTTCTCTTAATTACGATAATTGACATTGAAGACTAAAAGATAAAATCTTATCAGAAAATCTTAGTGCTGTATTCTTCGGCTGCGTGAAGTCGCTAGTCGTACATTTTTAACTTTAATAGTACCTAATAAAAAATTCTGATTTTCTTATTTAGTTATTTCTTCTTCTTCTTACGTTAGTCCTACGGTCTATGTTTTACTGTTCTTTTCCGAGGCTAACGTCCGGTTATTTCGCCATCTCTTCAATGGTCTTGGTCTTGAGGATTCCCTATCTCGTGCCGCTCTTGCTAGTCTGCCTTCATCCATTCTAGAGATGTGCTGATTTCCACTCTCACGACCCCATCTTATAATGTTTTGAATATTGCACTACTGATTTATGTCAGCGTTTCTTATTCGAACGTGTCTTGTCTGTCCAAATATTGATCGTAATATTTTCATTTCTGATGTCCTTACTGCTAGTTTCGTTTTATTAATGTCTGTCATTGTATCAATAGCACAGGTCAGTATCGCACGTATACATGTCTTGTAAATTCTTGTTGTTATTTCCGTCCTAATATTTTTAGTCTGCCATATTATATATTTTAGTGCTCCTGAGGTGTTTGTCTATCATGTATGATTTATATTATGACATAACTACGTTTTTTTTTTGAAACCAAAATTCAAAAAATGTAAGAAATAATACGGAATCTGGTTCAACATGTCTTTCGACGATATCCGATGTCTAACTTTTATACATTTGTGTCATTTTCATTAGCCGTCTCTTAGTTCCTTCGAATCTATCGCTTTGGAGAATTCCTCTTTCTAAGTCTTCTCAAGTTTGCAATGTTTTTGTAGTTTAATATCAATTATTTCATAATTTTTACATTCTCTGTAAAAGGTTGTACCATCATCCTTGCTTTGTTTAAATATCTGTGATTCGAAAATGCGTTGTCGTTCATCTTAATTTCGAATTCTCTCCTTTCTAGATACTTCCAGCAATCGTCTGAACACATCTGGTTAATAGTAATGAAAACAGGTTTTTTTGCTGAGATTTCTACATTATTCTAATAACTATGATGACCGTTTCAACAGATGACTTACATCTACTACACGTCACACGAAATAGTCGCGGTAAGTCATTTGAAGAAGACAGTGCTGTCGAAACGATAATAATTAAAATAAAGCAGAAATCTTAACAACAAATTGTATTATTTTCTATTTCCATTAAGTATTGGCTAATTCAATACTTTTTTCGGTTGTTTCAGATAATTTTTAATAAGTGTTCCATAGATATTACATTTTCTATTTTTTTGTAACTCTTTAGACAGCTATCTGGTTCTCTTACGTGTGTTAACAATTTACTATTCTCTCATTTGTCCTTGTTATACGGAAGTCTTCGTCAACCAGTATAATGGTTATCTCATCATCATCATCATTAGCTTATTTCATCGGTAGTCGGATGTAAGACTCACCAAGTTGTCACCACGGAGCTTTATTGTTTACCTTTTGCATCCAATTGTGTCCCGCTAATCTTTTTATGTTGTCACTCCATCTTATCTGTGGTCTACTTCTGCAACTTTTATGTTCTCTAGGCCTCCACCCAACTATACGGCGTGTCCACCTGTTAACATTCATCCTTGCGATGTGCCTAGCCCAATTCCACCTTAATATATATACTCGTTGTAATACATCAGTCACTTTTGATTTTTTTCGTATCTCGATGTTCGGAATAGGATCTTGGAGTCTACTATTTAGCATTCTCCTCCTCATTGCTCTTTGGGTTACTTGGAGTTTATATACAGTAGAACCCCGATTAACCGAGTCGCGATTATCCGAGCTCCGGATTAACCGAGCCAATCTAAGAACCTGATTATCCGAGGTACGCGTGTCTATGCTGCGTATTAACCGAGCTTCTAAAATATGTTTGTACATATTTCCATTTAAAATCGTCGGGGCTTGGCCCGTGTGAGGGGTTCCCCTATTTATGTTTTTGGACTCTTTCAGCATGTAAATTTGCGTGAACGCAGTGCGTTATAGCGTTTACCACGGAGAAGTACGAGTATACTCACATAATTTATTTGGTTGGAGTTCTGGTAGTTAAGTGTAATTAATACGAACTGCTTTGTTTGAATTTTTGTTTGTCGTATTATAATGGAGCAAAACAAGCGTAAAAGAATCGTCGTTCCTATTACAGAAAAATTAAAAGCCATCAGAGGAATTGAAGCAGGAGAGACAATTAAAGTTGTTGCACGAGATTATGGAGTAGATGAGGTAACAGTTGGAGATTGGAAAAGAAACCGCACAAAAATAGAAGAGTGGTGTATAAATCAAGCCTCCTCGTCCTCAGGAAGAAAATCAATGAAAACCGGCGACTATGAAAAGGTTGACGAAGCTTTATTCATGTGGTTTAACCAACAGAGATCAAAAGGTGTGCCTCTGTCAGGTTCAATTTTACAACAGAAAGCAATAATGATTAGTAGGCAATTCCCAGAGATAGTTCAGTTTACCGCCAGTTCTGGATGGCTCGACCGCTGGAAAAAAACGGTACGGTGTACGACAACTGACTGTATCTGGTGAAAAAACTTTCTGCTGATGTGTCATCAATTGAGAAGTTTAAGCAGAACTTTAAAAAGCAAATCGAAGATTGTGGATACACATGTGATCAAATTTACAACTGTGACGAAACTGGTCTGAATTATAAAATGCTTCCATAAAAAACATTGGCATCTCGACAGGAAAAATCGGCTCCTGGGCACAAACGAAGTAAGGAAAGATTAACTATAATGGTATGTTCCAATGCATCCGGCAAGCACAAAATCCCACGGATGGTGATTGGCGAGTCTGCACGTCCAAGAGCTTTAAAAGACATCTCACCCAAAGCCATACCAGTCTATTACCAAAGTCAGAAGAGCGCATGGATGGATGCGACCTTATTTACTAACTGGTTTGAAGAAGAGTTCGTGCCATCTGTGACTAAATTTTTTTGAACAGAAACCGTCTTCCTATTAAAGCAATTTTGTTAATGAATAATGCCCCCTCTCACCCTGGAGAAGGACTTTATGTGGGCGAAATTATCGTAAAATTTTTTCCTCCAAATGTAACCAGCATAATGCAACCAATGGATCAAGGCAACCTCGAAAACATTAAAAAAAAATTATAGGCGTTTAAATCTTAAACATCTGTTAGAAAACACAAAAAAGGAGGATATTATCAATGAGATGAGAAAGGTTACACTGAAAAATGTTATTTACTGGGTAAGTCAAGCTTGGGATTCTGTGCGTAGTTATTGATTTTGAGGACTATAATGACAGTGAAGATGATACTCCATTAAATGAATTAGCTTTGAAATTGAGAAGCCATGGAGAAATGTCCTGTTCAAATTTTGACAGCGAGATAGAAGAAAAAGAAAAAAGTATATTTGAATTAATGCAAAAATTAAAAGGTTGCGAAAATGTGACAAGAGAAGATGTTGTTGAATGGATTACAGCAGATGATTTAGAAGAAGAAATGGGTATTGAAGAAATAACGAATGCCTTTCAGGAAACCGAAAAAATGAGATGACGATGACGATGACGAAGCGGCGGTGGATGAACAGTCTCCCACTAAGATCTCTCTCATCAAGAAGGTTTTGCTTCTTTGGAAAAAGCTTTGAGGTATATCGAACAACTACCAGAGGCAACCCCAGCCGATTTGCTTTTTCTTAATAGATGGAGAAACATTGCAGCGAGAAAAAGAAGATGCAATATGAAACAGAAGCGCATAGATACCTATTTCACTGTTTTATAATGTATGTACCTATTTATATGTTAAAAACGTTAATTCATCGGTTTTTTAAAGTGTTGGTGTTTATTTTTTGAATGAATAAAAACCAAATCCGGATTATCCGAGTTTCCAGTTATCCGAGGAGGGTGCCCCCCACATTACCTCGGATAACCGGGGTTCTAGTGTATTATAATTTTATTTAAAGCCCACGTTTCAGTGCCATATATTAATACCGGCAGTACATATTGCTCGAACACTCTGGCGTTTATTGTATTTGAGATGTCCAATTTAAATGTGGATTGTAACTCTCCGAACGCAGACCAAGCTAACAAGACTTTTCTATCCAAGTCAAAATTTAAATTATTTGTTTACATTTCGATTTTTTGCCCTAAATATGTGAACGTTTGTACCTTTTCTATTCTTTCAGCTTCTATTAACAGTTCCTGGCTGTTATCTTCAGTTTCATTGCTCAAATATTTGGTTTTGGTGAAGTTTATTTTTGGACTTATTTCTCGAGAGTTACTATTTAATTCTACCAGCATTTTTTGTAATTCTTCTTTTGTATTGTTGATCAGAGTCACATCATCGGCCAATATTAAGTGATTTAATCGTTCACCGTTTATTAGTATTCCTTGGTTATTTACTCTGTATTTAATCAGAAGCTTGTTGAAACATAAAAATATATACATGACCGATGTTCTAAACTAAAACTGTAGTCGTAATTTTCCTCGTTCCCTCTAAAAAGCACTTTTAAAAAAGATAAAATGCATGTCTTTTTATGGATACACATACATAGAAAATAACGTGTTTTTCAGTGAGTAAGCGAGCAAGCAATAAGCACACATGCGTCTTGTAAAATGCAAATTTAATAAGCCACTATCTGGTGGCACATCTAGTTAGCATTTATGTGCCGTGCATCAATTTAACACGGCGCGGCTGCCTCGCCCGCACCCGAACCCCACACGAATAAAAACGGGCCATTTGTGATACACGCGTTTCGGTCTTGTTATTTTTGTTTAGTACAAGGGTTCGTGTTAT
Source organism: Pachyrhynchus sulphureomaculatus (assembly GCA_019049505.1). Classification (NCBI taxonomy): domain Eukaryota; kingdom Metazoa; phylum Arthropoda; class Insecta; order Coleoptera; family Curculionidae; genus Pachyrhynchus; species Pachyrhynchus sulphureomaculatus. Next base: position 110,495,293 of record CM032456.1, on the reverse strand, counting down.
AAAAATATTATAGAACAATTTATTAAAAATGTAAATAGAATAAAGAGGGAGTTCTTTTAGGTTAGAAAGAAGTCCATAGAGAATAAAGTTAATAAAACGGTACAAAAATAACCTGAGCGAACCTCTCGTTGTTAATAATACATATGAGGATGAATTGAAAATTCTTGTTAAAAGCAAGGCAAATAACATTTTTTTGCAAAACCAAACCTATTTATTTTTTTTCTCAAAAATAATCTCCATCGAGCTGAATACATTTTGTTCAGCGAGATTCCCTCAAAAGGTGAAGAAGCACGTTTTTGCGCGCTAATCTTGGCGCATCTGCCTATGCTCTGCTCACTATGCAAACGGTCCAATAACGTTGCGTAATAAGAGCCCGTCATCGTTTTACTCTATTCCAAGTAGTCAATCATGATAATACCCCATGAGTCCCAAAAAAAACAGTTGCCATCACTTTTCGCACCGATAAAACTTTTTAAGCGATTTCCAGTGTACTTGCACCTTCGCCAACCCACTACTTTGACTCCTGTTTTATCTCCGGGGGATAATAGGGAATCTACGTTTCATCTGCAGTCACAAAACAAGGCCAGAGATCCTTCAGATTACGCTGCAACTTTTCCAAATACGCTCAGCTTGTAGAACTTCCTGCAGGATATTATGAAACCATTCATATGCCTATCATCTCAGCAATCTTCCGAAGCTTAATCCGATGATTTTCAATCATGATACCATAAGCTTTATAGATCATTCCTTCAGGAAAAACCCCAATACGGCCGCTTAAACGGGCAGTATTTGCAGTGCTCGTACGGCCATGTTTAAATTAATTTATCTAGCACTAAATGGTGTTAAGTGCTGGACCCCATGAACTCTCTTCAGTTCAGTGTCTATCTGGACCGCAGTCCATTTTTTAAAATAAAAATGTTTTATCCTTGTACAATACTCGGTTTATTTCTCTCAATCCTTTTACTCCAATGGGAGTATCGGTGAAACTATGGAGTTGCTGCCTCAATAGTTATTCTCCAGACATCTCAATCCTCCGCGACCTGACTTAACTCGTGCATACCCATACCAAGGAGAAAGCTTAATTGGTCGGACCATCTTGTTGTAGACTATCCCCTTGATCTTCTACACCTTCTACTTTCCCCGTTAGTACAAGCTCTTTCATGGCATCCACTTTCCTCGTAATGAGGCCAAAATATTTCAGGTACTGTCTATTAATTCTATTTGAAAGTCGGTCATTTATACTAACCTCTTCAAGAATAGATAGTACGGTGTTGAGTATATGATACTTTTCGACATGCCCACATCTCAAACGCATCGATTCTTTTGTCAACTTATTTAATGGCCCATGTTTCCGATGCGTAAGTTGCAATGGGGAATATAGGACGGGATAGCAATTTTAACTTTCTGTTTTTTGTGACAGCTGGACCTTTCTAGACCTTGTTGAGTTTAATTGTCGAGTTTCTAGCCATAGCCAACGTCTTCTTACTTCCGCTTCACAGCCACCATTGTCAGTTATGAAGAATCCCAAATAGTTGAAAAGGTCTACAACGGTGAAACTAGCAATTTCATTTATGTGTGACAGATCTTCATTACGAATAACAATCATTACTTTGGTTTTCGCTCTATTCATTGTTAATGATTTCAAGGCGTTCCATAATTGATTCTAGGTCTTGTATTAAAGTGACAAATATAACAGTATCATCCGCATATCTAAGGTTACTTAATTTTTTTCCACCGATTGTCACACACCTACTCCAGCTATCCAAAACAGACTTCATTATGTGTTCACTATATATGTCAAAAAGGTAAAGGTGACAGAATACAGCCCTGTTGATGCCGGCTTCTACGTTAAAGGGATCGGAAAACAAATTATTCAGTTCAATTCTGCCATTTGTGTTCTCATACAGGAATCGGAGAAGGTTTGCAAGGTGAATAGGTGTTCCCATGCTGATTAAAATCGACCAGAATTTGTTCCATTGTATGCTGTCGAAAGCTTTAGAGTAGTCTACAAAACAGATACAGGTTGTTATTTGGAATTCCCTGACTTCTGACCTATGTTCAGAATTTATTCTATAGTTCCTCTTTTTGGAATGAAGCCTGTTTGTTCGGTAGCTATTTGCGGCAGTAGAAAAGTTTTGAATCTTTCATTAGGGTCCAGGGTTATTTCTACGAAACGTGTGACACCGATTCCTTACGATAGCTGCCCGCTGAAACTTAGAACACAACTGTTACAAGAATCACGCTTATTAACCGTTTTTATCGAAATTTCCCGCCATTTCGTAGAAATTTACCAGACTTATCAATCCAACCTCGTATGGTTTTTTTAGGTTAAGTTTTGATATTTTTCTGTTTTATTTCATTATGAGCGTTTTCTAGTGAGCTACATATGGGCTCTATTTTCGCGTGAAGCAGATGGACGTACGTAGCTGCATATTTTATTGTTCGTTTCTTTCTTTTGTAACATGTGGTTTCGGGACAGCGTGGTTTATAAATCTTTATTCATAAGGATACATTAAATTGTCTATTTCTTTAAGAGGTTACATACACCTCGAATTTTCAAAAATTCGATTTTTTTTTACGAATTTTTGTTCTCTATACTAAGCTATCTTTTAAAAACATTTTCGAAAATCATTAACAGAAGAATATACAAGTTGTTTGAAAAAAAGATGTCAGCTACACAATTCGATTTTCGTGATGCCATGGAAACCAGAGAGGCCCTATTTTCTATGCAGGTTTTGATTCAGCGATGTAAAGACGTCAACTGTGACGTATATTTGTGCCTGATCGACCACCAAAAGGCTGTTGATAGAGTCCAACATCACAAAATGGTCGAAATTCTGAAAGACCTTGGGCTAGATGAAAAATATCTGCGGATTCTTGGTAACCTCTACTGGAACCAGATGGCATTTATTAAAGCAGAAGGGGAGCGCTCAGAAGCAATATCGATTGAGCGTGGAGGAGGCAAGGTTGTGTTGTGTCTCTACTATTGTTTAATATATACTCTGAGCAAATCTTCAGAGAGGCGGTGGAAGAGGCTGACGAAGGAATACTGCTTAATGGATAGTGAATAAATAACATTCGTTATGCTGACGATACGGCGTTTATGGCTGATAACTTAAAGGGTCTACAACAAAGTACATGGTAATCAACAAATACAAAGAACTCCACAATATTCATATCTAGGTACCATTAAGCGGGCCACATCCTTCGAACACTTTCCATGAAAATAATTGTAGAATAGGCTTAAGTCGCCAACCGTTCTTCGATGTTCCAACGAATCAAGGCCGCCGGTCAGTTCCCGGTCTCCAATCAGAAGAACAGCTCTTCTCTGAATAGAATCCAACAAATGCAGTGTATGTTTGGGAGCGGAGCTCCAAACATGGGAGCAGTATTCCATAGTTGGTCGAATTTGAGCTTTGTAAAGAATTAACAGTTGTTGTGGAGTGTAAAGCTTTCTGGTTCGAAATAATATTACCAACTTTTGAGAAGCTCTCCTTGTTATGCCTGCAACATGTTCATGCCAGGACATTTGCTCCCAAATTAACGCCCAACAAATTGAGTGACGATGTTAAAGGAATGGAGTGCCCCGACATACTAGGTCGGGTTCAGCAACGTTAACTTTTTTAGAAAAAACTGCCGCCTGGGTTTTTGTAGCATTAAATTCCACTTGGTTACTGTCACCCCAAGATAGAATTTCTTCCAAGTCTTTGTTAAGTTGAATGACTTCCTGCTGTCTGCGGATATTCGTCTGAGTTGCCGATGTCCGAGCGTTCAAAGTGAATGAAGAGATATATGTATACTATCATCTGCAAAGCTGTAGATTGGATTCTCGGTCTTTTCCAGCAGATCGTTAATATAAATGAGAAAGAGAGTAGGAGACAGTATGCCTTTTGGCACACCGGCGTTGATAGTGAAGGTGTTAGAAAGAAATCCGTCGACTACCACTTGTAAAGAACGCTCTCTGAGGAAACATGAGAGCCACAAAGAGAACTTTTCAGAGATACAATAAGAACGTAGCTCAGCCAACAGCCCATCGTGCCAAACACGGTCGAATGCCTTGGATATGTCAAGAGTAACCGCTCAATTGCGTTGTTTCAAACATGTGTGACATAAGTCAAAAGATCTCCTGTTGATCTATTTTTTACGAAAGCCATATTGGTGATCGCTAATAATGTTGAATCCATCAAGATATTTTAGAAGATGCTGATTGATAGCCTTTTCCATGACTTTCGATATTATTGGAAACAGTACGATTGGTCGGTAGTTATTTGGCAAGGTCTTCTTGCCTTTTTTATGTATCGGCTGAACTGTGGCACATTTCCAGCAGGAAGGAAATATTCCCTTTCTGTAGGATAGGTTGAAAAGTCTACAGAAAACTGGTGTTAGTTCCCTCGCACAGTTTTTGAGAACTATGGCAGGTGTTCCGTCAACGCCAGAAGCCTTTTTGGTGTCTAACTTCATCAAAATACGTTTTATGATACGCTGCCTGAAGACAATATCGTGCATCCGTGACTGCACTATGGGAATAGTAGGTGGTGTTTTTCCTTGAAAATCGACAGTAGAATGTGAAGCAAAGAGCTCAGCCAACAAGTTCACTTTCTCAACAGGTGTCGTTGCAATAGAATTATCTGGCCGTGTGAGTGGTGGTATGGTGGATTTGGTGAAATTTTGACTAACTGCCTTAGCAACTGACCAAAAGGACCTGGAATTGTTGAGACAAGCGAGAAGTTTGTTTCTAATCCGTTGATTGTGTGCCTCCTTGGTTTTGGCGATAATTTCTTTGCATCTGTTCCTGGCACGAACAAAGGTGTTACGATTTATGGTGTTAGAATTTTCATACCATTGTCAGTATGCAAGATGTTTAGAAGCAACAGCTTCTTTGCATTTTCGGTCAAACCAAGGCTAGCCGTTGGAAGGGCATTTCTTCGAAAAAGGGATGTAAGCCTCCATACTGGCCAAAATAACATCGGAAACCTCCCTGGCACAGTCAGATGGGTCGTCAGATCGAAAACAAACGTCTAACCAAGGGAAAATTCGAAAATATTCCATGAGATCTTCCCATTTAGTAGATTTGTAGTGCCAAATCTTGCGCGATTTAGGCGCCTCTCTGTCACTGATTGGTAGAATACTCGATGTCGAAAGTAGTTTATGGTCGGAAGAACCTAAAGGCGGATTTACGCTGACCGTGTGGTGTAGGTACCATGATAAGCGAACAATTTTTTTTTTATGGATCTAGCACACGTGCTGCAGGGAAGTCCCTAAAGCGCTCCAGGAGTGGCATATGTGCGGAAAAAGCGATTCACGTTGTTCTTGAATCGCTGTAAATTGTACTCGCTGGGAAACACAGCGCTGAGCAAATTTTTCCAAAGGGATGATGTTCTCCATTCGCAGGAAATTCGTTGCCGTATCGAAAAAGCTTGAGCAGTGTTCCTCAAAATGACATTACTTTTCAAAAGCTCAGCAATAAAATTGAGCTCGAAAATGAGACTCCTAAGGTGTTATGTCTTCAGTGTCCTTCATTATGGTGTGGAACTTTGGACGCTGACTGAAGCTACTTCTAAGAAACTTGAGGCATTTGCATTATGGCTATATCGCCGAATTTTGAAAATTTCTTATACTGACCATGTTACTAACGAGGAAGTCTTACGTCGCATGAACAAAAAACTGGAAATTATGGAAACTGCTAAAGTAGGAAAATTGGAGTATTTAGGACACGTAATGAGAAATGCCCACAGATATGGATTACTACAGCAAATAATCCAAGGAAAGGTATTTGGAAAAAGGAGACCAGAACGGAGACGTATTTCCCGGCTAAACAATCTGCGAAATTGGTTCTCAACAAATAATACCGATCTTTTTAGAGCTGCAATGGATAAAATAATAATAGCCAGAATGATGGCCAACATTCGAATCGAATAGGCACTTTAAGAAAAAGAAGATATTTCGAAGAATTATTCAAAAAATTGTTTTACGAAAATTCCATTCCATTACAAAGTTTTAGCATTAAGTGTGACCTGGCGTTGGATTGGGACCGCTACCTGTTATCAGGTACTGTCTGCAATTTTTAATGTTTTTAACTTTTTTTTTTAAATCTTAATAATAATTTTTTCTGCAAAATGTCGAGAGGTTTTTTTAAGTTTTCTAATAGACAATTTTTTATAAATAATTAAACATAAATTTTTGGATCGAAAATTGCATGCTAAAGTTCGAAACACCGAAATTTTTTTTTATTTTTGAATAAAAAAACCCTTTAACAATTTTTAACTACTACATTATTTTACAAGATTAATTTTTATTTTTGCAGATTGGATTATTTTTTGTGAAGTTATCCTGCAGAAAAGGAGGCACCGTAGTTTTCATCAGTGATCCATTTACCCCGATAAAAATAATGTTAACAGTTAAAACATATTAAAAAATTTTTTCTTATAATTTTAAGGACAATAAAAATGTATAATCGTCTTTCTTTTGTATTATTTACTTAAAAACCTTCAAAATATTTTTTTAAACGTATATACTTTTTGCAGCGTCCAGGTGTATGTAAACCCCTTAAGTTTTTATCTAACTTCAACAATGATTGCTGAACGTACCCTCATCATCTAAATGTACTTTCATATATAATATACAGCCTTAGCCAAAAGTATTAGGCACCCCTAATAAACACGTGAAACTTATAAAATATTTAAAAAAAATACTAATTGTTTTAACAATACTATAGGCGGCGCTGTCAAAAGCTAACTTAAACAATAGACAATCTCTTTTACAGATCCATAAAACACCTGGCCCACAAAATTGCGATTATGAGGTTTTTTTAAAAATATTTCCCTTTTTACTACTTGTAGTGTCAAGAAGTTTCCGTGCGTGTTTTATTTGTGAACTGGACGACGTTCTTATATTTGAGAAATGCCTAAGAAAAGTGAGTTTGGTATCGAAAAAACGAATTAAAATTCAAACCCTACATGAACAAGGCAAGTCCCAAGTAGAAATAGCCAAGTTAGTGAAATGTTCTCGGTGCGTAGTGCAATGTGTTATTAAAAGTTTTGTGGAGACTGGCTCCCATGCCAACAAAATGAGAACGGGCAGAAAACGTAAGACTAATGAGCGACAGAACAGAAAACTCTTCCGCGAGTCTATTAAAAATCGAAAAAAAACATCATCTCACTGCAACTCTGTCGGAAGATATTGGGATATCGATTAGTTCTCGAACGGCAAGGACACTGACAGAAGCTGGATTAAGAGGGTGCAAAGCTAGAAAGAAGCCTTGGCTTTCAGAGACCAACAGGAAGAAACGCTTAGAGTGGGCTCTGAGGAACCAACATTTTAGCGAAGAGGATTGGTCTAATGTTGTATGGTCCGACGAATCCAACTTTGAGGTAAGTTTTTATATATGATTTATTTTAACAAATAACTACATACATTTACTCTTGATTTAATCCGTTTTAGTCAAAATAATAACTAATTTTTTAATTGAGTAGTTTTTCTATTCTTACAGCTATTCAGAACATCAGGTGTGACATTCGTGAGGCGGTGTGTCGGCGAGGAATACCATCCAGATAGCGTAGTATCTATTGTAAAACACGGAAGAGGCCGTATTATGATCTGGAGCTGCATGGCTGCTAAAGGTGTCGGCGAAATGTTCGTTTGTAAAGGCCGCATGAACAGCCAAAAGTACATAAATGTACTAGAAACTGTACTGATGCCTTCGCTAACGCGCATTTTTGGCGACACTAATTTAGACGACATCAAATTCCAGCAAGATAATGCACCTTGTCATAAATCAGCGGCTACGATGCGCTGGTTTAGAGCCAATAACATTGTCTTGTTGGATTGGCCGGTGCAGTCTCCAGATCTAAACCCTATCGAGCATCTTTGGGATATTTTAAAGCGCAAGATACGGGAGCATAGCATAACATCAAAACCGGCGCTAAAAAGCGCTTTGATGGATGAGTGGGATGCCATAAGTACAACTGAATGTACTAGGCTTGTACGCAGCATGCCCCAAAGAATTGCTGCTGTAACTAAAGCTACGGGCGGACACACCAAATATTAATTTGATATATGATTTTACAAAACATACGAATTTATTTTTTTACCTTGAAACACAAGAAATGTAGTAAATTGTAGGGTGCCTAATACTTTTGGCCAAAGCTGTATAAACACACGATTCAAGTTCAACAATTGTTTCTTTGCTTTGTTTTTTTTTTTCATTCTGGCTAGTCTCATCGATTCGGCTATTTCCCATGTGGAGGATGTCTTGTAAAGAGGTGTATGTTTCCTTTCTTTGCACAATTTTTTTGTACCGCCCACAGCACCAAAGTTAATCTCGTTTTATCGTCTCGGAGGGGAAAATTCGTTGGTTCTTGGTATTTTTTTGTCTAATTCGTCGTATAATCTCTGACGAAAACATTCCTGTTTTTTATAGAGTGGATTATACAGCATCATCCTTATCATTGAAATCACGTATGCTGGCAGTTTCGATATTATAAAATTATTTTAGAATAATTAAAAATTCGTTCAAATGGTAGGATCGCTTTTTTTACGGGGTTTAATATTATCATAATAATTAATACAAAAGGAGGTGTAGGTGGCTCTATTTGCGGACGATACATCCTGTATTGTCTCTGCCACTAATCGTGCTAAACTGAAAACAAATGAGTAATTTTCGGCCATACTTTATAATCTGTCACTTGTGTTTTCCAAGTAGTATTAAAAATTAGAAATTGTGAAATTCCATTTCAAGTTCGAAAGATCATAATTGATTTGTGGAAAGATGGAAAATCGTACAGAAATATAGAAAAAATTGTTAAAAACTCGCATGCTAATACTTAAGTACATTGTAAATCAGTATAAATCAACGAGTTCCTATAAAATTCGACCACGCTCCGGTCGTCCCAAGAAACTGATTACACGTGAAGAAGCTAGTATTGTTAGACAAATAATTATTTAGATCCCAAGAAAAGTGCACTAAAATTAAAAGAAGAAGTAGGGGAACTATTTTCGAAAAATGTTTGTTCACAAACAGTGAGAAATTGTTTTTAAAACAGGGCAGGCTATAAAGGGTGTGCAGCCAGGAAGAAGAGGTTAATTTCGAAAGCTAATCGCAAGAAGCGGTTAGCTTTGCTAGAGGATACGCTACTAAACCTTCTGAATTTTGGGAATCCGTAATCTTTAGTGATGAAACTAAAATTAACTTTTTTGGGTCTAATGGTAGAACTAAAGTTTGGAGAAAGAAGAATACCGCATTCGATATTCAAAACATTCGTTCCATGGTGAGACAAGGGGGTGGCAGTGTTCTGCTTTAGGGATGCTGGAGGGGTTGGAAAATTTATATTTTTTTAATGGTACCATGAAGACAATCTAAGAGAAAGCGTCCAAAAATTAGCACTCGAAAAAACATACATTTTCCAACAGGACAATGATCCGAAAACATACCGCAAAATTGGTGCGAGAATGGATGATCCATAATGTGTGACAGCAGCTTCATACACCTCCGCAATCACTCGATGTTAAACTCCATCGAGCATTTATGGGAGGAACTTAAACGGCCCGTAAGCAAACATAATGTTTCAAATAGCGAAGAATTAAAAAACAGAATATTGAACGAATGGGAGAACATGCCAGCAGAAGTTACTAGAAAACTGGTTGTAAGCATGACAAAAAGGTTACAGGAGGCTTTCAAGGCCAACGGCGGTTCCCCTAAATATTAGTTTAAACGGAGTTGTTATTTTCCGTTAAAACTCCGTCAAACTATTATGGGTAATTGTTAAGTATATGGAAACTGTTTTGACATTAATTTTGTTTACATTTTTATAACAATGATGTAACTTCTAAAGAAAATGTTCCGTAGTTGTTTTTAATACTAATCCTCGTTGGTTAAGTTTCAAATATTAATTTAAACATGTTTTCTCATAGTTATAATTAATTAGTTATGGTAAACATAACAGAAAAATAGTATAGAAAACAGGTGGTGTATGGAGACTTTTTGGACTGACTGTATATTTTTCGCAAGATATTTTTATCATTCGAAAGAGGGTAAGGCTTCCCTGTTGTTCTTTACCCAAATATTTTTTTAAAGTTTACTGTTAAAACTCAGTTTTTAAAATCTTCGAATAGTTTTCTTGTCATAAACTCAAGGTCTTTCTTGTCTTAAGCAATAACCACCTGATCGTCGGCAAAATGTAGAGTATATAACGTTGTTTCGTCGGTTAGCTGCATTCCACATCTCTTTAATGCCTCGTTCGGGTAAATTTTGAATAATGTACGAGACAAACGGCAGCTCTATCACCTAACCCTCTCTATCATCTAACCCTTTGTTACGAAAAATTTTCAGAGAGCATATTTCCCAACTTTATTCGGGAACATGACTGGTCGTGCAATTGTTTACTGCGGCGATTGTTGTACTGCTTATGGTTGATCGTTCTAATATTTGCCACAATTTTTTCACTGGGACGGTATCATACCCGATTTATCTTTAAGGAGAAAAATTGCAAATGAAAGAAAAGATGCATGGAAATGCGTAATAATACAAGTAACCAACACCAAAGTCATAACAATAGAGCGCGAAAAGCTCTTTGCCGTTTGTAAAGATTTCGCTCACAAAAAAATAAGTGAAAAAATACATATCCTTATAAAATTTTTAAAGTGTGAGGTTTAAAAATAAAGAAATTTATCTCGAATATAAAAAAAAAACCCTCCTCAATAAAGCTTCTTATGATTTTCATCCCCATGCCATGTGATATCCCGACCTCCTGTTACCACACTCATGTATTCGAATTTATCTACATTTCAGTAGGCCATAAGCAATCCCTAACTTGCTTTACATGCTTTAAATTTTAATATCGGTTTTGGGATTTCACTGTTTCTACGTGACGCTTTTTTCGTGCACATTACGCCTAAATTTATTCTACCTATAAAAGTTTGTGTGTTTGAAACACAGACCCTGCTCGCAAATGGTGCGGTTTTTATTTCGTTTCGCGGTGTAGTTCTGGGGCAAATGAAAATTGGTATAAACTCAAATAACAAAGATTAAAAAATACACACGTGCGAATACAAAAGAGGACCATTCCCCACAGGGATCAGTCCTTTATCCGCTTTTATTCATTTCATATATTATTGATGTGCCTTTGAACATTAGGACTGGTCACATGATGATGTATGGTAACAACACAATTATAACTCATGCTACTTACTTACTGGAAGATCTTTACATAACTGTATTTTTTAGTGTTCCATACGGAACACTTATAAGATCACTTCCGTGTCTATTCGTCCGTCTATCTGTCATACCCGATTTTCTCCGAAACTATTTGACATAGAAAGTTGAAATTTGGCACTAATATAGGAACTGATGGCCGCATCAGAGCCGTTAGTTGTTAAAGATAAATTTTGACTTAAAGGGTTAGTTTTGGGAGGTGAAATCGGAAGTGAAAAAGCCAAGTCATCGAGCGGGGGTGTCAAGTGAAAGCTTGTGAAAACACGAGTTCAAAAATATATATAATGTATTACTTGCGCACATTTTTCTTTTCATTATTTTTAAAAAGTTGCCAAAAATAGCTCTCCCCCCCTTATCTCGAAAAGTACTGATCAAAAAATTTTGAAAAAATTCTGGAATATTCTTCACAGGGTAGAGTTGAAAATTATAGAATGAACGAAAATTATCACGAGTGCATTATCTTTAATAACACAGGCACAAAAAAGTTTTATCCGCGACGACATACCCCCTACTACCCCGTATTTTTGGCTGCTGAACACGACCCCGATGTTGGATTTGCCCTATCACATCACAGTTTTTTTTTAACCTCAAGAAGAGGTCAAAAGTCCACGAATTCCACATGTCACGTTCCGCAATGTGGGTACGGGCTTATAGGAACTGTACCAGTGATTAATATGGTATGATTCGACATATTCTCGTCTGCATTCCCACGCAATTCAAGTCGCTGAAGAAGATAGAGAAGTTCAGTTTTACCTGGGTCGCAGTTTTCTAGTGACCTCAAAAATAGGGCAATAAATAGAGACATCGCTCATATCATTTTGCACTAAGTGAATATAGGTGAGCAGAAATTGGAAACCTGTATTGAAATATGTTTTCATCTGTATTCCTATGGACTCGAAGTAGCTGAACGAGAACTAAATATTGATTGCATGGTGTCCACATTGCGGAACTTGACATGTGGTTTTTTTACCTCTTTTTAAGGTTAGAAAAAAAACTGTAATGTAATGGGGCAAATTCAATATCGGAATCATGTTGAGCGGCCAAAAATACAAGAGGATAGGGGGGGGGGATTTAATTATTTGTATATATTTAACATATTTAAATTAAATATGTTAGAAGTTATAGAGATCTACAAACACAATAAAAAATAAGGATACAACCCTCTTAAATAATCAAACAGGTGTTCAGAATTTCACCCTGTTTGGCGTATTTTTGAAGTGTTTTTTAAATATATTTTTTGAAGAAGGAATTTTATAAAAAGTCTTAAGAATATATTGAAAAATATTTCTTGAAATTTGGAACAAAAGCTCTTTAAAGACCTGTAAATACGTCCATAATCATTAAAAACAATAAAAAAAAAAATGTTGCTATTAACGAAAAATGCCTGATCTGCAAACAATAATGTCTTTTAATCTTTTGTAATAAAATAATTTTAATTTAAGTTCACCGAAATTTAATGATGGGTAATTCCAAATTGTACCTGGAAATCGTTAGTTTATAGTATTACGCTTGCTATGTAGAAAACCTACGAAACTGCAGTAACAAATAATTAAAAAATAAGTGACAAATAAAATAATTCGTTTCATTTCATTTAGAAATTTAAAATGTACTGTCAAAAAGTAACGGACACCTCGATTATATTTCGTAGTTTTTACAATTTTTTTTCTTCTGGAAAATATCAATTCAAATTCTGAAGAATGTCATTAGAAAGTACGTCCGAATTCATGGAGAACCAAAAAGTTGCTCTTGTACGAAAACTATAGGCTTCATAACACGTGAACAGTTACCCTGTAGCCCTAATTCTTTTTGTTCAAACGTCAGAAACCGAAAATTTTCCCTAATTTAAGGTGCAAACAAAAAATTATTTTTGGATTGAATAAAACAACCTGAGAAACTCTAGATTAACCGGGTTAGTGTAGACGATGCTTTAATAGGTTAGAATTAGGCATGTTTTGTAATTGCGAAAATATCTTCTTGGTGATTGTTAAAATTTGCAGAGCAAAGAATTTGCATTAAATTTTGTCTTAAATATTAAATTTTTTGTACTGATACGTTAAAAAGAAAGTTGTAAAATTGTTACAGCCATGAACGTTCAGTAATGTCAAAATTTTTTAAGTGATCATTTAAAGGAGGTAGCGAAGCAGGAGCGACACGTATACGGAAAAAAAAGCGATTTACGTCGGTCTTAAATCGCTACAAATTGTAGTCGGTAAGAAACACAGTACTGGGAAAATTATTCCAAAGGGATGAGATTCTTCATATAAGATATTTCTTGAAAAAAGTTGTTCGAAGAATGACAAGGTGAACTTTATACAGATGTCATGTACTAGCGTGATGTGTATTTCTAGCAAACACCATTCTGGAAGGAATTAAGCAGGCTATATCCATCGAATACTTTCCTTGAATGTACTTGTAGAATAAACTCAAGTATTCAACCATTCTTCGATATTCGAAGAAATCAAGGTCGCTGGTCAGTTTTGGGTCTCCAATCAAGCGGATAGCTCTTTTCTGAATATAATCCAACAAATCTAATGTCTATTGGAAGTAGAGCTCCAAATATGGAGGCAGTACTCCACCGCTGGTCAAACTGGAGTATTAAATTGTTATGGAGTGTAAAGCTTTCTAGTCCGAAATAATATTTCCAGCTTTTGAGATGCTCCCCTTGCTAGGCATGTAACATGTTCAATCCAAGACATATTCGCTCCCAAATTAATGCCAAGAAATTGAGTGACGCTGCTAGAAAAATGGAATTTTTTTTTATTGTTGACCTCGCCGCTTGAGTAGGAATTTTACCCTTTTTATATCTTACAGGATATCGGCAAGGATGTCGTCATATCCGTCAACGTTGTTTAAATGCCGAAACATACATTTTTGTATTTCACAGCATCTTTTAGACAACGCGCTAGAGCTGCCACGGACGTCATTGCATTGCTGGAAACAACTACTACCTATGTACGTGACCAGGCCAAATATACTTAATTAATAAATAAAGTATATCAACCTGCCGAGATCAGAACCTGAGATCTTCTGCACCTCAAGCAAGTTACTATGCCACCTAGCCACGGGCCGCCACATGTCCCGACGTAACTCGGGCTCTGTAACATTAACATTTAAAAAAAAAACTACCGCTTGAGCATCTCCAGCGTTAAATTCTACTTGATTACTGTCCCCCCAAAATAGGATTTCTTCGGGTCTTTGTTAAATTGAACGACTCCCTGCTATCTGCGAATATTCGCATGAGAAGCGGATGTTCGAGTATTCAAAATAAATGAAGAAACAAGCGATGACTAGGACTTACACTTTCTGAGTGTTTATTTTGTCCTACGTAATACATACGGGCTTTTTCATTACTATTTTAGATCGTTTCCCTGCGCTACATACTTTTTAAATTAGTAAACATAGACTTTAACGCCTTCTGTTTTTGAAAGAAATATATCAACAAACCAAATTACAGATAAACTATTTGGCTAATGTTTAGTTAGTAGTTAGGATCTGCATCTAGATAAGGGATACATGCCAAGAAGTTTTGCTTAAAAAACTTGTTTAATTTATTTTACGGATGTACCAACTAATGTTGGTTACAATGTTTTGTTTTACAAAGACCGATTTAAGTAACTTATTTTAATCCTAAAACCTCAGTTGTTTGTAAGCTTCATACTTCTTCACTGTTTAAAAACAGGACCCGCATAGAACTTATTTTTAACCGACTTCAAAAAAAGGAAGTCGTCAATTCAATACTTATAAAAATGAAATCATTCAATAAACCGCCCTTCAATGTTCGTAGTTATCTTAGAGTAAAGCATAACATAAAAGTATGGTTTAGATGGATTGGATGAAAGGTAGGGAGGTAGAGTGCAGCTGAACGTTTAATTATCGAAATACAGTGAAGTCGGCTTATAACGAACCCGTTTATAGCGAATTTCCGGTTAAAACGAACTATTTTATAATGCACGAAAACACTTTCATCAGACCAATGCAAATTTTGATCGGTTATAACGAATCGGTTATAACGAAGTTCCGGATAAAGCCGACCAAATTTGGATGTTTTGTGTCCTTTTTAACGAACTTAGCCACTCCCTGTGCTCGATGTCGCGCGACTTGATCTAGGGAATTCACCGAAACTCGCAGTATTATTTTCAGTTCATTTGATGTGTTATGCGGTTCTAATGCATATTTGATCAAAGTAGCAAAGTGAATGTTTAAGTTTTTATTTTAAAATGAGTACACAAAAACGTAAAGCGTTTACTTTAAAAGATAAACACAATCTTATAAGGAAAATAGAAAATGGTGTTAAACAAAGTGATGTTTGCAAACAGATGAATTTAACTAAATCTACGGTTTCTACCATATGGAAGAAGAGGCAAGAAATCTTATCAATCTATGATAAAAGAAATTTTAGTTGTAAAAAAGTAAGAAGATTTACACATGAGCAAGCCGATAAAGGGCTCTTTAAATGGTTTAGTCAAAAACGACATGAACATGTTCCTATTACCGGCTATACTTTACAAGAGAAAGTTAGTGAAATGGGAAGGAAAATAGAGAACACCGAGTTTAACTGTTCTAGAAGTTGGATTCAACGATTTAAAAAGTGACATAATATTAGTGGGGGTAAGATAGTAGAAGAAACTGCAGTCACATCGACTGTTGTTAATCAGTGGCTGGCCAATGTCTGGCCGGAAATTCGAGAAAGCTATGAATATGTGGACATTTTTAATGCGGATGAAACGGGTTTGTTTTACAAGATGACGCCTGATAAGACATTAAAGTTTGTTGGAGAGAATTGTGCTGGTGGAAAATTATCAAAACTAAGGATTACTGTGCTGGTAACTGCAAATATGTCTGGAACAGAGAAAAAAAGAAAATTGTTGGTGATAAGAAAGTCCGCCAATCCCACGTGTTTTAAAAACAAACATTTACCAGCAAAGTACAAATTAAACAGTAAAGCCTGGATGACATCAGAAATTTTTAAAAACGAACTGATCGAATAAGACAAAGAATTAAAATTTGCAAACAGAAAAATATTACTTTTGATTGACAACTGTCCAGCGTACCCTGAAGTTGATCTATACCAAATAAAATTGGTTTTTATGGCTCCAAACACAAGGGCAAAACTCCAGCCTATGGATCAAGGTGTGATACATTCTTTAAAATGTCATGATAGAAAGATTTTACTTATGAAAATGTTAGAGACGATCGAAAAAGGTAAAAGTTTTTTCGTAATTCTCTTGGACGCTATAAACTTTATCAATATGGCTCTTCAAAAAGTCAGTAGAGAAACCATTGTAAACTGTTTTAAGCATGGCGGATTTTTAAGGAAGGAATGTAGATATGACTCAGATGATGAGCTACCGTTGACTCACTGGATTGAAAAACATCGAGAAGATCCTACTGATTGTTTAGCATTTGTTTACGATGCTGACATTCAACAAAGTGGAAATCGAGATTAAAAAGATGTTTAATTAGTTTAATTTTAAAGAATATGGATGTGCTGATAATGAATTAATGACAAGAGCGATATTAATTGATGATCAAATTGTGACATTAGTGACTTGTGGAAAGGTTTTAAGCGATAATGAAGACTAAGAAAATGACTGAAACTCGCAATTTTTTAGAATCTCATGAAGTTCCTGAACATATATGGAGTACTTTTGGTGACCCTGACAATTATATAAACACCATTTCTTTTTCAAGGTAAATTGTACAAACGAAAATTACTGATTTTATTGTATAAACTACCTATTTCAATGTTTTCGTTTATACTCGTATATGTACCAACATACATAATAATAACTTTAGTATGACTTGTTTTATTTTACTTTGAACGTTTTAATTTTAATGTAATAATTATTATTATTCATTTTTCTAAGCATTAGCGCCTAATCTAATTAAAAAAGTAGTGAAAAATGATATTAGATTTTGTTTACTGTTTGTAACGAACTTCGGATATAGCGAACCATTTTTAGTGATTTTCTGGAGTTTGTTATAAACGGACTTCACTGTATAAGAAAGTATTAAATTTAGATATAGGAAGATATACATTAAAAATGTTTAAACTTCTCTGTAAAATAAATACTAAATATTTAACAAATTGTATTTCGCTCTATTAAAATTACTGAAATTAATTGACCTTAAATTGACCTTAAAAATTGATTTGCGGTATTTTTTTCAGTTGAATTGGAGGTAATAATCAGTCATCTGAATCAGTCAGAATAATATTTCTGTCATGACAAAAATATATACAACTTTAAAAGGAAAAAGTCGAAATAGTAACAAGAGTGTCAGAGTAAATGACCATCAAAATATCCAGCATCTTCAAGAGGCCTTATTGTCTCCGTAATTTAACTTTAATATAGAACATTTTTAGTGAAGTGATTTGTTTTAATAGTTCTTTAACCTCTCAAGTCTCAGCTTAACTTGACTTAACGACCGATCTCAACTAAATAATAGTAAAGAACTATTTTTTTTTATAATTTATAATAACAAAAGAGACAATCGATATTTTTAGAGATTTTTAAAATATAGAAATTAACTTAAAAAATTTGCTGCTTTCTGATTATAGGTATAAAAGAAATCGGTAATCTAATAGAAAAGCTGTGAACCCGGCAACCTTGCTTGCAAATTTCCTAGGACAGATTTTGGCCTTTCAGCGCTTTTTCCATTAATGGTGCTCCATGTGGTAAAAATTTCTAATATGGAGTGAGTATTACTATAAGGGGTGGAAAGTTGGACAGTAACTGAAGCAGCCAGCAAAAGGATTAATGGTTCTGATGTAGTACCCAAGATATCCGTAACGAGTGTTACGGATATCTTGGGTAGATCATGTCGCAAATAAACAAAAATCGTCACGAACATCAAAATACGTAAATTAGAATATCGCGGACATGATATGCGTAACCATGGACTGCTTCAGTTAGTATTACAAGGAAAAGTCGTTCAAAAGAGAGGTGTTGGCAGAAGAAGAATTTCATCCTGTTTCGGGCAACAGTGGACAGAGTGAAGATAGCGCTGATGACTGCCAACATTCGGCACGGATAGGCATTTGAAGAAGAAGAAGTTTAAATGAGTTATGGACAAAACAGTTATTATATATAACCCATTACAACATGAAAGTTGGTGATTGTGTTTCCCAAAATTACTTTCTATATTAAAGAAACAATTTTGAAATGTTATTTAGAAAGAATGAATTAGATTTTTGTTTAATAGAAGTTATGACTTAGGCCGACTGAATTTATAAATAAAACTTTTGAGTACACAATATCATCCGATGAATGTGAGTTTTACTAAAAATATTTTAGGGGTTACATACACCTCGAATTTTCAAAAATTCGGGTTTTTTTACGAATTTTTATTCTCTATACTTCTAAGAATTATTTACAAAAAAAATGTTAAGAAAATTCCATTTCATTACAAAGTTATAGCATTAAATGTAACCTGGCATCAGATTGGGACTGCTACCTGTCTCAATGCACTCTTTGCAAATAATAGTCAATTTTTAATATTTATTAACTTTTTTTAAAAATCTTAATAATTCTACAAAATGTCGAGAGGTTTTTTTAATTTCTCTAATAGACAATCTTTTTTAAATAATTAAACATAAATTTTTTGGTCGAAAATTGCATACTAAAGTTTGAAATGTAAATTTTTTATTTTTGAAAAAAAACCTTCGACAAATTTTAACTACTATATTTTTTTGCAAGATTAATTTTTATTTTTGCAAATTGTAATATTTTTTGTGAAGTTATTCTGCAGACAAGGAGGCGCCATAGTTTTCATCAGTGTCCATTTAACTCGATAAAAAATAATTTTAACATTTAAAACATATTTAAAAAAAAATTCTTATAATTTAAAGTACAGGGTGAGTCAACGATAGAGTAAAGTTCATTATCTCATTTGTTTCGGGATGATGACGAAAAAATGTTAAATACAATAGTTCTAGGTAATGTTAAGGTGCACATTTTAAAATTATTTTTGAGTATACAGGATACTTCAAAAAAGTGTGGCTGATATAATATGTTTTTTATATGGAACATCCAATTTTCTAATTTATTTTTAAATTCTGCGTAAAATTAACTTTTTTTATTATTAATATTATATACCTAGACCTAGTAGTTTTTCTAATATTTCAATTTTTTTTTTAAAATACTAATTTTCAGTTTTGCAAAAAATTGCCAGTAGCGCCATTGTTTCTGAAGGTGGAATACTCATAATTGGTACGAGCGTTCTATAGAGATGAAAAAGAAGTTATATGTAAAGAAATTTGAGCTAGATGTTACAAGGTGTTCAAAATAAATATATACATTTCGACTATCTTAAATTGAAAAATCTCAAATTTTTTAAATGGCACATAGATTTTACAAAACCCTCCAACTTTTATTAAGTATGTCATATACCTATTTCTAATAGTTTTCAATTTATTTTGAATTTTTTCAATTTTTACCCTTGTTTTTAATACACTTACGCTATAACATGATAGTTGCCAAGAGAAAACAATTGGCATTGTCTATTAAGCAAGTAAAAATAGTTTAATTTGTTGTAATATGTGACGTATAAAGGTAATAGTTATGGATTTTCCTAAAAATGAATTAATTGATATGGTTTTTATATACTGGGGCGAGGCGGGAAAAAATTGTCTTTTGGCAGTAAGGTTTTACTGAGCGAAGTACCTAATAGACGTATACCATCTAGAAAATCTTTTCAGTGCTTAATGGAACGGTTTGATGGTAGTGGTAGCGTTAAGTATACAAAACGGAAAGTAGTAAACCAGAGTGTTACCAATGAAGAATAAGAAATGGTGATTTTACTTAATGTTGAAGATAATCGCGAGGTCAGCCGCCGTCAACTAGCTGACTTATCTGACACATTCCAATCTACGGCTAATCACACCACGAGAAAATACAAGTATCATCCCTTTCATATGGGACTACACCAAAAACTTCAAGACCGTGATTTTGAACGACGAGTAAACTTTTGTACCAACCATGAATGGAGAAATAGAGGCCGATCCAAATTTTTATCCAAAATAATGTCTTCTGATGAAGCTATTTTTCGCAGTAATGGAGCAGTTAACAGCCATAACATACATTATTATTCAACAGTTAATCTATTTTGGGTCCGGGAAGTTCAAAACCAAAACCACTGATCGCTTAATGTATGGTGTGAAATATTAAATTTTCAAATTATTGGTCCATATTTTTTCCGCGAACCGCTTAACGGGTTTAGATATCTAAATTTTTTGCAAAACGAATTATCCTAGCTTCTTGAAGAAGTTGATAACTTTGAAAGGGAACAAATGTAGATTCAACAAGACGGAGCTCCACAAAAATGGATCGGTAGGGATGGATTCATTCAGTGGCCCCCTCGATCATGTGACTTAACACCTTTAGACTTCTTTTTGTGGGGCTACATTAAAGATCGTGTTTATGTGAATCCCCCTACAATACCAGTAGATATGAAAAATAGGATATGGGATGCGTGCAGGACAATAACGCCTTTTATGCTAAAGAAAGTGAAGGAAAATATACTAAAACGACTAAACATGTGTATTCAAGTAGACGGGCATATTTTTGAACATTTATTACGTCATAATGATTAATCATTAGATAAGTTAAACTATATTAAAATTATTATTAACTATTTGTTTATGTTTTCACAATAGCATAAGTGTATTAAACACAAGGGTAAAAATTGAAAAATTCAAAATAAATCGAAAACTACTAGAAATAGGTATATGACATACTTAATAAAAGTTGGAGGGTTTTGTAAAATCTATCAGAAAAAATAATAATATAGAGGGAGTGCCATTTAAAAAATTTGAGATTTTTTAATTTAAAACAGTCGAAATGTATACATTTATTTTGAACACCCTGTAGCATTTAACTCAAATTTCTTTGCATCTCTATAAAATGCTCGTACCAATTATGAGTATTCCACCTTCAGAAACAATGGCGCTACTGGCAATTTTTTACAAAACTGAAAACTAGTATTTAAAAAAAAAAATGAAACTACTAGGTTTAGGTATATAAGATTATTAATAAAAAAGTTATAAAATTTTACGTAGAATTTAAAAATAATTTATAAAATAGGATGTTCGATTTAAAAAAAAAAATGTTATATCGGCCACACTTTTTTGAATCACCCTGTATACTCAAAAATAATTTTAAACTGCGCACCTTAACATTCCCTAAAACTATTGTATTTAATATTTTTTTTCGTCATTCCCGAAACAAATGAGATAATGAACTTTAGTCTATCGTTGACTCACTCTGTACAATAAAAAAAGATAATTGACAT
Source organism: Pachyrhynchus sulphureomaculatus (assembly GCA_019049505.1). NCBI lineage: Eukaryota > Metazoa > Arthropoda > Insecta > Coleoptera > Curculionidae > Pachyrhynchus > Pachyrhynchus sulphureomaculatus. The sequence continues at coordinate 110,473,794 of CM032456.1, read as the reverse complement.
TCTTTTGCATTATTCACTTAATAACCTTTGAAATATTTTTTCTTAAATACACATACTTTTCGCAGCGCCTAGATGTATGCAACCCCTTAATTACTTTTAATAATAAATTATAAGTTATTTTTTTAAACCTAATACTGTAAATGAATTGAAACATAATATATTTGTTAAAAGAATATTTGAATAATTTCCAAAATAATTCATTGTTCATATTATAAAACTGTTTTATTGTGTGTTTATATTAATACGAATTAGTTTACAATTTTAAATTGGCTTAGGTTTTTGTTTGTCTTAAAATATGACGAATCAAAAATTTAAATAAAGTAATATTATTACTTACATACATTTTTTTATATACCAGCGAAACTAATATAGTCTATAAAAAAAAAATAACGCATTTTGTCTAATTTTATGATTTAGAAATTATTTTAGCGCCTTTAAGCTTTAAAAAATTCTTATATCATTTTGCCACATTCCACACACATGCATTCGAGGTGGAGGATAAGTTTTTTTGGTGAAAATTCTACAGCTAATCTAATCATTAGATGACCAAGTTATTTTTGGTTAAGAGGTTACATTCGCCTGGGCGCTGCAAAAAGTATGTATACTTAAAAAAATATTTTAAAGTTTATTAAGTGAATAATACAAAAGAATGGCGATTATATATTTTTATTGTTCTTTAAATTATAAGATTTTTTTTTTATATATGTTTTAAATGTTAACATTACTTTTTATCAGGTTAAATGGACCACTGATGAAAACTATGACACCTTCTTTTCTGCAGGACAAAATAAAAATTAATCTTGTAAAATAATGTAGGGGTACTTTTTCAAAAATAATAAATTTACTGTATTATAAACTTCAGTATGCAATTTTCGATCAAAAAATTTATGTTCATTAAAACATAAATTTTTTGGTCGATTATATAAAAAACCTCCCGACATTTTGTAGAAAGAGTAATTAAGATTTTAAAAAGTAGTATTTTTTTTTTATCGTGCACCTAAGTAGGGATTTTACCTTTTTTCATATCCTGAGGATACCGGCGGGGATGTCGTAATATTGCAGATAGTGTCTGAAAACAGGTAGCAGTCTCATTACGACTCCAGGTCATATTTAATGCTATATTCTTGTAATGGAATGGAATTTTCTTAATTTTTTTTTTGAATAATTCTTAGAAGTACAGAGAATAAGAATCCTTGAAAAAATAGAATTTTTGAAAATTCGAGGTGTATGTAATCCTTAAACAGTTTTTTTCTTTTATAAAGGCATGTTTAAGCGATCTAATTTAATCTTAAAACCTCTTTTCCTCGATAATTCTAAAAGCAACACTTCAATTATAGGTACAACGTATTAACAATTGTAAATCCATCAAAAAGCACCATTTAAAAAGCATTTAATTAGCTTTTTATAGTTCAGTTCTGTGCTGTGGAATATGAAAGTTAACTGAAAATTGCAATCACGTGCGAACACTCGGAAGCCGAGGTCGGATGTTACATGGAAATGGGTGGGAAGTGGTTCTTATATTTCAGTTTAGTTTCACGAATTAAATTAAAAACAAATTAGTTGCCTTTTTTCGACTTTCGTGTATGAAAGGATTTTGGCGCAAATTAAAAAGAGTGCTTTTTTTAGTTCTTGCTTTTCTTGTTAATTAGTGGATTTTCTTTCATTTCGTTTAATAAGTACAACACATTGTGCAACTTTGTACTCATTTCAGGTCTCTCCAATCGAAAATCCTTATAGAGGAGCTGTTTTTTTCTTCCATTTGCCAGTCATGAGCACCAATGCATGCTGGCGTATACAAGATATTCACTAAGTTGACGGGGTTACATACATACACCTCGAATTATTCGATTTTTGTACGGATTTTTATTCTCTATACTTGTATTAAAAAAAATTAAGAAAATTCCATTCCATTACAAAGTTATGGCATTAAAAGTGACCTGGCGTCGGATTGGGACCGCTACCTGTCACAATGCAATATTACGTCAATTTTTAATATTTTTTAACGTTTTCTTTTTTAAATCTTAATAATTACTTTTTCTACAAACTGTCGAAAGGTTTTTCAATTTCTCTAATAGAAAAATTTTTTATAAATAATTGAACATAAATTTTTTGGTCAAAAATTGCATACTAAAGTTTAAAACATCGTAAATTTTTTATTTTTAAGAAAAAATCCTTCGACAATTTTTCACTACTACATTCATTTACAAGATTAATTTTTTTTCAGGATTCAGGAGCGGAAAATCCTGTAACGGCACAGTATTTGTAGTCAGATAAATTACTAAAAAATCAATGAGTATAACAGACCAGCGTTCTTATGCTTTATAGATTTGGTAAAAACATTTGACAGAGTACAGCTGCAAGACGTAGTGCACACACTTTATGACAAGAATATTCCATTGGATATAATAAAACTAATTGAGAAACATTTACAAAAGAAATAAATAGAAGTGAGAGTAAATTCGGAGTTAACTGAACCCATAGAGGTAACAACTGGTATTAGACAGGGAGACTCACTGAGTCCCCTACTGTTTAACATTATATTAGATAAAATAATTAAACAGGTAAAAACAAAAAAAGCTATAAAATGGGCAATAAAGAGATAAAAATATTGTGTTACGCCGACGATACTGCCCTAGTCGCTGAGAATGAAGATGACTTGCAGAGATTATTACATCAGTTTAATACCAACAGCAAAGAAATTTAATATGGAAATATCGGCTGAAAAAACCAACTCAGTAGTTATCTCCAAAGAACCAATTAGGTGCAACCTAGAAATCGATAATCAGATTATAGAACAGATGATGACAAATATTTAGGAATTAAATTATCATATAACAACAACATAGAGGAAAAAATAAAAGAAAAATAGTAAAAGCCAATGGACTAACAGGATGCTTGAATGACACTATTTGGAAAAACAAATACTTGAGAACAGAAGTAAAATCTCGTATAAATAAATCTGTAGTTCGATCAGTTATGGCCTACACAGCAAAGACAAGACCAGAAACACGCAAAACTTAGAGATAGTTACAAACAAGTGAAATGAAAACATTAAGAAGAATTGAACGAAGAACACTAGGCTAGAGAAACAAATGACAACATAAGGCACATATGTGAAGTAGAGGACATTAAGAGGTGGATAAGAAATAAAAAACAAGAATGGAACCAACACATAAATAGAATGTCCGAACGACGATTAGTAAAAATAGCTCGAGATAAATCACCGGTGGGCAGAAGGAGTATAGGCCGCCCACGAAAAAGATGAAACGACGACCTATAACGACGATACATTAAGGAAAAATAGGCAGGAATGCCTAATATAAAGAAGAATTTTTATTTTTGCTGATTTTTTGAGAAGTTATCTTGCAGACAAAGAGGTGCCAGAGTTTTCATCAGTGGTTCATTTAACCCGATAAAAAATAATTTAACACATATTAAAAAAAAAATTCTTATAATTTAAAGTACAATAAAAATATATAATCGTTATTCTTTTGTATTATTTACTTAATAACCTTTAAAATATATTTTTTAAATATACATACTTTTTGCAACGCCCAGAGTTGACTGATTAATTGGTTGTAGGCGAGATAGGCGATTGTGCCTATTTGTGCACTACAGCCTCTTCGTTTGTTGTGCTCCCCTCTCTTGGTTACATCAGAGTCATCCCTTTAAGAAGGGTTATTATTTTCCTTTCAAGTCCTTCATGTTGTAATTTATCGCCACGATGTAGATCTATCTCCGAACAGTTTTTGCTTGTTCCCAGGTCTAGCACACTCATATAGGATATGCATAGAGGGTTCTCCCTCACACAGTCTGCGTGTCGTGGGACCATTGTAGAAACTCAATTTCTGTACATGTTTCCTCAGGTGACAGTAGCCGGTGATCAGTCCCATCACTAATTTGATATGAGCCCTTGTTAAACAAAGGTTGACAGTTGTTAATTTCATTGAGGGGCCGCCAATTACGTCTTTCCCCAGATGTTGCGAACTAAGGTTCTAGATGTTGCTGATATGACCATCGGTTGTCGTTTTTACCACGTAGTTTGTTATACTAAGCGCTGGCTCCAAATCTATGTATGGTTTTTAACCTCGAATGTCCTAGAACTCACAGTAGTTCAACCCTGTTATTTCCGGAGGATACTTCTAACAGGTCACGTTTGGCCTCCATCGTGATCTTGGAGTTGGCATCATAGACATCTAAAGCCTTTAGAGCAGCTTCATTGTCTGAGAGAATATATATTTTTTGGTTGCGGTAGTCCTGTCTAATGACGACATAATTCATTTTTGGTAGATGCGATTCTAGCGACTCAACAAAAAATCGGTAGAGGGAACCTTTGTCTATGACACATTTTAGTAAAAGTATCAGTCAATTCCGAACTTTCGTCGAAATCACGTAAAATCCAAAATGAATCACTTGTTTGCGAGTCGGTTCGGGTTCCCATCCAAAGGGGTTTAAAATGACACATTCCGCAGCCGCTAAATATATTGAAAATAGGTGTCGTTTGTGAAGAAGTGGGTAAATCCTTTTAACAAGACGAAAAATGTCCATGACTTGCCAAAATCGTGTCTTTGTTTTCATGGGATCCGAAATTGACACTGCGTCATGGAGCGCCAAAATTAAGAAAATCGGGTTTGAATGTGTCCCATAAGACCATTCCACAACATCTTCGTGCTCATAATCTCAAATTCCGAAGCATGTTGAAGAAACCTTTGCTGGGGCGAAAATCAACTCGCGAAGCGGCTCGCTTTGGCCCATGATAAGATACTAAAGTGGCCCTCACAATTACCAGACGCCAACTCTATTGAACACGTTTAGTCTCATGTAAAGGGAAAGCTCAGAGGAAAGACTTTAAGGACTTTGACTCGGTTGTCTAACGAGATTCGAAAAATTTACAGAGTATGCAGAAAATCTCGTCGATAGCATCCCCCGAAGATGCCAGACGATTGTTGTCCCAGGAGGCAATTGGACACCATACTAAAGTAATTACGTTCGTAGTTAACACACCAAAAAATACATTGATGGCAAAAAATGTTCTCGAAATACTTTTTTTCAAGAATACGAGTGGTCACGTTCTTAGTTGACACAGTATATTGCGTAAATTTCTGTCAAAATCATGTTGTACTTGTCCCTAGTGGAATGCTAGCGTCTACTCTGCTCAATGTTTTTGATCTCTCTGTATAATAAACCAGATCCGTTGCCTTCGTCGGAGTCTCTACCTTAATCACTAAATTGGGACTTCTTGTTACTTCCATTGCTAAAGGGAATTCGTGAAAAAATTGCCCTTCGAGATTTATCCAATTCATTACGTTTTAGGCCCATAGACCATCAAAAATAGAGTTTTCCATTTTCGTTTGTCTGTCCGTTGGTACCTATGTCGATATATTCGTCGGTCTGCTTGTTAGTCTGTCTGTCGGTCTCCCTACTGGTCTATTTGCCGATGTATCTGTCGGTCTATCTGTCAGTGTGTCGGCACCATAACTCTTACATGAAATGAAATGTCGATTGTCAATATACTACGCATATAATATTTGAAATAGGAGAGAAGCCTTCAGTTTTTTTTAGTGACATCATTTCAAAGAAGGAGGTGAAAGGGGCGGGGTAGAAACACTTTATTATTTTTTTCATTATTACTCTTATTAAAATATACTTGTAAACACGTTATATTATATCTGTGAACACGTCTTAGTCAATACAGTCAACAGTTGAACTTAATTTGTTTCATATTCGCACGAACTTCGTTCATAGGAAGCAGATGTGGGTATTATTTTGAGGCAATTTCAGGCCAAATTGTTGGTTGTTTGATTGTAGGCGGGGTAGCCGATTGTGCCTGTTGGTGCACTGCAGCCTCTTGGCTTATTGTGCTCTCCTCTCTTGGTCATATGATCGCCGTCCTTTTAAGAATGTTTATTAGCTTCCTGGCAAGCCCTTTATGTTGTGATTTTTGCTTCGAACAGTTTGTGCCTGTTCGGGTTAATGTCGCACATTTATATAGAATGTGCATAAAGGTGTTTTCCTCTTCACTACATAATCTGTATATCGTGGGACAATTGTGAACACCCATTTTCCATAAACGTTTTCTTAGGTGACAGTACCCGGTAATTAGTCCCACCAAGTGTTAGTTTCTTTGAGGGGGCATCACGTCCCTCGCATCTCTTTGGTCAGATAGTGCGAGCCAACGATCTAGATGTTGCTTTTATTGGTTTGGCTTACCAAACGCTTGGCTCACCAAATTGCTCCCGAACAGGTCGAGTTTGTGAAGGAACGTGGCAGCCGCGGAGAAATTTTGAATGTTCCCCAGCTTATAGAAAAAGCACGGGAATACTACACTCCTATGTATTTAGGCTTCGTGGACTATAAGAAGGCTTTTGACAATGTTAAATTGCCAAAACTATGGAATGTTCTTCGAGAGATGGGTGCACCAATCCAACTTATCACGCTCATCAGACGACTATATAAGGACTATACATATAGTATTAAGATTGAAGATGCCGTTTCTAGTAAATCTAACATCCTTAAAGGCGTCCGTCAAGTTTGTGTCGTCTGGCCCCTACTATACAACATATACAGTGAATATATGATGAGGTTAGTCTTAGAAAACTGGAAAGGGGCAATTGGATTCGGCGGAAGGATGTTCTCTAATCTTCGTTTCGCTGATGACACCGTACTCATTGCTGGCAGTTTACACTCACTAGAAAACACTAGTCTAGACTTTAGGCTTAAAATCAACAACCAAATTATGATGATTGGCCGAGAAAACGAACAACGTGGGAAATTTACTAGAATTGGTAAATACGAGGTGATAGAACAATATAGATGTCTTAACTCAACTTTACATGACTCCGGCACTTGTGAAGTGGAAATTCGCAGACGTATTGAATTGGGACGATCAACTGGGACGATGACCCAATTGGCAAATTGTGGAGAGATACAAACCTAACAAGAACCACCAAAATTCAACTTGTTAGAACATTGTTTTTTTTCTGTTTTGGCCTCTTGTTCAGAGACTTGGGTAATTCGTACTGCTGACCAACGCCGTATACATGCTTTTGGGAGGTGGTGTTGGCGGCGTATGCTTAGAATACTTTGGGCTGCGAAAAGAACAAATAACTCCATTTTAAATGAAATCAAAAAATCAAAACATAGCAGCGTCTCTTCTTTCTGATGTACGACGGTATATTAAAATTTCTTGGTCATATTAATAGCAGCAATAATTTTAAAAAAAAATTGATTGTTCAAGGAAAATCATCTGAAAAACGTAAACGTGGATGTTAACCATCTCGCTGGACAGATGCAATCTGTAAGCTAATTGATATGAGATTGCAAATCGCAACCCAAGACACCAATAACCGGCAAGGATGTCGTCGTATTGTGTACAGAGTCATCCACAACATGAATGAAAAAGTTTCATAACAACTACACATCGGACACGATGTTAAACTAAGAAGAAGATACCAACGCTGATTCTGGCCCCTGTATGGTTGTTTAGCTCCCAATCTAGCTGATTCGTTCACTTTTTCATTGCCCTTTATAAGGCCAAATGATTATAATTTTTTAATTATTCAATACTTTATTTCATCACTATTAAACGAAGGTAAGTTTTTAAGTTCTTGCTATATTCGGTATACATTGTAAAGCATAATAAAAAATCGTCCTCTTTACATAATGGTAAAGTAGAACGAATTGTACGAAGTACGCACTCCTAATACTCCATCGTAGGCTGACACAGCAGCCACAAGCCGATAGAGTGGTTGACAAAGTCAAAACTTCAGCGCAGGCGGCGCAGTTTTCGAGGGATCCCCTCAGGCATATATCGTTTAATGTAAAACAACCGAAAACAGACAAAAGTTCATATTTCAGCAGTCTACCCATTACTTTCTCTGAGCCTGCATTTAAGTGTTGACTTTGTCATCTACTCTGTCGGCTTATGGCTGCTGTGTCAGCCTACGATGGAGTATTAGGTGTGGGTACTTGGTACGATTCGTTGTATTACCATTACGTTCCGTGAGTACCTGGACTAGTAAATTCTGTTGTCTTGTTTGCCATTCCTAGCCCGACTGATGAGCCATGATACGGCGAAACGCGTCTCGGGATGGATTGACAAATAAAAGAGCAGTGGATAAACGGTTGAAATATGGAATTTGTATGTTTTAAGTAGTTTTACATTAAACCACAATCCTCTTTACAATTTAATGATCTCAAATCCTTATTTTTTAGTCCACGTCTTAATTCTGGGTGTTTCGATAAAAAAATATTTGTATACAGTTATTTTAGGTATGACTAAAGAGTATTTAGCCAAATTACATGAGCAAACATACCAACAAAAATAAAACTATTATGCTTTTAAATTTAGATCGTGTAAGAATAGTACATCGATCTAAATTCGTTGGCTATAAAACTAGTTTATATGAATCACGCGTACAAGTGTTTCGCGAATTCATTATCACAAATTTTACGTACGGAATTAAATTTATTTCTTGACAAAGCTAGGATACATACATATTAAAAATTATTCCCATCTAAGGATGGGGAGTCTTGCAATAACGACTTTAGGAACATTCCAATGGTTCCCTTTGCTTCCAAAATTTTCTATTTCATAATTTCAAATTACTAAACATTTTAAGAGGTTAATTTGTTTTATGTACGTGTCTGAAAAGTTCTTGGCCTAACAATAAAAGGATTTTTTTTGACGTGAAATATGTTTTACTTTCAATATAATCTCCTGAAACTTTGATACATTTATTCCAATGTTTTTCCAATAATTTAATACCATCCACTAAGTGCGATTCCGGAAGATCTGCAAAATATCCATCCACGGCTGCAATAGCTTCGTCAATTGATGTAAAATGCTTTCCAACCAGGAATTTTTTCAGGTTTAGAAACAGATAATAGTCAATGGGAGCCAAATCTGGTGAATATGCTAGATGTTTGAGCAATTCGTATTTTAATTCGTTGAATTTTGCAATCGTTAAAACACTTGTATGAATACGTGCATTGTCTTGATGAAAAATGATTGTTCTCTTTTTTAAAGTAGGTCTTTTCTAACGAATCTTTGCATCCAACTGATCCAAAATGTTACAATAATATTCAGAGTTAATTGTGGTACCTTTCTGAAGATAATCGACCAACAAAACACCTTTGTAATCCCAAAAACTGTTGTCATAACTTTTCCTGCTGAGGGAACCAACCGTCTTGCCTTTTTTTGGTGCATTTCTACCGGCTTCAATACATTGTTTCGACCGTTCTTTTCGCTCTGGTGTATAGTGGTGGATCCAAGTTTTTTATCAACAGTTATAAAACGACACCTAAAATCCATTTTATTTTATTTAAAACTTGAGAAATACGCATTCGAATGCATTTTTGGTCAATTTTCAGCAAATGCAGCACCCATCTTGCACAAAGCTTTTTAATATGTATTTCTTCATGCAAAATATTTTCAATTCGTTCTTTTGAGACGCCTATGGCCTCACCTATTTCACGCACTTTCACTCGTCGGTCATCTAACATCGTCGAACTTCGTGTGGATCATCTTCAAGGCTTGTACGCCAGATTTAAAAAGAGCAGCCCATTTTTTTACAGTGAAGGTGATGCATCCTTATAAACTTTTAACAATTTCGGATGAATTTCTGTTGGTGTTAAACGATCCAAAACAAAGAATTTAATCACTGCACGATATTCAATTTTTTCCATTTTTAAAAACATCATTGATACGTCAATATTAAACAGCTGCTACTACTCGACTGAATTGAGCGATCGAGATAAAATTTTACATGTGTTTATATAAAGAATGGATATTTCCAATACAATTATGGTTTCACAGTTTCTAACACCATCTATGTGTCAGGCCGAGGTAGATCAATGTAGCTTCAAAGTTACCAAATTTACTCTCTTTGTAATCAATAAATTGTTAATCAGCATGATTGAGAGACAAGGTAGGGTTAGTTATACTTGAGAAACCTTCTGTCATGTAACTCCAGGTTTTTAATGTGTGTTTCATAACGTTGTTAGTGAAAAACTCTAATATTACAATTTTCATTGCAACGGTGAGAAGTTCTATGCATATTCTATAATGATGATTTATAATAAATTCAGTCCCAGAAACAGATACAACTAACCAAATGCCTCAATACCACACAAACTCTAGAAATATCTCTAAAAACCTTTGGTTAGTTGGTTGGTTGTACGTGGGGTAGGGGAGTATGCCTGTTTGTGCACTGCAGGTTCTTGGCTTATCGTACTCCCCTCTCTTGGCTACATGACTGTCACTCCTTTAAGAAGGTTTATAAGCTTCCTTCCAACCCCTTTATGTGGTAATTTATCGCCACGATGTAGATCTCTAAACAGTTTATGTCTGTTCTGAGTTAAATCCGCACATTCTTACAGGATGCACACAGAGGTTTCTTCCTTTTTTTTATGGGACTAGCACACGTGCTGCAGGGAAGTCCCTAAAGCGCTACAGGAGCGACACGTGTGCGGAAAAAAAAAAAGCGATTCACGTTGTTCTTGAATCGCTGTAAATTGTACTCGAAGGGAAACACAGTCCTGGGTAAATTATTCCAAAGTGATGATGTTCTCCATATAAAAGATTGCTTGAAAAGCGTTGTACGAGGAGTAACAAGCTGAACCTCATACGGATGTGAAGTATTAGCGCGACGTGCATTTCTAACATGTACCGCTCTGGGAGGAATTAAGCGGGCTACATCCTTCGAACACTATCCATGAAAATACTTGTAGAATAGGCTCAAGTCGTCAACCGTTCTTCGATGCTCCAGGGAATCAAGGCCGCCGGTCAGTTCCGAGTCTCCAATCAGACGAACAGTTCTTCTCTGACTAGAATCCAACAAATGCAATGTATGTTTGAGAGCGGAGTCCCAAACTTGGAGCAGTATTCCATAGTTGGTCGAATTTGAGCTTTGTAAAGAATTAACAGTTGTTGTGGAGTGTAAAGCTTTCTGGTTGGAAATAATATTTCCAACTTTTGAGAAGCTCTCCTTGCTATCCCTGCGACATGTTCATAACAGGCCATATTTACTCCCAAATCAACGCCCAACAAATTGAGTGACGATGGTAGAGGAATGGAGTGCCCCGCCATAACTATGTCGGGTTCAGCAACGTTAACTTTTTTAGAAAAAACTGCCACCTAGGTTTCTGTAGCGTTAAATTCCACTTGATTACTGTGACCCCAAGATAGAATTTCGTCCAGGTCTTTGTTAAGTTAAACGACTTCCCGCTGTCTGCGGATATTCGTTGGAGTAGCCGATGTCTGAGCGTTCAAGTGAATGAAGAGATAAGCGTATTGTCATTTGCAAAGCTGTAGATTGGGTTTGCGGTATTTTCTGTGAAATCGTTAATGCAAATGAGAAAGAGAGTAGGAGATAGTATGGAGCCTTGGCGCACACTCTTCTTGTCGTGCAACCATTGTGGATACTTATTGTCTGTAAATATTTCCAGAGGTGACAGTGGCCAGTGGTCAGTCTTACCACTAGTCTTGTGTGGGCCCTTATGAAACAAACGACGTCAATTGTTAGTTTCTTTGAGAGGCCGTCAATTACGTCCCTCGCATGTCTTTGGCCCGATGTTGGAAGCCAACTACCTAGATGTCGCATTATATCAACATCTGTTGGTTTGTTGTTTTTACTACCTATACTAAACGCTTGCTTGCTCCACGGTTGTCGTTCTCTATTCTGTTCTCGTCCACCATACTGCAACTTCGTATGTAACCATGGGTTTAATGACCGTGACGTATAAACATCCGCCTTTGGTTTAAGGCTCCAAGTTTTCCCCAAATAACAAACCACAAAAATGAATGTTTCAAAAAAGAGTAAAATGACTGTCTGGATGTCCAACTTTTGGCAGCTAATAGTGGCCATGTTGGTTGGCAGATGTTTGACATCTGATGTCAGTTGTGTTTAGTAAGGTTTGCCATTCAATCATAAATTGTTTCACGTTAAAAGTTGAATTTATTTTGGCACCAGATGCATCTGAAAAATAAAATAAGTGTAAAAAAATTATTTTATTTTTCGGATGGATCTGGTGCCCAACACAAAAGTAAATTCAATTTTTCTAATTTGTTAAAGCATAAGTTAGATTTTAATGTAGAAGCGGAGTGGCATTTTTTTGCTACTTTGCACGGTACAGGTGCGGTATAGGTGGTATCGTAAAACGCCAAGCAAGGTTAGTTCAAATTGATGGGCGAAGATCTGTATATTTGGGCTCGAAAAATATAAAATTTGATTATTGTACAAATCTGCAATATGAAACTCATGCTAAATTCCTGAAAACTCACTTTAAGCGAGCACAATAAATTCCAAAAACACGTTAATTCCACAGTTACGTGCCAATTAATGAAAAGACATTGTGTGGTAAAATTTATAGTGTTCCGTTTCACGAATTTTCACCCATATATAAAAGGTTTTCCATTAGGGATGTCCGACTTTTGACAGCTAACTTAGCCGTGAATGTTTCAAAAAAGAGTAAAATGACTGTCTGGATGTCCAACTTTAGGCAGCTAATGGTGGCCATGTTGGTTGGAAGATGTTTGACATCTGATATCAGTTGTGTTTAGTAAGGTTTTCCACTCAATCATGAATCGTTTCACGTTAAAAGAACGCTTGGAAATTGTCCAAAATTACTACGCAAATTCGCGTTCAGTTTGCGCTATACAAAGAGCAATTCGATCAAAATATGGTCGTCATTCTGCTCCAAATGATCGTCCTATTCAGTGTATAATAAAAAAGTTTGAAAGTGAGTTCACTCTCCACGATAAAAAAAGGTGCCTCAACGTATAAGAAACGCTCGCAGTGAAGAGAATATCGCCGCCGTTCGAGCCAGTGTTCGTGAGAACAGCAATGTGTCGATTCCGCGCCGTTCTCAAGAGTTAGGCCTATCTCAGACGACAACTTGGCGAATTTTGCGATTGGACTTGGGTTTGCATCCATATAAGATAGTATTGGCCCAAGAACTATAGCCTACGGACCATCGTTTGGGCGGGAATTCGCCAATTGGGCTCTGGAGATGATGGAAGCCGGCAGTCAATTTCATGAGAAAATTATCTTCTCCGATGAGGCCCATTTCTAGCTCAATGGCTTCGTTAATAAGCAAAATTGCCGTTATTGGAGCACAAGTGATTCATGAGAATCCTTTGCATTAGCAAAAAATCACAGTTTGGTGTAAATTATGGCACGGAGGCATCACCGGATCTTATTTCTTCAACATGAGGAAAGAGCTAACATTACCGTGAATAGCGAGCGCTATAACTCGATGCTGCAGGAATATTTGTTCCCAAAATTTGACGAAATGGTCGCAGAAGACTTTTATTTCCAACAGGATGGCGTACCGCCTCACATTTCCGGCCCAAACATGGTTTTATTGAGCGCCAAGCTAGATGAGTCATTAATTTCACGAAATGGCACTACCGCGTGGCCGCCGAGATCGGGCGATTTAACGCCTTTGGACTATTTTCTTTGGGCGCCATATTAAATCACAAGTTTACAGCAACAAACCAGCAATTCTTGATACCCTTGAAGCCAAGATTCGTCGTACCATAGCCGGCGTAAGGCCGGAAATGCTGGCCCGAGTCATGGAAAATTGTTGTAAGGGGATTCGTGTTTGCAAAAAGTGCCGCGGCGGCCATTTGAGCGATATCTTGTTTAAATCTGGTATAAAATTTCCCTAAATAAAAGTTTCAGAATGAGTTTTGCTTAAACACTCTTTGTTTTATTCAATTTTAAAGTTATGACGCTCTTAATGGAAAACCCTTTATATACAAAATTTGTAATCGATATATCATCTTATTGGAGAGTTATGGAGCCACAGACACAGACGCACAGAATCTCATATCTTTTATAATCTAAGGGCCCAGAAACTTAAAAAATTAAATTATACATTACTTCGCTTAGAAACGGAAATAAAAAAATAATGAAGCCAGCGGCCGACAAGTTACACAACGACTTGCCGTTTTTTGTAAAAAGAAAGGAAACATGTCAGCGTAAAACAGAAGCATTTTACCCATATGTTATTATGTTAAAAGGCAGACATTCCTAAACTATTATCATGATAAACAAAACCACCTAATACTTCCGTAATAATTACCTAAGATGCGCTGAAATTCCGTGCCAAACAAAAATAGATTCTTTGTTGGTACGTTTGTGCGGTTTGGGCCTATTTCAAGTGGAATTTCATGCATGCCTTTGTTCCTGGCATGCAAGAGGTTATAAATGAGTATATGAGTGTCCGAAGTATGTTTTCTTGAGTTATTTATAAAACTAGTGAAGTGGAGCAAGTGGAGAAGAAAATTACTTTCGAGTTTATTAAGAAAATGTTTTTAAGACAATTTTCTTACTAAAGGCTTAAGGTTTTTATATTTTATAAGTTGTTAAGTATTGTTTATTATACTGGCAATATAGTCCGTAAACAAAAAAAGGATGATTTACCCAATACTTTCTTTACAAACATCTTTTTGCCTGTGTGCCTTTTTAAGTGTTCCACAGACAAAGGGGACTTACAGTTTAATGCCGGTTCCGAACGGCCAGAGCGAGGGAGCTTTACTAGACATGATACTACGAGTTGTTGCCATTACCTTCCCGAGAAAGGCAACCGTCATGTTGTAAAGTTTTTTTTTATTTATTATTTCCCGAGTCAAGATTCCGGCATAAGAGGTGGAGACCTTACCCACCACGCTATGGCCGCCTCCACATTACAAACATGCAGTTCTAAAATAAGAGCTGAATTTGACTTTCTCATATCCAATAACAACAAGACATTATTCACAAGAAAAATTTGAGCAGAAGAAAAACTTCAGAGACATTTACAACTGAAAACTAGCATGTTTTTCTATACGCTACTTCTGCTAAAATTAAAAATAACAAAAAAAATCGGATTACTAGTCCCAAGAACTCCTATTGAAGCAACCCCTTCTAAACCCTCTCCCTTACCCATTTGAACCTTTTTATGTTTGACTATAAATAATTATGTTTGTTTTATTATTGCAGCCAAAAACCAAAAAATCTCATAATACTGTTAAAACTACTTAAAATTAAAAAAAAAAAAACACTTGAGGAGAGAATGAATAATTTTGACATTAAGGTGTACACATTGTTTTTGCTTTAAAAAAAATGACGTAGAAAAAATATGTATAAAGCAAACCCTCTAAGAGCTCTTCCTCCACCCTTTTAACCCCTTACATGTTTGAGGATAAATAATTATCAATTATTGCTACTGACAACTAGGAAAAATTTTGACAATACTAGTGATACTATTCAATATTTAACAATCCACATTCTTTCACCCATGTTCCTGAATTGCTCAAAGACTATAGGTCCCATTCTACTTGAATTGCTGTGTATGTATCAAATTAAAAATCGATGATTCATTTCAATCAAGAAATTTCGGGCCGACAGAAATAAGGAACTATGCTTGTCTTGATTTAGGGATCCTGAAACATGAAGAGATGCAATATATATAGAAGTTCTATAAAGCAATATGGGTAACATGAAACGGAGACAGTACAGGGTGAATCAACGATAGAGTAAAGTTCATTATCTCATTTGTTTCGGGAATAACGAAAAATTGTTGAATACAATAGTTTTAGGGAATGTTAAGGTGCACAGTTTAAAATTATTAAAAAAAAACACATGTTATATCGGCCACACTTTTTTGAAGTACTCTGTATACTCAAAAATAGTTTTAAACCGTGCACCTTAACATTCCCTAAAACTATTGTATTTAACATTTTTTTTTCGTCATTCCCGAAGCAAATGAGATAATGAACTTTACTCTATCGTTGACTCACCCTGTACAAATAAAATTGTAACAGTAACATCGGAAGGGTACAATGAAAATAGTAATCAGAATAGTAGGGAAGACTCTTGGAAACCGAATGAAAGGAGCGACAGCATTAAGAAAATATAGATAATAGATAATTAAAATGGGTCGGTTTTCAACAAAAAAATACAATGGAATAAATGGAATGCACAGTTAATCATAAGAGGCAAGTCACTATTAGAAGGAAAAAAAATGGGTAAACACCGGAAACGCAACTTTCCGTAGATAAGGCGAAGATGGTAGTAAATAGGCAATTGTATCAATAACATTGAGCAAGAATATTCTGAAAAGTTAGAGTAAAAATAAACCGTGAAAATGCCTAAAATTAAATTCAAGCCGGTGTTCAGTTAGCTGAGAAATTTCTTATTACAGTTAGGAAATTTCCCCGTCAGAGTGGCTTATTTATGAAGCAGTATTATTACGTCTAGATTTTTTTCCATAAATGTGCTAATCTTATCTGCGAAATATAAACCACAATATATTTAATTCTAATAACCATATTAGCTTTTAGACTTATATGTCAACACACAAACTTTTAATTAACTCTGAGGAAGATATCTCTCGCTTATGGAAGATCATAAGCATAAGCGTAAAAGATAATAACAAAAAGTTATTAACAAAATTAGGTTAAATCTATTCAATGAGCGTAGAGTCCCAGTTAATGAGCTTGCTTTCAAGAAACGAGGCAAACATCGAAATTTCTCGCAGGAACTCGTTAAAATGTCAAACAATGTTTTGTTAGGCTGCTGCGGGGTGTACATAACAAAAGCGTAAGAAGTTTTAATAAAAGGTCGTTAAAATGGGGGGCATTGCCTTTAAATTTAATATAAAAGGTCGCCACTGGGAATTTGCAACAAACGACGTCAATTGTTAGTTTCTTTGAGAGGCCGTCAATTACGTCCCTCGCATGTCTTTGGCCCGATGTTGGAAGCCAACTACCTAGATGTCGCATTATATCAACATCTGTTGGTTGTTGTTTTTACTACCTATACTAAACGCTTGCTTGCTCCACGGTTGTCGTTCTCTATTCTGTTCTCGTCCACCATACTGCAACTTCGTATGTAACCATGGGTTTAATGACCGTGACGTATAAACATCCGCCTTTGGTTTAAGGCTCCAAGTTTTCCCAAATAACAAACCACAAAAAATGAATGTTTCAAAAAAGAGTAAAATGACTGTCTGGATGTCCAACTTTTGGCAGCTAATAGTGGCCATGTTGGTTGGCAGATGTTTGACATCTGATGTCAGTTGTGTTTAGTAAGGTTTGCCATTCAATCATAAATTGTTTCACGTTAAAAGTTGAATTTATTTTGGCACCAGATGCATCTGAAAAATAAAATAAGTGTAAAAAAATTATTTTATTTTTCGGATGGATCTGGTGCCCAACACAAAAGTAAATTCAATTTTTCTAATTTGTTAAAGCATAAGTTAGATTTTAATGTAGAAGCGGAGTGGCATTTTTTTGCTACTTTGCACGGTACAGGTGCGGTATAGGTGGTATCGTAAAACGCCAAGCAAGGTTAGTTCAAATTGATGGGCGAAGATCTGTATATTTGGGCTCGAAAAATATAAAATTTGATTATTGTACAAATCTGCAATATGAAACTCATGCTAAATTCCTGAAAACTCACTTTAAGCGAGCACAATAAATTCCAAAAACACGTTAATTCCACAGTTACGTGCCAATTAATGAAAAGACATTGTGTGGTAAAATTTATAGTGTTCCGTTTCACGAATTTTCACCCATATATAAAAGGTTTTCCATTAGGGATGTCCGACTTTTGACAGCTAACTTAGCCGTGAATGTTTCAAAAAAGAGTAAAATGACTGTCTGGATGTCCAACTTTAGGCAGCTAATGGTGGCCATGTTGGTTGGAAGATGTTTGACATCTGATATCAGTTGTGTTTAGTAAGGTTTTCCACTCAATCATGAATCGTTTCACGTTAAAAGAACGCTTGGAAATTGTCCAAAATTACTACGCAAATTCGCGTTCAGTTTGCGCTATACAAAGAGCAATTCGATCAAAATATGGTCGTCATTCTGCTCCAAATGATCGTCCTATTCAGTGTATAATAAAAAAGTTTGAAAGTGAGTTCACTCTCCACGATAAAAAGGTGCCTCAACGTATAAGAAACGCTCGCAGTGAAGAGAATATCGCCGCCGTTCGAGCCAGTGTTCGTGAGAACAGCAATGTGTCGATTCCGCGCCGTTCTCAAGAGTTAGGCCTATCTCAGACGACAACTTGGCGAATTTTGCGATTGGACTTGGGTTTGCATCCATATAAGATAGTATTGGCCCAAGAACTATAGCCTACGGACCATCGTTTGGGCCGGGAATTCGCCAATTGGGCTCTGGAGATGATGGAAGCCGGCAGTCAATTTCATGAGAAAATTATCTTCTCCGATGAGGCCCATTTCTAGCTCAATGGCTTCGTTAATAAGCAAAATTGCCGTTATTGGAGCACAAGTGATTCATGAGAATCCTTTGCATTAGCAAAAAATCACAGTTTGGTGTAAATTATGGCACGGAGGCATCACCGGATCTTATTTCTTCAACATGAGGAAAGAGCTAACATTACCGTGAATAGCGAGCGCTATAACTCGATGCTGCAGGAATATTTGTTCCCAAAATTTGACGAAATGGTCGCAGAAGACTTTTATTTCCAACAGGATGGCGTACCGCCTCACATTTCCGGCCCAAACATGGTTTTATTGAGCGCCAAGCTAGATGAGTCATTAATTTCACGAAATGGCACTACCGCGTGGCCGCCGAGATCGGGCGATTTAACGCCTTTGGACTATTTTCTTTGGGCGCCATATTAAATCACAAGTTTACAGCAACAAACCAGCAATTCTTGATACCCTTGAAGCCAAGATTCGTCGTACCATAGCCGGCGTAAGGCCGGAAATGCTGGCCCGAGTCATGGAAAATTGTTTTGTAAGGGGATTCGTGTTTGCAAAAAGTGCCGCGGCGGCCATTTGAGCGATATCTTGTTTAAATCTGGTATAAAATTTCCCTAAATAAAAGTTTCAGAATGAGTTTTGCTTAAACACTCTTTGTTTTATTCAATTTTAAAGTTATGACGCTCTTAATGGAAAACCCTTTATATACAAAATTTGTAATCGATATATCATCTTATTGGAGAGTTATGGAGCCACAGACACAGACGCACAGAATCTCATATCTTTTATAATCTAAGGGCCCAGAAACTTAAAAAATTAAATTATACATTACTTCGCTTAGAAACGGAAATAAAAAAAAATAATGAAGCCAGCGGCCGACAAGTTACACAACGACTTGCCGTTTTTTGTAAAAAGAAAGGAAACATGTCAGCGTAAAACAGAAGCATTTTACCCATATGTTATTATGTTAAAAGGCAGACATTCCTAAACTATTATCATGATAAACAAAACCACCTAATACTTCCGTAATAATTACCTAAGATGCGCTGAAATTCCGTGCCAAACAAAAATAGATTCTTTGTTGGTACGTTTGTGCGGTTTGGGCCTATTTCAAGTGGAATTTCATGCATGCCTTTGTTCCTGGCATGCAAGAGGTTATAAATGAGTATATGAGTGTCCGAAGTATGTTTTCTTGAGTTATTTATAAAACTAGTGAAGTGGAGCAAGTGGAGAAGAAAATTACTTTCGAGTTTATTAAGAAAATGTTTTTAAGACAATTTTCTTACTAAAGGCTTAAGGTTTTTATATTTTATAAGTTGTTAAGTATTGTTTATTATACTGGCAATATAGTCCGTAAACAAAAAAAGGATGATTTACCCAATACTTTCTTTACAAACATCTTTTTGCCTGTGTGCCTTTTTAAGTGTTCCACAGACAAAGGGGACTTACAGTTTAATGCCGGTTCCGAACGGCCAGAGCGAGGGAGCTTTACTAGACATGATACTACGAGTTGTTGCCATTACCTTCCCGAGAAAGGCAACCGTCATGTTGTAAAGTTTTTTTTTTATTTATTATTTCCCGAGTCAAGATTCCGGCATAAGAGGTGGAGACCTTACCCACCACGCTATGGCCGCCTCCACATTACAAACATGCAGTTCTAAAATAAGAGCTGAATTTGACTTTCTCATATCCAATAACAACAAGACATTATTCACAAGAAAAATTTGAGCAGAAGAAAAACTTCAGAGACATTTACAACTGAAAACTAGCATGTTTTTCTATACGCTACTTCTGCTAAAATTAAAAATAACAAAAAAAATCGGATTACTAGTCCCAAGAACTCCTGAATACAGGTATGGAGTATAACATCATATAATTGAAGCAACCCCTTCTAAACCCTCTCCCTTACCCATTTGAACCTTTTTATGTTTGACTATAAATAATTATGTTTGTTTTATTATTGCAGCCAAAAACCAAAAAATCTCATAATACTGTTAAAACTACTTAAAATTAAAAAAAAAACACTTGAGGAGAGAATGAATAATTTTGACATTAAGGTGTACACATTGTTTTTGCTTAAAAAAAAATGACGTAGAAAAAATATGTATAAAGCAAACCCTCTAAGAGCTCTTCCTCCACCCTTTTAACCCCTTACATGTTTGAGGATAAATAATTATCAATTATTGCTACTGACAACTAGGAAAAATTTTGACAATACTAGTGATACTATTCAATATTTAACAATCCACATTCTTTCACCCATGTTCCTGAATTGCTCAAAGACTATAGGTCCCATTCTACTTGAATTGCTGTGTATGTATCAAATTAAAAATCGATGATTCATTTCAATCAAGAAATTTCGGGCCGACAGAAATAAGGAACTATGCTTGTCTTGATTTAGGGATCCTGAAACATGAAGAGATGCAATATATATAGAAGTTCTATAAAGCAATATGGGTAACATGAAACGGAGACAGTACAGGGTGAATCAACGATAGAGTAAAGTTCATTATCTCATTTGTTTCGGGAATAACGAAAAATTGTTGAATACAATAGTTTTAGGGAATGTTAAGGTGCACAGTTTAAAATTATTAAAAAAAAACACATGTTATATCGGCCACACTTTTTTGAAGTACTCTGTATACTCAAAAATAGTTTTAAACCGTGCACCTTAACATTCCCTAAAACTATTGTATTTAACATTTTTTCGTCATTCCCGAAGCAAATGAGATAATGAACTTTACTCTATCGTTGACTCACCCTGTACAAATAAAATTGTAACAGTAACATCGGAAGGGTACAATGAAAATAGTAATCAGAATAGTAGGGAAGACTCTTGGAAACCGAATGAAAGGAGCGACAGCATTAAGAAAATATAGATAATAGATAATTAAAATGGGTCGGTTTTCAACAAAAAAATACAATGGAATAAATGGAATGCACAGTTAATCATAAGAGGCAAGTCACTATTAGAAGGAAAAAAAATGGGTAAACACCGGAAACGCAACTTTCCGTAGATAAGGCGAAGATGGTAGTAAATAGGCAATTGTATCAATAACATTGAGCAAGAATATTCTGAAAAGTTAGAGTAAAAATAAACCGTGAAAATGCCTAAAATTAAATTCAAGCCGGTGTTCAGTTAGCTGAGAAATTTCTTATTACAGTTAGGAAATTTCCCCGTCAGAGTGGCTTATTTATGAAGCAGTATTATTACGTCTAGATTTTTTCCATAAATGTGCTAATCTTATCTGCGAAATATAAACCACAATATATTTAATTCTAATAACCATATTAGCTTTTAGACTTATATGTCAACACACAAACTTTTAATTAACTCTGAGGAAGATATCTCTCGCTTATGGAAGATCATAAGCATAAGCGTAAAAGATAATAACAAAAAGTTATTAACAAAATTAGGTTAAATCTATTCAATGAGCGTAGAGTCCCAGTTAATGAGCTTGCTTTCAAGAAACGAGGCAAACATCGAAATTTCTCGCAGGAACTCGTTAAAATGTCAAACAATGTTTTGTTAGGCTGCTGCGGGGTGTACATAACAAAAGCGTAAGAAGTTTTAATAAAAGGTCGTTAAAATGGGGGGCATTGCCTTTAAATTTAATATAAAAGGTCGCCACTGGGAATTTGCATGCATCGTATTTAACTTTGGGCATTTTGTTCAAATTATAAAACACCCGTGTTAAATATGTACAGGGTGGTCCAAATTGGACACTTTTAAAGATAAACCCCTTTATCTAAAGGAGAAAGACGAAAACTGATGTCGGTGTATGAGGCTCAATTTTTATGATAAACTCAATGGTGCAAACCGCATATCGATATTTAGTACCGTTTCAGATATACAGGGTGTTTTTAAAAAATCTGCATTTTGGAAAAATGTTTGTAATCCTTTTCCTATTGAAAACTTTTGATTTCTGTAAAAACATTCACAAAATGCACATTTTGTGAAGTAGGCTTTGGACGGAGCGGCAATCAATTGTTTACCTTTAACAGTCAAATCGTAAAAAAAAATTCCCAGAAGTAACTCTAAGAGTCATAACTACAATGAAGTTTACTAAATGCTATAGTACTGTACTATGTAGAAAATAAAACAAAACAACAATAAAACAATTTATTCCGAGTAGAGCAAACTAAAACAATTTTCTATAAGAGATGTTCCAAATGTCGACCAGTTTCATTTACACATAGGCGGCACCTTTTCTGAACACTTCTTACCGAGTTGATTAGTTCAAGAGGAGTGAGAGCTGCAAAACTTTGTATAACTGTGACTTCTAACTCTTGCCTGGTGTTTTGTCGGCAATTTAAAAATTAGGTTTTTCAATCTTCCCCAAAGATAGAAGTCCATGGGTGTTAAACCTGGTGACCTTGCCGGCAACGGTTCGGACCTTGGTTGGCTATCCAGTTATTGTCGAAATTGGCCTATAAAAAATTACTGATAACTGCAGCGTTATGAGAGAGTGCCCCGTCATGTTGAAAAAATATATTTCTAAGGTCCATTCACGGCTGTTCATCAACAAGAGGTTCTATTTGCTGCCTTAAAATTTCTAAATATCTCTGAGAGGTGAGTGTTCCTTCGTAAATAAATGGCCCTATAACCCTGCCTCTAAAAACTCCTGCCCACACATTAAATCCAAATCTGCCTTGATTTCTTTGCTCCACAACTAAATGAGGATTTTCTTGTGCTCCCGTATAAGAATTATAACGGTTAAAAATACCTGCGTTGCTTACATAAGCTTCGCCAAATGCAATTTAATGAAAAATTCGGAACATGGTTACAATTCTTCAGAAACCATTGGCAAAAATCCATACGCCGTTGAAAATCTCCTTCTCTAAGGTGATGAACTTTGCTTGTCTTATATGGCCTGAATTTGTGCTTCTTCAAAGTACGACTTACGTTAGTACTTGGATTCTTTTAACGGTCGGGTTGAAGTGTTGGGATTATTTCCGATAGTTCCTAAAACTACTATTTCTTCTAACTCCTTATCCCTGTTTGACGCATAATTTTTGGGTCGTTTCTTTCAAACTGGCCACTATTAACTAGGTTATGTTGCAATCGAGCGAATATATCCTTGAAGGGTTGACGCCTCTCTGAATAACGTTCGTGGTACAAATTACTTGCCGCTTCCGAATTTTCTCCGATTTGTACGAAAAACACTATCATATTCCATTTTTCGTAATTTTCAAACTTCATTGCGATTTATTTGACAATTCAATAACTGATCCTGAAGTAAAATTTGACGACTAGGAGTAAACAATTGATTTAAACCATATGACCGCTCCGGTCAAAGCCTACTTCACAAATTGTGCATTTAAGACTCGCGTAAAAACTTAAAACCTCAGACACCGACATCAGTTTTCGTCTATCTCCTTTAGATAAAGGGGTGTACCTTTAAAAGTGTCCAATTTGGACCACCACGAAAGACATATTCTTCGCGCCAAATCAAAGCGTAAATTGAGTGAGCGACTTAAAAGCTAAAATTCAATTCAATAACTTGACAACTACTGAAAATAAATATGATATTTTTGTAAATGGACTGAAAAATGCTACTTAATGGTGTACGTGTACGTAGAGGGTGTTATTTAAAAAATCTTAGGTTACAAATTTCTAGTTATCATATTTGGCTTCCTCATAAAACACTAAGTTTAGTGCTGAAAGAATTTTCTTGATATGCAGAATAGGGAAAATAGTGAATTGGGTGAGATACTTAAAAACCTGTCCCTGTTCAGCCGTTTTGTTTGAATACAAACAATCCAAAAAATAGTTAATTAATTGCCAAACAGAGCTAGATTTTTATTGTAGAACCAAGTCATTTAAGATAGTAGTGATTACACAGTTTGACAAGATTCAAAAGTGATACGTGCTCCAGTTTTTAAACTTAGCAGCCAGATATTTTTTATTGTAAAATAGCAGAAATTGTTGAGAGTGACGATGAGTTTAGCAGTACGTCACCAAATATAGCAGATACAGTAAATTCGGTCATTTTAAATCTTCTATTGGAAAACTCTATGTGATAATATGAAAATATATATCACTAATTCAAAAAATGGTGTGATAAAAATATACAGTCCACCAAGTAAGGAGGTGACCGCTCGTGTTTTTGAAAAAATGTGTTTCGAGAATATTTTTCGCCATCAATGTATTCTTTGGTTATTAACAACGGCGCAATTACCGTAGTAAGTTGTCCCATCACCTTCTGCATCAATAATCGCTTGGCATCTTCAAGGCATGCTGTCGACGAGCTTTTCCGCATACTACGGCAATAATCTCTAAAATTTTCGAATCTCGCGAGACAACTGAGTCAAAGTTCTCAAAGTGTTTCCTCTGAGCTTTCTCTTTACAAGGACCAAACGTTTTGAATAGCGTTGCCGTCCAGCGATTGTGAGGGCCACTCTAGTATCTTATCGTGGACCCAAGCGAGCCGCTTCGCGACGTGATTTTCACCCAGCAAAGGTTTCTTCAACGTTCTTCGGAATTTGACATCATGAGCACGAATAAGTTGTCGAATGTCATGGAACACATTCAAATCCGATTTTCTTAGTTTTGCCACTCCTTGTCCAACGTCAATTTCGGGTCCCGTGAAAACAAAGACACGATTCGTTTACCGACTTCCGGAGTTACTTTGCCTTCCGAGCCACGTTTTGGCAAGTCGTCGACATTTCTCGTCTCGTTAAAATGATTTACCCTCTTCACAAACGATACCGACATTTTAATATTCTTAGTGGCCGTGGAATGTGTCATTTTAGGCCCCTTTGGATGGGAACAAAGAAAGACTGCTGAAACGTTTTGACTTTCTTTACTGTTAATAAATGTTTTATTTACTAAATCGAAGCCGTTATTTGCCCCTTGTATATCTTAACTTTTGAGAATCAATTGAGTGGATATTAATACTGATAGCGCAAAACTAGTATATAAGCAACCCCTTAAGCTAGAAGAGTGTACACTGTGGCATAGATCCTTTAATTAGGATTATTAAGTTTTTAATAAAAGGCTTGATAAAACTCGATATTAAAAGTTTTTGAAATTAACTCCGCGAATTACACATGTAGAGTAGTCGATGCACTACTACATCACTGAGAAAAAAAACACTCTGTGGCGTTCTGGAGAAGAACGCCACTACAGCCTACTGCTTCATGGTCGGAAAAGCCACTACGGTATGGCCGCGGGAAAAAGCCTTTAAAAATTCCATCTGGCCGCTTAAATATCTTTGTCCCTTCCTTAAATGAGACGTCTTTAAAATGGCTCACTTCCGGGCGAAAAATTAATGCAAACAAAATAAGTCAAGTCGGCAACACGCTACACACTGCCGGTTTAAATTAAACTGATCAAAAATTTAAAACACTGTTTTAAGCTACACTGCTCAAAAATTGAAATCAATGCAATAAATATAAAAATGTAATAAAATATAAATTATAGGGAGAAAAACAGTGTCGTAAGATGATCTTAAAATATAGGAAAAAATGGATGTTACACTGCCTCGAACCGACCCGCAGACAAGTGATTCATTTTGGATTTTACGTGATTTCGACGAATCGACTGATACTTTTTTTAAAATGCGTCGTAGACAAAGGTTCCCTCTACCGTTTTTTTGTTGAATCGCGAGAATCGCATCTAACAAAAATGAATTATTGCGGACAAGTTATTATTTGACATACTCTATGTAAAGCAAAGAAAGAGCCTAAAAATATTTTATTGGCATATTTTACGGAAAAGTCCAAAAAGTCCAAGACATTTCAAAGTTCTACATTATGGTCAGTAAATTTCATCGATTTACACTTGATGTTGAAAAAATTGTGAATATTAAAACGGTTAATTCTATAGTCATCCCTTACCTCGCCGATTGTTGTAATTTTTATAGGATATACATACAATATTTTGAGGCATAGAATACAAGTATGAAAACAAAATTTAGCGACAATACTTATTTTTTGATATATTCCCAAGAAACTACTTCATTCATTGAAGTCGGCCTATCACTTACTGATTTTTAATTGTCCTACTCACAGTGATACACTTTTACCTAATTTTTTGATGTGGCCACAAAATTCATTCCTTTTTTTTCTCAAAAACTAATTTAAAATAGAAATCTTTTTCAGGGTGGTATATATATTCTAATTCGATGTCGTTAGATGCTATAATGAGTGTATCTTCAGCATATCTCAGGTTCTTCACTTTTCAGCCTACCATAGAAATACTTCGGCAACGGAGATAAGATGCATCTCTGTCTAACACCAACTTCCATTTTAAATGAGTCTGATAGGGTTTGATCGACTTTTACTCTTGCATTACTATGTTCATATAAGGGTCTTATGAGGTTGAAAAGGTGTAAGGGAATTCTCATACTTGAAGTACTGTCCATAACTTGTGCCATAGTGTAATCTACAAAGCATAAATAAGCCTTGATGTTAAATTCCTACGTCTTTTCTATGATCTGTCGTATATTAAGAATGTGTCTCTTGTGCCTTTCCCTGGAAAGAAACCTGCCTGTTCCTCAGATATTTCTGGTAGTATAAGTGATTTTAGCCGGTTGTTGATTATCTGTGGCATTACTTTACTAGCGTCGCTTATTAGAGAAATTCTCCTGTAATTGTTGCATTCTGTAGGTGTTCCTTATGTACAAAGTATGACGAACACTGATTCGGTCCAGTTTTAAAGCCATTTGCCAAGTACAGATCCCATGAAAAGCCTGCACTCCCACATCGCCCGTAGCTTTTAATAGTTCTGAAGTTTTATTATTTTTTCCTTGGCTTTGTGACTTTTTAATGTGTTAAGGGCTTTTTTTACCTCCGATCTCAGTATATGGGGTACCTTTTCAGAAATTGAGTTGAGTTCTTCTCTTTATATAGATTGATACAATATTTCTTCCAGACTTCGGGTATTCTAATTTGTCTGTAACAATTTCCTTGTGATTATTTCTTATTAGCTGTGTGCGTGGTTTAAACTCTCTGCCGGGGTACTTAACTGTATTGTAGAGTTCGTGGGTTCCGCATTTATTCGCATGATGTGCTTTTTTTTATCTATCATTAATTATGTCCATTTTTATAACTCTATTTACTTTGTTTTTTGTTAATAGGTTCTCTATTAAAATTATTATTTCGTCTAGGGGAACACTTGGAAATAAGTTTTTGACATCGAAAGAAACTAATTTAGAATTACCTGGTATTGTTATATTTAACTTTGTCCACGAGTTCGTATGAGTTTTTGATACTATATTTAGGTTCAAATTTGCTATAATATTTGACTAAATCAATTAAAAAGGATGACATCTTATATGCTGAAGCAGACATATAGGAAACAACTGGTCTGATTGGGTAGTCTAGTTTGTGTAGTTTTATGAGTGAATAAAGTTGTGGGATTTGGGGATTCATATTTATCAATTTAAATTTATCTTTATCGTGAATGATACCTGTGGCCTGTTCAATTTGTTGTTTTATTTCTTTTTGAAAAATATTTGTTGGATCTTTATTTAAAATTTCGTACTTTCCTGTTTTGAAAAAATCTAACGTTTTATTAATATATTCGATTTTGTCTATTGGTATTACCGTGTTACCTTTATCTGCTTTGGTAAAGCTTAAATCATTTTGTTTTGCTTTGCTCTGAATGGTCTTTATTGTCCTTAAGTCTTGGTTGATGTTATTGTTATTAGATATGAATTATTTTTCAATAATTTCGGCTGTTTGAAATGTTGATATGTTGTTAGGACTATCTTTCAAGGTTAACTCAGTATCAATACCTAATGTCTCCGATTCTTTGATACTGAAGTTAGTTTGAATATTGTGTTTGAAATCTTCTGTTAGAAGATTTTTTTCCCTGTTCGAAAAAGGTGCGTTGGAAATGTTAATAAATCGATTAAAGAATTGATGATCGGTAAAAAATTCTTTTTCTTTCTTATTTTGTGTTGTTATACGTTTTTCTTGAATGAGATACTGTAATTTATCGTATCGTTTTAAATATTTCTTATGTATTATTGTTTTTACTGGATTTTTCTCTCCACCACCTTTCACCATTATTGAATTTATTCTGCTAATTCCATGTCTGTGTGGGTTTAACAATACTATCAATATAATTTAATTAGGTGTAATATTATAATTAAGAAATTAAATAAAATTGTAAACATGAAAACCTAACTTGACAGTGTAAAATGTAGATCTAAAGAAGCTACATCGACTGCGAAACACGTCATCACAATTTAAATAAATCAGTGGAAATTGACTAAAAATTTTCTGTTGTTATTTAATCTTATATGCAAACCACGTATTTAACAATATGTACTGTAATAATATTTCATGTAAAACAGACACTAAGTATAAATATTTTAGTATGTTTAAAACCATAAAACCCATACCAAATAAACCCGATTAAACAAATACATACAACTTTGGCTTCTCATTTAATACCAAAATTCCTCGACGGCTTTATTTTGTAGCGGCCGCTTTTAATCCTTTTAATTCCAGCCTTTAATAAATTGATTTATGTTTTACTGAAACTTTTATTTACTGTCGTATTTTAGGCAGTTAAAAAATTTACATCAAAAATTACTTTAGTCATTACCTAACAATTGTGATGGTCCGCTCTAAAGTTTTTTCAATTTTATTTTTGAAAACGGGAATGAATTGCGTCAAGAGGTTTCAAAATTAATTAATTTTTATATTTACAGAAGGACCTAGACTCACGTAAATATGCCAGCCAAATTATCTAATCGCTCAAGAGGAGTACTGATGAGACAAAGAAAAGATGCACGCTTATCTTACCATTAAAACACTACTCAACAATTATCAGCACTACTTACACCATAAACTTTATTTTTATAACTTCAACGGGGTCAGCAGTTGGTTCTTTTTAAACATCGTTGGAACATTTCTTTTTCTTCTTATTCTTTCTTATATGGTGTGTCATATAAGTAGGCGAATGCCTGTTTTATTCCTATTACGTCTCTTTCGATGTGGAAGTTCAGCATTTTTTCCCCCTTTTCGGAGGTCTACCTCTAGTTCTTATATAGCAAGGATTACTGAGTTTAGTCCTCTTTGCCAGTCTATTGTCGCCCATCCTACGTATTTACTCCATTGTATTCTTCTGGTTCTAGTCCATTATATTTCTTGGAGCTTATTTGGAATATTTAAAAGTAGAAATTAAACTAATTTGTTTTTAATATTTCAATATTTTATTCCGAAATAACTCGACATATGTTACTTCATGTCAGAGCTTTTTCAAGAGTAAATATAATACTGAACTTGGATTCC
Organism: Pachyrhynchus sulphureomaculatus; assembly: GCA_019049505.1. Classification (NCBI taxonomy): domain Eukaryota; kingdom Metazoa; phylum Arthropoda; class Insecta; order Coleoptera; family Curculionidae; genus Pachyrhynchus; species Pachyrhynchus sulphureomaculatus. The sequence goes on along the minus strand of CM032456.1, from coordinate 110,444,322 downwards.
TAAGAAACACTTCGAACAGCCAAGATTTGTAAAATATTTAAAACAGATGTTATTTAAAGGTTATAAATTTAAGAAAGAATCAGTTATTGAAGTTTTTGAAAATTTTGTTCATTGGTGCTATGTTCCCGGTTATATTTCAAACATTTTTTGAGTTCCAGCTGTTCTAAGAGGTAAATCCTTTTGCCTTTGTTTTCATTATGTAATAATTACATTATGTAACTCTTTAACAGATGATTATTTTTAATAAAATATGTTGACATGCTGCAATTTTTCGTGTCATTTATGGTGGACTTTCGGTAAAAACTTACCCGTTTCTCCTATATATATATATATATATATATATATATATATATATATATATATATATATATATATATATATATATATATATATATATATATACATATATATATATATATATACATATATATATATATATATATATATATATATATATATATATATATATATATATATATATATATATATATATATATATATTGCTTGACATTCTTCGCAGTTAATTTTATAAATTTCTGATTTTTTAATATTTGTTTTGTCCCTATTATTAATCAATAGTTTCCTTAAGTTACATTTGTTAACATATATGCTTCTGATTCCTAATTTATTTATTCTATTACTTATATTGGTGCTTAAACTAGAAGAATGGTGAATAAATTTATATATTTTTTTATCTTTTTGCCCGGAGTTGTCATAAAATTCTTTTTGTAGAAGCCTCTTTAGCTTCCTCCGCAATAAATTACCTATAATTTTTTCTGTGTAGCCGTTGTTTCTTGCAATCTGCATGATTATTAGTAATTGTTTACTGAAATTTTGCTCACTTAAAGGAAAAGAGACTAATCGATGTATTAGACCCTGAAACGATGCTAATTTAATTTGTTGGGATTGTTTCGAATTTCTATAAATGACTGTATCTGTTATGGTTGATTTTCTATATATACTGAATTCTAAAATACTTTTGATTCCTTTCATGTTTATATTTCAAAAGTTTTGTTCGCATTTCGTCGTAAACTGAATTTTTTGATTCTTTGAATTTAAAAAGTTTAAAAATTGGTTTAAATCCCCATCTGTGCCATTTTAGATAAAAAAAAGTCTACATACTTCACCCCGTAGAGTATATTGTCAATTAGTATGTTTCATTGAATTAAAAATTAAATACTGGAAGTTACTTACAAAAATCGTAGATAAAGGAGCGATATTATGGAGCCCATTGGAAGATCGTTTTTTGTTTGTACAATTCGGTATTGAACTGAAAGTAATTTTGTTCGATACATGTGTTGTGAAAGTTTTTCTGTGGATATGGACGTAAAGAGGCTTTTAACGTCAAATGAAACTAATTTAGAATTATTTGGCAATACAAGTTATTTTGTTTTCCCTAAAAATAGATACGAGTTCTTGATAGCATATTTTGAATAGAATTTAAGTGTTTCTGGTAATCTCTTATTTTTGCGCTCGACCCGCGTTTCGCTAACCATATTGGCATATAAGATTGGGCCAATCGTCGGTTCTGATGGTGCTAACATGATTAGTGAAACGCGCGTAGAGTGCAAAAATAAAGTGTTTGGTGTAGTAGTGATAACTGTTGTGTAGTGTTATTATGCCAAATATTTCAACGCACAGTAATTAAAAAAGAGACGTAACTATTAACACAGTGGCGGCCCGTGGCTCCGTGGCGCAGTACCTGCGTGCAGTGCAGAAGGTTCCGGCTTCGAATTCAGGCAGGCCGGTATACTTATTTATTAATTTATTTAAGTATATTTGGCCTAGCCACGTATATGCACAGTAGTTGTTTACAGAAATGCAGTAGTCCGTGGCAATACTACCGCGCTGCCTAAACTAAAAAGGTACTGAGAAGTACAAAAATGTATGTTTTGGCACTTGGACAACGTTGACGAGTATTACGACATCCTCGCCGAAATCATCAAGATGTGAAAAAGGCTCAAATCCCTACTCAGGCGGGGAGGTGAACAATAAAAAAAAACAAATATTTTTGTTTATATACATACAAAAGACCTTAGTAACGACTGCCAAACGGTGGTTTTTCGCTAAAAATGAGGAGTGGATTCTTCAAGAGGATAATGACCACAAACATTGGAGTAAAACGTGTAACCAGTGGAAAGGAGAATTCAGTATCATCATACTGGATTGGCCATCCCCGCCGCCCGATGTAAATAATAATAATAATAATCTTTATTGTCTAACAGATAAATACATCCATTAACAAGACAGTGTCACTAAAGCTAAGTTAAATCTAAACGGGTCTGTTAGGATAAACACACTACAATGTTAAGTTACAGCTCTAACAATATATGTTAGTTATTAATATTCCCAAGACAACGCACCCGTGCGACCTTCAAAAACTGAGAATATGTTAAATTGGTGATATCAACGTCGTTGCAATTCGCATTAAAAATCTTCATAGCTTGAAAAAGTGGGTCTTTTAACTGAAAGTTGGAAGCATGGGACGGTAAGTTGAACATGGGATAATGTTTTAACGCACGAGATGGTACGTTAAAGTTTAGTTTTGACAGTAAGTAGGGACAGTCGATGGTTGAGCTGCATATTTTAAACAAAAACCAGCATAAAAATGCGACGATCGGCCAATGACGATATTTGAAATCTGCGAAGCAGTTTCCTATGGCGAGCCTCGTAGTGGGTAAATAGCCTCTGCTTTATATACGAGAAATTTTAAAAATTTTCGTTGTACCCCTTCTAACTGGGAAGTGTACTTTGAGTGCATAGGATGCCATATTATTGCTGCATATTCTAATTTTGATTGAACGTATGCAAAGTACAGAGATTAATTGTATCAATGTTTGAGAAATCACATGAGTTTCTAAATATGAATCCTAGCGCTTGCATTGCGTTCTTATAAATCTGGTTTATGTGTTCCGAAAACAATAGGCGTTCGTCGAAAACTACGCCAAGGTCTCTGAAGGATTTTAAATACCTCAAGATTTATATACCATAATAGTTAAATTGAGTTAAGGTCTTTTTATTAGTGTATGTCATTTTGTAGCACTTTTCAGTATTTAGAGGTAAGTTGTTAACTGTGCACCAGTTGCTAACAAACCGTATATTATTTTACAGTGCAATGCAATCAGAAACGCAACGTATTTGTCTGAAAATCTTTAAATCATCCGCACACAATAGAACATTGCTAGAAACATTAATGCCTATATCGTTAATAAAGAGAGAGAATATCAGTGGAGCCAATATACTGCCCTGAAGAGCTCCTAAATTCAATCGAGACCGTGTGGTTATGCATTAAGTAGAAGTTTCGTGGTAAAAAGGTGTACACAATGAAGCAGTTGTCATGGCAAAATCGGGTAATTTGGAAATTTTTGCGTGGCAAATCTCGTCGAAAGTATGCCCCGGAGATGCCAGGCGATCATCGATGCTATAGGGGACTGGACGAACTACTAAATCATTAGCATTTTAATAGCAATTATGTAAAGCACTTTTAAATAATACATTTTTTAATGAACAATGTGGTGACACGTTTCTACTTGATCGACTGTATTTCCGAAATCAATGTTCATCGCATTTTAGCTGAAAAGCCTCTTAAATTCGTAAAGTTTCAGTGATTGATTGCTAACCTTCATAACTAAGACCGCACTTGAAGAAGAAGAAGAACGGTTTTTATGAAGTACTTTTGGCATAATGATATCGTAACTTTTGTTCTTAGTATTTTAACTAAAAGTATATCCATAAATAATATCTAAAAGATTAGCTTTAACGAACTTTTAGACAATTATATCTCGTTTGCTTTTAAATCTCCCCCCGTAAATCTTACTTTAGCTTTATTTACAATACTTAAACCGTTTCAATTGTTAGAAAGTTGGCACAATACTCCGAACGGATTAACTTAACTTTTGGGAAGATTATTTACAAGTTTGAGCTAATTAAGTTTTATAGTATAAAAGCTAAGGGAATAACATAATTAGCTAAATAACATCAGTATTTGTTGTTTCCTTGGTAAGTTCAACCATCGGCGATAATGATCCATATTTGAATTGCTTTAAAAAAACCAAATGTAGTCACATAATTTGTTAGTGTTTCTTGTTCAACCTGGCCACGAAATAATGTAAGTACGTTAGTGAAAATTGCTAGTCATCGCCACTATAAAAATGTTTGAAGAGTGGAGGCAACGAATTATGTCATTGTAGAAAATAAATAGATAAATCAAAATATTTTCTACTAAAAATAAACAAAGACAACACTAAGAAAGTCCTTTTTACTGTCCTTGCTAAAGGTTCCTAAATCGCGAAAAACAAAGTCACTTATTTCCGTCGGTCTGTTGGCATGATACACTCGAATGAAATGAGATATCAATTTCAACTTGGTATATAAATAATACTTTATGATCGGATAAAGCCTATAGCTTTTGAGCGATATCGCTTAAGGCAAAGTGAGTGAAAGGTGTGGAGAGCAATACATTTTGTATAGTTTTAATAGTCTTTTTCAACTGACTAACCACTATCCCTGGATGTTGGCGATCACATTCTCGTAGGCTTGCCTGTCCGCCGCTGTATGAATCAGGTCTTCGGTATTTCTGAGTTTCGCCTATTCTCTGATGTTTCTGAGCTAGGACATTCGCTTTCTTCCTACTCCACGTCTACTTTCTATTTTTCTATTAACTGTAAGATTTGGTATTTGAGGCTTCTCATGATATGTCCAAAAGAGGATATCTTTCTTCTCTTTATGTTGAGTAGTAATTCTCTATCCTTTCCCATTCTCTTCAGGATCTCTTCGTTCATTACTCGGTCATTCCATGGCACTCTCAGCATTCGTCGATAGGACCACATTTCGAATGCTTCCAATTTATTAAGTAATATGTCTTTTAGCGTCCACGTTTCCATCCATAAAGTAAAACCGACTACAAGTGGCATCTGGTGTAACGCATTCTTAGATTCATTTCTACACCTCCCATTTCTGGTTCGTTGTCCCAGTCCTCATCCAACCTTCTCTTCGTAAGGTGCCGTGCAAATTTCTGCGTAGGCGTCTGTACTAAACTTCCCTCATCAGATGAGTCTGTTTAAAGCCGCATTTTGGAGAGACCGAAAAATCACTTATTCCTGTCCAGTGACGAATATTGCACAGCCACGAGAGTCTTTTTCGTCCCATTTCCCTTTTGCCTTGAAGTTTACCCTGCAGTTTCAGACGTTGAATCCCCACGAATAATATGACCCAAGTATGAAATATTTCTCCTTTTTATGTTTTCGAAGAATTCGCGATCTTCTAGATTGGCTTTCTCGATCACCTCCTCATTCCTCACTCTATCAACTCAAGATACTCTCAGCATTCTCCTGAGTAGCTACATTTCAAATGCCCCAGTTTGTTAATAGATGACACTATCAATCTCTATGTTTCAACACCGTACAGCAAAACGGACCAAACATAGTACTGTATCTGAGTTGTAGGTTAAGGTTTTTATTACAAAGGAATTTGCGTAACTTGATGAAAGTTGCTCTTGCCTGCTCAACTCTGGCTTTAATTTCCATGTCCGGATCCCATTTGTCATTCACAAGGCATCCCAGGTATTTGAACACGTTATCCAGCCATTTATATGAATTTGGACGTCTTGAATTGGAATTCTACTGATGACCATGAATTTTGTTTTGTTTATGTTGATGTTTAATCCAATGTTTTCTCCTGCTTTGTGTATAGCCTTCAATAATGCTTAAAGATTTTCTGCGCTATTTGCTAGAATGGCAGCGTCATGTGCATATCTGATGTTGGTTATCGGAACACCGTTTACTTTGATACCCAGATCACTCTTCGACACTGCCTCAACGAAGGCTCTTTCGACATATAAATTAAACAGCTTGAGTGACAAAACACAAACTAGTCTCTCTTTTTTATTTCAAAATTTTCCGTTGTAAAACCATTCTGAAGTCGTACGTCTGCTGATTGATTCCAGTAAAGTTGGCAATGATTCCAGCTTCTCAGATACTTATAGTGTGTTGCCCTCTCCAGTGAGACGTCATCTACCAAAAGTCGCGCATTTGTATAGAGGACCCTATGCCTACTGACCACCATGAATTTTGTATTGGTGCTTTTTATTTTTAATAAATAGCTCTTACTAATACTATTTAATTAATTTATCATGTACTGCAGTTCTTCAATGTTATTTGCTATCAAAATGCGTACCTAATATTATTTATATATGCTCCATTCTCCTTCACTCCCACGTCCTTATCCTTAAATATCTCATTAAAAAATGGCCTCCGAGTAAAGATTAAATAAAAGTGAGACAGGATACATCCTTGTCTGATTCCCCTACGTGTTACTACATCCTCAGTTGTAAGATTATTTGTTGCATGTGTGCAGTTTGGTGTCAATATAAGTTTTGAATACAGCGAATATCCTTCTCGTCCATGTCTGTTGTTCTTAATATTTCGATAAGTCTCTGGTGCTGGACTTTGTCGAAAGCTTTCTCGTAATCAACAAAGCATAGAAATGTGTCCTTCTGTACATCTCGGCAATTTTGGATCAACACACGTACCCCGAACCGAGCCTCTCGTGTCCCCATTCCACTTCTGCAGCTAAATTGAGTAATATGGTAATTTTACCAGGTTTTTTTATTAAAATAATAAACAAATAATTTGCATTAATATTTATAGTACAATATAAAAGGGGTGGGGGATTAGATTAGAAGGTTGGTTTCGTATATAGAGCGTTAGAAGTTCTTTTTAAGGTTTTTGAAGTTGAGGAATTCAAAAATTATTGTGGGAAGTCGTTAAATTTTGTAGAATTTTAACAGCACCTTGTTTTTGACTGATGTAATTGACAAATTTTAAGCATAATACTTATAATAATATATATAAAGGGTTAATGGGGAGGCAGGGGTTATAAGGGTTATAGAGGTTTCTTCATATATATCGTGCTATATCTCGTTTTCAGGGTTCTTGACCTACTATCAATTTTAATAAGGAAAAAGGGTGAAGAAGATGGGAGGACTTCGGGCAATTTTTAAGCAACATAATTTATAATAAAACATATAAGGTGCCAAAAGAGTGGAGGGAGGAAGTATAACCAGGAGGGTGTTTGCATATGTATCGTAATATACTTCTATCTCAGTGTTTTAGATGCTCCATTATTTCCAATTGTAAACAGAAAGGAATCGATTACAAAATAACTTAAGATACTGTTCAGATAAATATAGAACGAACGGTTAAGTTGGTCGAAACGGATTTATTATCCAGTACGGAGATTCTATTTACTTTCCTTGCTAACAGGAAGCTTTGTATTCGTGAGAAAATTACCCTTCAAAATTTTTGCGTTTCTTCTTATTTTCCAATTTTCGTCGGTCTGTCTGACTCTTGGCCTCTCGAATGAGATGATGACATAATACTTGAAGTATGGATGAGTTCTTAGTTGATATCGTTTCAGAGAAAGGTGGTGAAAGAGGTGGAAATTTACTTATTTTTCCCTTGAGTACTTATTTTAGAACTACTGTTTGCAAGGAAAGTACTGGGTAATTAACTTTACCAATTTTTTTTTCATTGTTATTAATGAGGCAATTCACCAAATGATGTAGAGAGAATGGAATGAATGAATTTAGAAAATCTTAAGAAACAGAAACAATATAAGCCAAATATTACAGTCGTTAAGAAAATAGTACAATGGACAAGTTACAGATACAGAAGGAATTCCTGCTGAACTAGTCAAATGTGGCATAGCAAAACTATTTGAAAGACTAAAACGGTACATGAATCAATATCTAAAACTCCTATGCAAAACAAATGGAAAGTTGCAAACATCACATATATAAATAAATTGGATTGCTCAAATTACAGAAGTGTACGCTCCTTCTCAATCCCTACACTGTTCCATACAAATTTTTTATTGTTAGAAGCAGTACTGCAGGTCATCTTCTGACAGGTTCGTGTCCTCGGTCGCTTTTTTCTTCACTGCAACGGACTCAAAATACTGAACACTAAGACGTGTGACAACGAGCGACAGGTACATAAAAAATTAGAGTCTTACATCACATGACAAGCATGCAAACAGTAAGACGAAAGAGCAGAGAAATTTTACAGATATAAAACACAGGTATCGACTCTGACTCGACCTGACACAAACCAGAATAGAATATAACCCGACACACAAACCATTGTATGATAGATTATTAATTGACATGAAAGCTCCATAATTGCTTCGCGACGAGTGCAAATTGGAAGAATTCGGAGAAGCCAAAAAAAACTTACGTACAGGGATTCGAGGCCCAGCTGATAAAGCATCTAAAGCGCCCCTAAAACCTGCTGAGAGCACGCCATGATACGCTGGCTAAAAGCTGGTGAGCGACGGGTACCTGTGCGGAAGTAAACAACTTAAAAATAGACCACAAAGCAAAAAGAGAGTAGCAACTGATTGTAGATTCGGTCAATATAAACTAACTATTATGTAAATAATGTACTTCTTGTAAAAGTATAAAAAGTTAATAAAAAGTTTTAAACAAAGTTCAATAGTGTAGTGAGAAATGCTAAACAAAAATCATAAACTTGTAACTGAAAAAACTGAAAGGAACATACAGGTGTAAAAAAGAGTATGAAAGAGCAAGACATGAAAGAAAGAAGAGTGAGTGAGACTAGAGCAGAAATGTGTAATATAAACTATGAACCACATGTATCTGACTATATCGAGCTGGGTTTTTTAAAAAATATTTTTCCCAGTGGACAATACACTAAATCTGCACATAAATAAACAAAGCATAACAAAAAAAATATTTCACAAAACAAGCAAAAAATAAACTGCCGTTTAAGGATCTACCGGAAAGGGCGCTATTATATAATCACGCACATAAGGTTCAAATACCAAGGCTGAACATCAGGCGCCGCAAGGCTTCTCTGTGAATGAGAATGCTGTAAAGTATTCTGTATCCACAGAACTTGAACATGTATGTAGAACCTGTAATAATTTATCATTAATAATAAACAGATTTTTTAATTTGAATTTCAAATCTGGTTGCTTTCAACCCAATCTACTTTGAGAGAAACAAAAAAAAAAGTCACATAAACAAGGTCAAGTGAGTAGGGTGGATGCTCCAACACGGGGATTCTATGTTTCATCAAAAACTTGATTGAAAGTGCATTGTGTGATGGTGTATTGTCTTAATGGAGGATGCGAGACCGATTCTTCCATATTTCAGGTCTTTTCTTTCTCACACGTTGCCGAAGGACATCCCTGTAACTGACTTTCCAAGTTTAACGAGAAATTTCACGTTAACTCGTTACTACATTGACACTAAGCATTTTTCCGAGGCAGAGCAAATAAACGATCAGATTTAAACCAGCGCTGCAGTCGAACTGGAAATTAAGCGGTCATCAAAATGGAGCTTACCGTGCGGCACCGATATTATCGGCGTAACAAAAACAATCCGGTTATTTTTTGGCCACACCTCGTATTAGATACACCTTATAGGCTGGATCAACATCAGAAATGGAAATATCTGGCATAATGTCAAAAGAACAAAACATCTATCCATAAAAAAAAGAGATGACAGAGAGATTAACAAAAAGATAACAGGCAAGAAAAAAAATTAACTGTCTAAATGGAATATACTGAAGCCATGAGAACGCTTAAAGTGGTCTGATTTATAGAAGGATAAAGGAAAGTAATCGATGGAAACTTGAGGTAACGGGAAATGGATGGGTTTAGACGATCACTGGGAGTATCTAGAAAGAACAGAATTCGATAACCAATAAAACGAACGAATGGTAATTTGATGAGAGATATTGAAAATAAGAATTATTAAGAGTTATCAAATGGGTATCATCAAACTACAAAAAACCAAACAAGAACTTAAAAAAGTGAATCCATAGAGCAATAAGCTCAAGGGGAATAACAGAGGGCACAAAGGGGGGCCGACCACCTTTAACGCGCCTCGCCCCGCTTTATTATAGTTTGAGCTTCTCTTATTTTATATCCATCTATTTGTCCCCTTACCTCTATATCCTGGCTACGCGATCAAACATTACAGAGAAATGGGACTATTTGAACTTGATATATCATTGCTATTCGTATTTATTAAAGCTACTGCTCCAAACAATTGAGTAGACGTACATTCAAAGCTGGGAAGCTAAGAGATATGCCGTCATCCAAAACTTCTTCTATCCTGAACTTTCCCTTGCATAATCAGCTGTAATAGTTAGTATTTTTGCTCTGTCATCATATAACCTGTATATTATATTTTTCGTCGTTTAATGATAGTTAGAATTTCTCGATCTTTGTTCATTATTTGCAACACTTCAACGTTCGTGATTTTATCGACCCAAGATTATCTTAGTATACTTCCATATATCCACATTTCGAATGTCTCCAGTTTATTGATGTTATTTTTATTTAGCGTCCATGCCGCTACCCGAAGAGCAGAACCGAGAAAATGTAGCATTTAATTAATCTAATTTTTAAGTTTAGTGTTTCTTATGGAAAAGTGGTTTCGGTCAAATTGACTGAATTTTTAATATGTTGTAGTTCTCAGTCTTCTGAACAAAAGTGTCCATGGTCTTATTTCGAATTATTTTCAATTTAAGCACTAATAAAATCCATTTTTTTTTTTTTAAATTTTGATATCATTAAATTAAGGATACAAGAAAAAAATCTAGCAGCACTAACCATCATATCTATATGTACCTTGGGACGTTAAAAACCGAATTCGAGGTCTAACTTATTACGTCAACACTTTGACCCTTCCTTGAAAAAAGGGTAAAACCCAGCTAGAACGGAGTTCAAAAAAAAAATTAAAAATTTTTCTTTTGAACTTCGACATCGGTGTATTCTTGGGGTGTTGAAATAGAATTCGAATTTTTTTCTTGTCTCTTTAATTTAATAAAAAATTGGTCAAGTAGAAGTTGAACTTACGCAATTAGTACACGGATTGCTTCTAAAATAAAAATTTTTGTTACGGAGGTATAAAATGATCAGTGACTTCATAAAACACACCCTAAATGAGTTTTTAACAAAGTTTGTTTCCGATCTTTACTGAAAACTGATAACCTTGAAATTTTTTTATATATAACAGATAAATTATTAAAGTTAATGCACTCGTGCTAATTTTCGTTCAATCTACATCCTGTGAGAACATTCCAGAATTTTTTAAAAATTTTTTAATCAGTACTTTTCGAGAAAAGTGTGCACAAGTACTACATTATATATACTTTTGAACTCGTGTTTTTACAAACTCTCATTTGACACCCCACTCGATGACCTAATAATTTTTTTTTTCACTTCCGATTTCACCCCCCAAAACCAACTCTTTAAGTTTAAAACTTAACTTTCAGAACTACACGGCTCGGATGAGGCCATCAATTCCTATATTAGTACCAAATTTCAACTTTCTATGTCAAATAGTTTCGGAGAAAATCGGATGTGACAGACAGACGGACGGACGGGCAGACACCGAAGTGATCTTATAAGTGGATAAATGGATTTTATTAGTACTTAAATTGAAAATAACTTCAAATCTGTCCATTTTTGAAGGTTGTGCCCATGGACATTTTTGTTTAGAAAGCTGAAAACTCCAACATATCAAAAATTCAGTCAATTTGAGCGAAACCACTTTTCCATAAGAAAAGTGTGGGATCCTTTATATAGTGGCCTGAGAAGAAGTTTATCAACTTCACAAACGTAGCCCGTGCTTTCTCAATTCTAGTTTGAGTTCTTTCTGAGATTTCGTTATTGTTATTAATACTTAGTAATTCTTAAGTCATGTGACATCACGTCATCATAGCGAGTGTCCCACCTGGCGGCGCATTGAGTAGATCTGCGCACGTGCTTCATTTTGGCTAGGATATTGATTTCGTAAAATTTAGTTTTTTGTGTCTATATTAATTAATTTAAAACTTTTAGTTTTGCATATAGTTCCAAAATGTACTTAGTTTTAACATTCTTTAAGTTTCACGTTTACCGACATAATTTTATGGAATTTTTTATTAAATGTAGCAAATTATGGTACGAGACTTGTAACAATATGTTGCGGCACGTTGTAACATGCTATCCAGCATATGGCCTTTCAATGCCGATATCTTTCAAGACAATGACTTTGCATCGTCCTACGTCACTGATCATCCAAATCCTATTAAAAAGACAGAAAAATTTAACGTTGGACCTTGAAAATTCAGAATTATTACAATCTGCTACCGAACTTGATATAAGTACTTCTGAAATTATACGTGACATTGAAATTGTGAAAGAACTAACTCCAAGTTGCTCAGGTTTGCAAAAACATCTTTCACCTTCGAAGGTTAGACCTTTTCCAAAGGCACTACCGCGGAAACAAACAACGCATAACAGACGCAAAAGAAAATCCACTGGTTTAACTGATACATCTGAAAAGGAAGTTTCAAGAAAAAAAATGTGAAGAAAAAATTACAAAAAGACAGAAAAAATATGGTAAAGATGGATCACAAGGAAAAGGGAAGGGAAAAGGCAAGGGCAAATCAAGAAAAAAGAAAGATGATGAAGAAAAAGCTGAAAAAAGAATTTTGAGGTCTGATTCTAAAACCTGAACCTGAGCAGTGACATTGTCTCGTTTGCGGTGAAGCCTATAGTAATTCTGATAAAGAGAAATTGGTAGAATGTATATCATGTAAAATGTGGGTATATGTGAAATGTTTGGCAGGAGATACTATATCAATAATATGTATAAATTGTTATTTTGATGAAGACTGAATTTAGTCATTATGTAGCGTCTATTTTTCGAAGGCTAATTATTTTTTTAGATAGTGGGAGTGGTGGTAGTGGGTTAAGTAAATGAATGTGATTCAAAGTGCCAGGTTGACTATAAGTATAGTTTATCTAACTAAGAAATTGGTTAAACACTTAAATCTTTAATTGTTTTTGTAGAAGTACGTTTTAGTTTCACTAATGAGAAATTTTATAGATAATGTACAGTTATGTTGGTTTGGAAAATAACAAAATTAAAACTCAAATATGTATCAAAATTTAATTTATTTTCACTGTTACTCCCTGCTTCATGGCTGTTACATCTAGCTCCAAAGACGGGGAAGTTGTATCAACAGTCTTTTTTTAAGAAAATGTATGGTGTGAAGTATATATTAATAATTTTGAACTTATTCCTTTTTGCTATAATAGAGGAATAGTTAGGCTATCGACAGACCCTCTTTTAATGCTAAAACAGCAGACAGATATTAAATTAAATTATTTTCTCTAAAAATTATTACAAGCCCCTCACTCCCCTACCCGTTCATCGTATAACCGTCTGTATTCTAAGTTTTCCATTTACTCTTTGATTTTTTGATATGATCATAAATTTGGTTTTCTTTACATTAAGTTTCCTCTTTCTTCACTGGCTTGAACTACCCTGTCTAAAATACTATGCTATTAGGACAGGGTCATCTACGTATCTAATATTGTTGACTGGGTTGCCATTAAGTCTTGTTCCAATCTCTTCCTCCTCAAGGGCTTTCTTCATGATCTTCTCCGAATATAGGTTAAATAGCAGGGGTGACAGCACGCATTGCTGTTTTAAGTTTTAGACATAATTTTTTGTATTTGGAAATTGACGGATTGCTCGTGGACATCTTTACTATCAACATCTGTATACCCCAAGACTAGATATTGTCTCCTATTCTCTTTTTTTTATATGAAAAATGTGCTGGAAAGGATCAAAAATCCAATCTGCAGATTGGCTGATGACAGGGTGGGTTTGATTCCGTTTAAAAAAGTTAACATAACAGAATTTGGTATACTTATGTCAGTTCACTTAACAATTTGGAAGAAACAAGTCCAGACATGATGATGTATTAGATCCCTCGAGCCAAAACAATTTTGTTGGATCGATTGCCACACATTCAGAACAATTATTCATTCAGTCTTGCAGCTAAGTAAAGAGTAATTTAAAATTTAAAAAGAAACGTATACCTTTATTATCGCAAAAATGCATACATTTAAATGAAAATATCGCCGTTTAATAATGGAAGTAATTAAGAGTAACGGACGTGAAAAATTGCAGTATTTTATAAATATCCTTCCGAGGTTAATAGGCAAAATGCAATTATAGCTAAACAATGGAATGCTAATAATATGCCATATTTACCGCGACTCTTACTTACAACATTATTAGTGTATTATAAGTGGAATCCTCATGAATCAATAAGTTTGTCCGAAATAATTCTTCAAATGTATTCTGACAAATATACTACATGGGGTGAAATTTTCTGAGACTTTTGGAGAAAAAAACAATGTTTTTTTTCCCAATAATCGATTTTATTCTTCAACATAGCTTCCTTCAAGAACGATACATTGATTCTAGCGATCTTTCAACATTTGGATACCTTTCATATAGTACAATTTGTCGAGCTCTCTAAAATAAACCTTAGTTTCCCATACGACTTCTCATTTGAGCCACATCTTTTTCCCTGGAGTCATCTTTTCAAATTTGGAAAAAGATAATAATCGCTCTGGGCCCAATCTGGTGAATACGGTAGATCCATACCCCAGTTGATTTAGTTTCACTATCGATTTTATAGATTTGTGAGCTAGAACATTATCTTGGTGAAACAACACTTTTTCTTCCCTAAGTGTATAATGTAATAGTAGCCAGTGGTTATTCGCTCCTTCTTAAGATAGTCGATCAGTATTATTCCATGCCAAAATCTGTCCAGCTGATGTTTGTGTTTTTGGATGCTTCAGTCGGTTTTCATGCGGTTCCAGCCACTCTGCGGACTGCCTGTTGGATTCAGGCGTGTAGTGGTGGATCTATGTTTGGTCCATTGTTACGAACTGCTGCAAAAACTTCTTTGGACAGCGTTCTGAATCTTCGACAAGTTGCTTTTTTTGATCAATCGTGAGAGTGCGCGGAATCCATAGGGCACATAGCTTTTTCATATGCAAATATTCATGCCAAATATGCTTCACGCGTTCTGTTGATACCTCATGCTGTCAGCTATCTCGTTCACTTTCACTTTGCGGTTCTATCTATCTAATATGTCTTTTTCCATCCGGTGTCGGACATAGCCCCTCCCCCGTCCTTTTTCCGTCTCGACTCTGTATTTTTCTGATCCACCCTAAACCAGCCGTTCTTTTCAGGTCATCTTTCCATTTTATTTGGGGCGTTCCTCTGGATCTTTGTTCCAACCATGGCCTCCATTCTTATATTCTTTTCTTCTATCTCTGTTATTGTCCCATTGTGTGATCTGCCCATTTCCATTTCATACCTGTTACCCGTTCTCTTACATCTATCACTTTGGTCTTTTTGTGTTCTACTTTCGTTTCTGATTCTGTCTTGCAATCTTGTATTCAGTATCTGGCGTTCCATTACTCTCTGTGTTTTACTCAGTTGCTCCATCATCTTCTTAGTCAATGTTCATGTCTGGGCCGCATAGGAGAGAACCGGTAGGTAGAATGCATTGATCAAATACTACCTTTCGTAGTTTCAGAGGAATTCCTTTGTAGGTTACTATTTTCTTTTGCTTGTCAAATGCTGCCCATACCAATCTGATTCTTCTCTGTACTTCTGCCGTTTGATTTGCTTTTCCACATTTTATTATTTGCCTTAGGTAGATGTGTTCCTCTGCGTATTCAAGTGTTCTGCCCTATATTCTCAAGCCTAGCGGACAGTCTTCGTTTCTCATAGCCCTTGTCTTATCTCTATTCAGCAGTAGTCCTACCCTCTCTGATTAGTTTGTAGTTCCTGTATGTCATCAAAATTATTTGATATTAACGCAGATGATCTTATCCTCTTTTTTCCCATTCGAGTTCCTTGAAAAGGACAAAGACGCTGTTAAGTTTATTGAAGAATATCTCAAAGATCGTCATCAGAGAGTTGTCTTGAGTGGATCTTTCTCGGACCTCCAAAGGGTGACCAGAGGCGTCCCGCAAGGATCAATTTTGGGCCCTATTCTATTCTGCATTTATACCCATTTATTTCCGTCATTTCTCAAAGTCTGTAACTGTCAGATGTACGCTGACAATACTCAGTTATTTTACTCTTTTTCTGAGAATGCAAAGCTTGACGGTTGTCGACTGATAAATGGTGATTTGGAGGTTCTACAGAGAGTTTCGGAGGAACATCATTTGAAACTTAATCCCAACAAATGTGTCGCAATGTTGTTCGGTAGACTAATTGTTGTAAACAGACTGACTTTACTAGTTGACGTTAATATTTTTAATGAAAGAATACCTGTTAAAGCTGAGGCTAAAAATCTTGGCTTAATTTTGGATTCAACTTTAAGATTTAAAAAACATGTGTCGGCTTGAATTAAGAGGGCAGTGGGTCTACTTAGGTGTCTTTATTACTCAAGACATTTACTAAATACCTAATTAAAACTCATGCTTTGCGATTCTATCATTTTATCAATATTTAACCACTGTGATGTTGTTTACTGCTCCTGTTTGACTGCAGAAGATACAAAAAGAATTCAAAAAATTCAGAAATATTGTTTACGGTTTAGCTACGGTATAAAGAAACGAAATCCAGTTAGTTATAAACTGAAGGAAGCTAAATAGATTGACATGAAGTCAAGACGATATTTGCATTGTTGTACCGTGTATCATAAAATTATCTGCACAAAGTCACCTACGTATCGTTTTAAAACAATTCCGTTTAAGACTAACGTTCATAATATAAATATAAGAAGCAGAGGCTTACTTACGCCCCCACTTCATAAAACAGGCATATTGGAAAGGTCTTTCACTTACAATTTAGTTAAAACTTATAACAACCTACCGGACATTCTGAAATCTAAATCAGTCAAATGTTTCAAAAAGTACCTAAAGCATTTGTTATTGCAGAATAATTGAAGAATTTACTTGTTTCTAAAAATGTAAGTTTTCTAATCTTAAATCATGGCTTTCTGTAACTGACATAACGTTCTTTTTCTTTTTTTTTGTTTGTTATTTGGTTGTGCATCATATAATTTGGTTGTGCATTATTATTATTTGGTTGTGTATGTGTTAGTGTGTTGCTGCCTAGAGGCAAGTGTAAAGACAGATGGACATATATTTTGCTTCAGTTAAATTAAGTTTTTTTTTTTTTCTTTTATCTTTGTTCAGCTGCACTCTGTCGTGTTCACTGTATACTGCATACTTTGAATAAAATTGTTTATTATTAGTATTATTTATTATTGAAAACTTGTTCTAATGATGCTAGAAATAGTTTTAGGCTCATGGAATCTCCCTACCTTACTCCGCGTTTGCTAGGTATAGGATTTGTTTTACCATCGGTGTCCACTATCATTTGAGCCTTGTTGTAAATTGTTCTTATAAGCTCAGTACACCTATAGTCTATTCTGCTGTTATACAAGGCTCTTTCGACGGCCCAGCTCTCGATACTATCAAAAACCTTTTGATAATCTATAAATACCAGGTACAACTTTAAGTTATATTCTGTTGCTTTCTCTATTAAAGTTCCGATAGTTAAGAGACGATCACAGGTACTAAAACTCTTCCTTAAGCCATCCTATTCTACCGATTGGTTTAATTCCAGCTTGTTTCCCAATCAATTAATTATTATTTTGGTAACAATTTGTATATTTGTGAGAGTAATGGTATTGGACGGTAATTGTCTAACTTAGTCCTTCTTTAAAAAGTAAAATTGTTGAGGCTGTATTCCATTTTTCTGGTATCTTCTCTTCTTCTAGACATTTCTGAATAAGAGTTTCAGCACCTGTACCACCAAGTATACTCCTTCTTTCATTAATTCTGGTAATATTCCGTCAGATCCTGGTGTTTTATTGTTTTCATTTTGCGGTTTTTCCGAACAATATGGTGGATTTTTTTGTGTTTTTTATAGTGACTGTCTCATATGGACGTCCGGAACATGTTACATTATCGCTGCTTGTACGTAAACCGTCGACGTTTAGTTGCTTTCGCCGGAGCAGATGTACCCTGACACTTCTCAAGCAATTCTGGGGTTCTGACTGTATTTTTTCAAAAAACAATGTTTAATCAACACACGAAGTTCTTTTTGTTCTATCGTTTTGCAAAAATCAAAAGTAGCGTCACTCAAACATCTGTAACTCGCAAAGTAATAGACAAAATATGATGAAAATTTTACACGAATCATATGTTTTTTGTTTATGTTGCCATCTTTTGAAAGTCTTGGGACTCTCTACCCCCATGTTAGTAATACCAACCAATCGGTAAACTGTATTGATATCTCAAACAAATAAGATCACACGATTCACTGGCTGGTACAGTACCATTAAAATTAAAATCTCTATCAGTAACAGGTTGTTTAAATTTATATTTGATTAAGTATTATATAACCATGCATGATCAGCTATTAAAATTAATAATTACATGTGGCAGCATCACTACAGAAGGTGGCCATTCAATATTCGTTTTCTTTACGGCGTTGTATAAACGTAGTATAAGATAACTGTTTGCATAGGACAGGGTTGCAATTTAATCTATTGTTTTCTGTTCATCCTTACCACACTCGCTGAAATGCGTCTGGATGTTACAAACATTTTAAATCTCTATTTTAATCAGTTAGTATAAAAATAGAACTAAGGAAACTGAAATCAGAAGACGAGTGAGACAAGGATGTATATTATCGCCAACCTTTTTTAACCTATACTTACACGAAATCATGAGAAGAGCACTCACAGCAAAAACAATGCCCATCAATAGCATACAATATGCTGATTATACAATTCTAATATATAAGCAATAAACCTAGACGAGTTGCTGTTAATTATAAAATCAACGCAAAATAATGGGCAAATATATCTGTATGAACAACTATCCTATAAAAAAATATTGCCAGATACCTCAGAAAATATTGCTACAGAAAGTCATAATGTCGCCGTAAAACAAAGCCGAGTACTACGTAGCTTTCTCTATAAAACTTTGATGTTACTGGAAGCAATACTACTAATCGGGAGGTTGTTTCATTAGCTTTTTGGCCTGTTTCAGGGATCTACTGTTCTACTATCATTGATCAGAATTCAAAAACATCTCT
Source organism: Pachyrhynchus sulphureomaculatus (assembly GCA_019049505.1). Lineage (NCBI taxonomy): Eukaryota > Metazoa > Arthropoda > Insecta > Coleoptera > Curculionidae > Pachyrhynchus > Pachyrhynchus sulphureomaculatus. Next base: position 110,425,370 of record CM032456.1, on the reverse strand, counting down.
CTATCTATAAATTCAATACTTAATTTATTAGTCAGTGAAATGACCGCCTAATATGTATCTTCAATCAGAAAAATTTATATAAATACAAACGCTAATAGAATAAATTAACTCATCTTCTCTTACCTATTAAATATTTACTTTTAAAAAATAATTTATTCGCTAACATCTGGATTTAGTGGTACATAAATTTTATTCAATTATATTCATAATATTTTGATGGCTCCATTACAAATAGCGTGTTAGAAGATTAAAAAGCAATATTTTATTTGATCTATTTTTAAAAACTCGATTAATTTTTGAAAAGATCCGAAACATCAGCATAATGAGGTTTTATTTTTCCTATTACCGCTCAACTTTTTTGCATTTCTTCGCGTTTCAGGATTTGTAGATCACTAAAAATTTAATATCCAGTTCCAGTCGATCTGTCTGTTTGGCGGTCTCCCTGTCTGTTAGTCTATTTCAGAACTCTTGAGAACAAAATTCGAAAATGTATTAATTTTTAACTAAAAAAATCCGAGCTCGTACTAAGTCAATAGCTTAAAACAATTTCTACTAATTTTTAATATTGTTTTCAAATTTGAACGTTAATTTTACATATACAGGGTGTCATAAAAATAGTTTAATATATTAGGAACTCATCGAGTCAATTGGAAACACACCTAATATTTCTTTTTTATTTGACAAAATCACTGGACTACGTAATACATATGGTGAAACCTTCTAATAGCGGCCACCCCCGAGAAATCAAAAGTTAGTCGCTAAAGAGGACTGATAGTTTAAAGAAAACATATGAAAATTAAAACAATTGATATACATTTTGCATTGTTTATTTATCAATTTCCCGTCCTCATTTTCATAATTCGAAGTAAAATCAGTCATTTGATATATCTCTTCAATACAGTCGATGATGGTCAATTCTCTATTTTCCGTTGCCATATCTCTATAAATCAACGCAAATTGTTTCAAATTCAGAAATATGTCCTTTATGGTAAGAAACAGTTCTGCGAGCGGAATATCATCTTCAAAATTATCCATTTTTGTATTACACATAAATCTGGCTTTAGAAAGGCATATTGTTATCGGGGACAAATTTTGCCAAGCCACTTAAACCGATATCAAGGTCATCATTATGGTAATGTTTTCCCTACTTCTTGAAGTGAACAACCACCATCCATATATATTCAAAGCCTCTTAAGAAAGTAGCTCCTATAGAGCTTTCTAAAATTCTGCATAATGCTATGGTCCAAGGGTTCACAATGTGGTAGTGTTTGGTGGAAAAAAAAAAAACTTTGACATTATCCAGTGCAATTTTGGAGTGAGATGTTGCATTTTTCAGCGTCAATAGCACTTTCCTTATCAAATTTTTTGTTAGGGACCCATTGGAGAGGTAACTTATCGATGTGTGCCCCCTTGAAAACAACGGGGATTCTTGCCTATGATAAGTGGGTCCTCCTTTTCACCCTCCATATTTACACAGAACAAAATTGTAATTAGTTGTTTTGCAGTTTTTCTTCTAGAATAGTTAACATTTTTCAATGGATATATCTTTGTCGACAATGCACGATAGCAGAGACCCGTCTCGTCTGCTTTAAACAAATTCTTAAGTGCATAATTCTTTAAAATAGCCTTTTCTTTCCAAGTTTTCACATCTTCGATGGTAATATCAGCAGATTCGCCACATATTGATACAAATTCATAACTTCTTTATTTTGTAGCAAATTAGTCACTTGAGTTTCGCCAACTTAAAATTTTTCAGCCAACTGGCTGATACTCAAACCACTTTTTTCACTCTTGGGGTTTATATCAATTTTTTCTTTTATAGAAAGATGGTTCCTTTTTCCCGCCATACTATTTAGGTTAGCTGGTAAAAGTTTAAAATAAAACTAATGTTAAAATCAGATTTCACGAGCTTAAGAAACAAATTCTATATACCCATCTATCCTTAAGTAATTTGTACTTGGTGATTGCTTCGAAAAACCAAGCCATTATGGGACTGTATTGCTCTTTATTGACGGTGTTTGTAGCACTGATGTGTACTTTCCGATGAGGTGCCCGAGGTCGTTTAATAGAAGGATCAGAAGAATGGGTCGCTTTGTACAGGTAGTCGCCCACAGGGATTTTACTGTAATACATTTCAATCATAAATAACGAGGTTTTTAAGGCGAGATGAAGAGAGATAACACATTTGATAAGTTAACTATCAAAGATGATAAGTTTGTTTGTATTGTGAAACGTGCCATAAAAAAGTGTTTTCAAAATATTGAAAATTCGTGATTTTAAAAAGTGTGCTTGATATTGCCAAAGGCTAGTGGCAATTTTCTTGCAGTTGGTTTATTTAAACAAAAAGAGTGATTTTTTTTATGTTGTTTATGTCATATCTAGTTAACTTGTTTGTTGTTTAGATATTTCCCTTTGTGAAATTTGTTGTATGTTTCATAGGTCACTATTCATCGATTACGAAGCGCAGTCGAAAATAAATAAATAGAAATGCTGAGAGATACTTTTTATAAGTATAATTTTTCTGGATTTCTTCTGTGTAATTTGAATAAGTAACGCTAACGTTTCGCCGATGATTCGCCGGCTTCTTCAGAGCTTGTGCTTCATGAGTAATGTGTTACTAGATTGATGAGAGGTAAAAAGCAATGTTATGTTATGATTAAGCTTGTTGGGTCGTTTAGATATTTCGATGGACTCTCGAATTTGGTTAAAGGATTCTCTCCGATATCCTTAGGATATGAAAAAATGTTAAATCCCTATTCAGGTGGAGAAGTAAACAATAAAATATCTGATGTCCTGTTTCATGATGGTGTTCTACAAGTGCCGAAGTGAAAATGTTCCGACGACGTAATGACCTTTGACGTTCTTTAATTCATCATTGTCGTGCTAGATTCCCACGAAGTAAGTTCTCAAGTCACGCTTTAAAGAAATCGGCAGACTGATAGGCGAAAAAAATCAGCAACATTGATTAAAACGATACAGGAGGAATCCAGAAAAATGACACCTATAAGCTGTGCAACCTGAGGAAGTATCCTATCAAGAAGATATAACTTCTATTTGTTACTTATTGTGTTATCTACAGATCATACAATATCAATTTGTTCTAATAAATATGAGTAAGGGTTTTATCACAGTAAACATAAAACACAGTAGCGACAGTCCGACTTGGCACTTTTGATGTCAAGGGGTTCGAGTTTGCACATATTACTGGATATTGCCAGCGAATTTTTCAAATATTCAAATTCCCTCTTTCATGAAAAATCCTATTCTCTAAAATAAAAATGAATTTTGCTGATTGAAAGGAAGCAAAAAACCGGAAAGAGTTTTTTTTAGAAACCTTTTTTTTATCAAGTTCTTATTAAAACAGATATATAAACAAAACAGGGAAAAAGGCAAAAAATATAAGGAAAAAATACATTTGGCATCAACGCTTTTTGCACGTTATTATTCATTTAAATATCATATTGTTGAATTTAAATTTCTCAACTATTAGAGATATTGTCGGGGGGATGTTTTTTTTGAGAAAATATCTCTGTACACCTTCAGCCTTGCGCGTGTAGTGTCAACAGTCATGCTTCTTATATTTCAGCGAATCCCAGTAATTTGGAGAGATTAAAAATAATTATAATTATCATTTTTAGATGAGATCGTTTTTCTTCTGAACTTAAAAATGAAGTGAATATACCTTTTGCTCCATTTTATCCTTAGTTAAATCTAATATAATAATTTTCATACAACTGATGACTTTTCGTGTCTATATACTACTTATATAAAAAAATTAAATCCATGCACTGATTTATTGAAACGCATTCGTGCTAGAGAAGTACTATTTTTGCATGCCGAGGTTGAGTTTTGAAAGTTTGGTTAGCGAATTTTAACTCTAGCAAACAATTTTAATATGAAAGATTTCGGAAAGTTAGGACAAGGTTACGTGAATTCTACTTCGCCTAAATGGGTTAATATGTTAGCAATTACATATCGTGATAAAATTAACAATAATAAAACATTAACTGCTTTACAAATAAAATGTATCTCTATTATAGTCTTTATAGTATATATTATATTATATGGAAATAAAGAATTATGAATAATTAATACCGAAATAAAACAATAGATGTTTTTAGAATTCCACTATATTTATAAACCGTAACAATTGTTTCGACATACAATGTCTTCATCAGACGGATGATAACTTTAAAGTTATCATCCGTCTGATGAAGACATTGTATGTCGAAACAATTGTTACGGTTTATAAATATAGTGGAATTCTAAAAACATCTATTGTTTTATTTCGGTATTAATTTACAATGAATTTCCATCAAGTAACGGCTACCTCAGTGAATAAATTATGAATAAATTACCTTTTAGGATCTTTGGGAAATCTAAAAAAAACTCCTTTGGAGATACCACATATATTTTTACAAGCACTAACTGCACAACAATAACTTCCTCTGGACATCTTTTTTATAGTTATTTTCAATTATAACGTCAAACGAGTCATTTACTTATTGGAAAATTATTAATAATGAATTTCGGAGCACGTTTTATAACAAGATTCTCCTTAATATCCAGATATAAACACAACCCTGTGACCACGTTAGCAGCCATGTTGTTGATATGTTAGGGGATGCATGCGTGATAAAAAACAGGAAATAAAAATTGTTTTGAGCGTCTTACTCTCTATATTTGAAATTTTATCTAAATCAGCTCAAAAGTTTTGCAAAAGAGCCTTGCATCCATTACTACGAAATCTTGAAGCAAACTTTAAAGAAAACGTATATGCATATTTTTATTTACCTTCTCAACTGTATAAATAGCTATTTTTCAAACTTTGAAACTATGACGTCCATGGCAGTATTGGTATAACTAAAAACTAAAAAAAAAAAATCGTATTTTCAGAAATTACCAAAGTGTTCTTCGTATTTGCTGAACCATCCTAAGACGCGTTTCGCCGTATCACGGCTCATCAGCTGGGCTAGGTTCAGCAAATACGAAGAACACTTTGGTAATTTCTGAAAATACGATTTTTTCGTTTTTAGTTATATCAATACTGCCATCTATGCCTTCGAGCAGTAAGCTCAAGAAAGGTGCGTTTCTGCAATAATTTGCCAGCAATGCTGTGCCGCTCTGCTTGAATAGACTTAGTAAGTCACCGACAGAGTGCAGTATAAGCATCTATTTGTTATAGTTTTCCGTTAGTTACTTGGATGAAGCACTAAAGATGTGTTCTCGTATTTGCTGAACCTAGCCCAGCTGATGAGCCGTGATACGGCGAAACGCGTCTTGGGATGGTTCAGCAAATACGAAAAACACTTTGGTAATTTCTGAAAATACGATTTTTTCGTTTTTAGTTATACCAATACTGCCATCTATGCCTTCGAGCAGTAAGCTCAAGAAAGGTGCGTTTCTGCAATAAGTTGCCAGCAGTGCTGTGCCGCTCTGCTTGAAGAGACTTAGTAACTCACCAACAGAATGCAGTATAAGCATCTATTTGTTATAGTTATATATTATATGACGTCCACTTTAGACCAAGATCATAAAGTTTCAAAAAAAATACGAATATTTTTTCCACTGCACCACTGAATATTCAAAAAGGTCTTCATTTCATTCTTTCCTTGTACTTCAACAACATCTCTTATGAAAAGGGGATTAAATTTAAATCCAGCAATACCCGAGGTGAATTCGCAAATTCGCAAACATGTCCGAAATGACAGAAACTGTAAAGTGTGTGTGTTAGAATTTCAAAGCCCACTTTGCGAAACGATACCATAACAAACGACTCAAGAAAAGTGCCCACAATAAAAATCAAAGATACAAAGAATAAACAATACAGCTTCTTGGCATTTTCGATGTTCCTTTATTTTAAAAATTGGAAAGTGGGCCAAACAAATAAAGGAAAATAAATTATCGCGGACTACGGTCACTGATAATGTGTTTTGGGTGTTGTTGTTTTTTAATTATTTTCTAAATCGATTTTTCAAAAAATATAACATAGAACTATGTCAATGTTGTGTTATTTTTACTTTTAATCAAAATATTATATTTTCGTGCAGTTGACGTCATTTTAAAGAGACTGTAACTGGGGTAACGAGAGTTATTATATAATAATGCCTAACCTATTATGGAGTTCCAAGTAATTTTTGTGGAATATTTATTTGGTAACACTTACTATACAATAGCAAAGATAACGGATTTTTCTAAAAGACAAAATTAATTAGGTAAAAATACGACCAATTATCTAATGTATGTTTGACTGCTTCAATTAGTAATGAATAGGTCAAATTAACAGAGCTGTCAGATTTTCAAAATTTAAAAATTCCTTGGGCGACCAACTTTCATGATATCGTTAAAAGTCTGAGGAACCTGAAAAGGACGCCTGTGATTAGGGGAAGGCAACTTTTATCTTCCTAAACATATTGAAACTCCTCCTCTTCTTTCTTTCAGTTTCGCGGATTAAAAGGTCTGTAAAACATCCAGATTTTAGGGATTATGCGGAGGGTCGCTTTAGAGGATAAAGTGGGAAGGATGCCTTACATGACCCGAGTTCGTTAAAGGCAGGAGGTATAGTTCTCGACTTCTAGGATTTTTTTCTTATGTTGCATGCATTTAACTATTTTTTGGTCACACAAAAAGCAAGTTAGTTAGTTAAAATTGTGCCACGACCACTGTGAAATCGCCTAAAACGCTAGTATATTTGAATATAGATAAGCATTCAACACCGAATGTTATGCTTTTTGAAGATCAGATTCAGATTTAAAATCTCTTTATTACACAGATGTAATTTACGAGATTTTTCTTAAATCTACGTATCATAAATACAACACACTTGATCCGTGTGTTCATTTATAACACAGCCCCACAAAAAAAAAAGTGGGGTATACTTTTGATGCGATATATCAGATCCGTAGTATTTTTGCCCGCTGATCACGAATCTGACGTCAGAATATCGCCATCACATCTCAATTTTTTTCTAACCTCAAAAAATAGGTAAAAATTAGTAAAAATTAAGAAAAATATACTCCTAAAAAATTGATTCAAGCTTTTTCATGAATCCAAAGATGTATTAATATGTATTCGGACACGCTAAGCTAATATTCATCGGTTGGATTAAGCCATACAGTTCTGTTTTCTTTCTAACCTCAATAAATCAGACAGATATAGTGCTTCTCGAATGCAAAAACGAACGAATTCAAATTAAAATTCAACCGATTCTTACCAAATTTGGTACACGGGGGTTTTTTGGGTTGCTGATCATGAATCGAAGGTCGGATTTGCAAAATTCAAAATGGCGGATCCAAGATGGCGGACAAAATTTTTGAAAACCAACCGATTCCTACCAAATTTGGTATACAGTTGGGGAATCCTCAAACCTGATACTCTTAAACCCTAAACTCAGAAACCTTAGACTACCACACCCTGTAACCTCAAAAAATAGACCTGAATAACCCTGTAACTTTAAAAATGAGACCCAATAAACTCAAATCCAGGACTTTTAAACCATATACATATACTCTCAAATAGTAGACCCTTAAGCCCTAGAATTGCGAAGGTTAGACCCGCGCCTAACTTTCCTTTTTTTGGCTGTATCTTGTTCTTTTTTCCGCGAATGACCTATTCAAAGGCTTTCTGCCCAAACGCTTTTGAGGACTTGTTTCTCTTTTTAGCGACCAGCAATAGTCCACTAGCATATGGTCATCCCATCGTCCTTGATACCGATTTTCTATGATTTTCAGATCTTGGTGAAAACGTTCCCCTTGCTCCTCACTGTAGTCACCAAGATTATCTGGGAAATGATCGATGTGGGAGTCCAGGAAATGTATTTTTAGATTCATTAAGCAACCTAATGTTTGAAATTTTTTACCATTTTCTCGACTATTTCTTTGGACTTATTATTTCCCAAAAAGTTTGTTGCGACTTCTTTAAAACTAAGCCAAGCAGCTTTTTCAACTTTATTCATTTTAGTAACAAATATTGAATCTTGAAACAATTTTCTTATTTGTGGCCCGTCAAATACGCCTGCCTTAATTTTAGCTTCAGAAAATTTCGGAAATTTTTTATGCAAATATTTGAAACATGGGCCGTTTGTATCTAATGCTCTCGTGAATTGCTTCATAAGTCCAAGCTTAATGTGAAGCGGGGGAATAAGAACTTTTCCTGGATCTACCAATGGTGGAAACAATACATTATTTTCGGCAGGAGTGAACGATTCTCTTGTTGGCCAAATTTTTTTCTTATAATGACGTTCCCTGTCTCTGCTATTCCACAGACATTTATAACAGGGATAAAGTGTAAACCCTGACTGTTGGCCAAGCAATATTGTTACAATTTTCAGATCTCCACAAATTTTCCAGTTATGATCAGCATATTTAATTTTTATCAAAAGCTGCTTCATTTTTTCATATTGCTCTTCCATAACTGTGGAATGAGCAATCGGAATGGGAGCGTAAACGTTGGTATTATGCAGCAAAACTGCCTTAATGCTCCGTTTAGAAGAATCAATGAACAGGATCGTATGAGTTATTTTGAAATTCATCCATTAGACCTTTTACATCGGTACAATATGAAAGTGACAATTCCTCGTCCTTTGTGAAATATTTTCGAAATTCTTCATCTCTGTTTCTATAATAAGAAATCGTAGCTTCTGGCTTAAGTAAATGTATTTTCTTTAAAAAGGAAGCAAGATGCTCTGAACCATCTTTGGATAAGCCTAAATCTCTGACTAGATCACTAAGTTCTGACTGTGATACGTGTATTGGTTCTGGTTTACGGTTGTATGGTAGAAATTCTTTATCTGTGTCACTAGTATATGATAGGTTGTCACTAGAACATTCATTAGTAACAGTGTTTGAATCTTTTTCGACAGTCTCAATGTTTTCGGTATGAACTGATAAGGTGAAATCATTTGTTTCCATAACATCAGTATCAAATGGTTCAGGAGGCGGAATTAGTTTAGTTGGTCTTGTTACTGTCGAAACATCGTTATAAGTAATAGTGCTTTTATTTTTTCGGTTATGCCTAGATACAACATTCATACAAAAGTAGCAATCATTTTCACTGTATGGTCTATTCCATATTGCTGGTCTGGAATATTTAATCGCCTTCTTATTGATGTACAACATTATTTTGCAAGAACTGCAAATGATGTGGGGAACCCAATCTGTATCCTGGTGCTGTATTTCAATGTTAAAACAATCCTTATATAAGGTTTTAATCTTATCCGTTATCGGTGACCCCATTTTACTCAATACGTGTTGACAGCAAATATAACAAAATGAGTCACTGTTTTTATCGCACTTATGAAAAGTCCTTGTACCGTGAGACCGTTTTCTTGTAGCATTATACTCTACATGAGTCAAGTCACCCACACATGAAGAGCTACGGTCGCTGGATGACGACGGGTGCGGGCCCGCTTTCCCACCCTGACCAACCGCCGATACTGGGTTTCCGAGTCCCTACATCGTAATTCTCTTTCCTCTACCTGCCATGACGGCATCTAAGCCGTTATCCAGGGACCCTGCCGGCTAGTGGAGTAACACCGTTGCCCACCGTCACCACGTGGAGGTGCCCTGGATGCAGGTAGAAGAATAAAAATCGACCGATGAATTTTCTCGGCGTTCAAAATGGTGCGAAAACATCTGCCATCTTGAATTTTGCAAATCCAGATTCGTGATCAGCGACCCAAAAAATCCCCGTGTACCAAATTTGGTAAGGATCGGTTGAATTTTAATTTCAATTCGTTTTTGCATTCGAGAAGCACTATATCTGTCTGATTTATTGAGGTTAGAAAGAAAACAGAACTGTATGGCTTAATCCAACCGATGAATATTAGCTTAGCGTGTCCGAATACATATTAATACATCTTTGGATTCATGAAAAAGCTTGAATCAATTTTTTAGGAGTATATTTTTCTTAATTTTTACTAATTTTTACCTATTTTTTGAGGTTAGAAAAAAATTGAGATGTGATGGCGATATTCTGACGTCAGATTCGTGATCAGCGGGCAAAAAAATACTACGGATCTGATATATCGCATCAAAAGTATACCCCACTTTTTTTTTTTGTGGGGCTGTGTAATAATAGCCTTAGGGCTGGCTGATGTTCTGCCTTAATATTAAACCTTGTGTGTGTTTGTGGCATTCAATTATTTCCAACTTACAAGTCTTACATCAATTTAATGATTTTTTTCTTTGTGACAGTATTTAGGTAGTTACATACACCATAAATTATCATTTCATTCAAATTATAATTTAAGAAAATTCCATTACAAAGTTATATTAAATGTGACCTGGCGTTGGATTGGGACCGCTACCTGTTTTCAGACACTATCTGCAACATTACTCAGTCAATTTTTAATATTTTTTACCATTTTTTTTTAAATCTTAATAATTACTTTTTCTACAAAATGTCGAGAGGTTTTTTTAATTTTTCTAATAGACAATTTTGTTCCAAAATTGCATACTAAAGATTGAAACACCATAAATTTTTTATTTTTGGAAAAAACCCCTTCGACAATTTTAACTACTACATTATATATATAATAATAATATATACTTATATATATATATATATATATATATATATATATGTATATATATATATATATATATATATATATATATATATATATATGTATGTATATATATATATATATATATATATATATATATATATATATATATATATATATATATATATATATATATATATATATATTAGTGATAGTTTATCAATAGGTCCAGATAGAATACCAATAATGTTGTTGTTATATTATATCCAGTATTTTAAGTTTTATTTTTAATAAATCTGTTTCCTGATGCATGGAAACTATCATATGTGACTCCAATTCATAAAAGCAGAGACAAATCCTCAGTAAAGAATTATAGAGCGGTCTCCAAAACATCAATAATAGCGAAAGTGTTTGAATCAGTTGTTGACTCAAAGGTAAAGCCCCTTTTCCAACATATATTAAGCGATCGTCAACATAGGTTTATACGGGGGCGTTCTACTGTTACCAATTTACTAGTTTAGCTCAGGAACACTTTGGAAACCACCAGACAAGTAGACGTAATCTACACAGATTTCTCAAAAGCATTTGATAAAGTCAACCATAATCTACTAATTTATAAACTTGAGCGTTCGGGCATTTTCGGTAACTTACTGAGATGATTCAGAAGTTTTATTATCAGATAAAATCGTAGTCACATCTGGTGTTCCACCGGCTTCTCACCTATCCCCACTCCTTTTTAACATATTCGTCAATGATATTTCAGATTTTCTAAAACATTCAAAATTTTTGTTATATGCAGATGATTTAAAGATATATAAAACAGTGGAATTAATCGAAGATTCTTATAAATTGCAACTAGATTTGGAAAGTTTAAAGGATTAAATAATATGATTTCTAATTTTCTAATGTTTATTAATAAGATTGATGACGGTATTCTGGAGAGGAGTGATGTTATGAAGGATCTTGAGGTGTATTTCGATAAAAATGTAACTTTTAATTTTCACATTGAATATATGACAAATAAGGCTATGAAAATGTTAGGTTTTATTAAAAGATGATTTTACCGATATTTAGTGTTTTAAGGTTTTATATTGTTCGTTTGTCAGATCAGTACTAGAGTATGCTTGTCCAGTATGGTCACCATGCTACAAGACATATGTAGATTTAATTGAGCGTTCCTGAGATTCATAGGGTTTAAAATCGGTAGAAAAATATTGCATACGAGGAAATAATCAATTCGTTAAATTTACCTAGCCTTCAAGACAGGAGAAGGATAACCGATATTTGTACACTACATAAAGTTTTAAATTCTAAAAATTCACTGCCCAGAACTTCTGGAGAAGACTGGACTTAGTACTCCTCAAAGAATACTACGTATAACGAATTTGTTTCATTTACCATTTCACCGAACAAATTACGGTTTATCATCAGCATTGACTAGATCGTGTGCTGGGGTTAATGCTATTAATAGAGTCTCCAATATAGATTTATTTAGTGGTAACATTCAAACCACAAAAAATAAGACTAGACAGGTTTTGTGATGGTGCTTTGGATGAGGAAACTCTTATTATATTTTTAGTAATATGTAAATGTTATGTAAATGTTACGTTTTTCTTTTTATTTTTATTTCCCTTATCTGTAAATGGCTGGTCCGTTAATAAATTATTTATTTATTTATTATTTTACAAGATTAATTTTCATTTTTACAGATTGGATTATTTTTTGTGAAGTTATCCTGCAGACAAGAAGGCGCCATAGTTTTCATCAGTGGATTAAAAAAACATTTAAAAAAAAGAAAATTCTTATAATCACCATTCTTTTGTATTATTCACTTAATAACCTTTAAAATATATATTTTTTTAAATATATATACTTTTTGTAACGCCCAGGTGTATGTAACCCTTAATGAAAAAAATTATTTATCTTTGGCAGAATTATCCACAAAAAAAGCCCAACTTGATCTTATCAGTTCCATGGTAGCTTTGACAAGGTTTAATTATTATATGCTTTAATCTCATCTTCTATCTTCCTTTCTTACATCTGTCTCTCATTCTCTCCCTCACCCATTTCTATTTACTCCTATTCACTCTGTTTAGATATATTTATTTAATTAGCTTAATCTATATTTACAAGGTTTGTATATTTACATTAGTTACATATATTGTTTTATTTAGGTTTTTTTTTTATTTACAGTATCACTGTCAGTGGACTGTTAAGTTTTTATTTTATATTTACAATTTTACAATCTACGGTTATTTTTTCGTAGTTTTTTTGTGTTAAATTTGTTATCTGAATTTAATTTAGCCTCTGTGATTATTAAAATATCATCATATCAAGTATAGAAAATATATGAGTTTGCTAATTTTGTTATTATTGCCGTTAGGATTCCATAGGGCTAATTTAAGTTTGTTTAATATTATTTATATGTGTATAATTTTCTATGCTCATATAGAAATTTAATACTACTCCAAATTTGTCTTGTTTTGTATTACATTTTTTAAGCAGCTTTTTGTTTAAAATCCCTTTTACAATTTGTCAAAACATACTGTCACTTACACCATTAGAACTAGACATCAAATAAAACAAATATCGTAAAATAGCTGACACAACACTAATGAAGTTTGCTACTGTCAACAACGAATAAATCGACAGCAGGTGCAACTTTTTTTGGAAAGTTAGTGAGAGCTTACGAGGCTGGTTTGAAAAGCCCGTGCAAAAATAAAAACTACTTATGTGTTTGGGGTAAACCTTTTTTATTTTTCGACATAGTCTCCTTTTAGGCTTATACACTTCGTCCAACGATGTTCTAGTTTGTTGATCCCTTCCGAATAATAGGATATGTCCAAATCTGCAAAATATCCATTAGTGTCTGCAATCACCTCCTCGTTTGAAGAAAATCTTTGTCCCGCCAGCCATTTCTTCAAATTGGGGAAACAAATAGTAGTCCGAGGGAGCCAAGTCTGGAGAATAGGGGGGATGTGAAACGAGTTGGAATCCTATTTCCATTAATTTTGCGACCACAACTGCTGAGGTGTGTGCTGGTGCGTTGTAGTGATGGAAAAGGACTTTCTTGTGGGCCAATCGCGGGCGTTTTTCTTGCAGCTCGGTTTTCAAACGGTCCAATAACGATGAATAATATTCACCTGTAATAGTTTTACCCTTTTCCAGATAGTCGATGAGGATTATCCCTTGCGAATCCCAAAAGACAGTCACCATAACCTTTCCGGCCGAAGGAGCGGTCTTCGCCTTTTTTGGTGCAGATTCTCCTTGGTAACCCATTGTTTAGATTGTTGTTTGGTCTCAGGAGTATAGTAATGTATCCATGTTTCATCCACAGTGACGAAACGACGCTTAAAGTCCTCCGGATTCTTTTGGAACAGCTGCAAACCATCCTTGCAACACTTCACACGATTCCGTTTTTGGTAAAGCGTGAGCAATCGCGGCACCATCTTGCGGATAGCTTTCTCATGTCCAAATGTTTATGCAAAATATTATGTACCCGTTCAGTCGAGATGCCCACAGCACTAGCAATCTCACGCACCTTAACTCTTCGGTCATCCATCACCATATCATGGATTTGATCAATGATTTCTGGAGTCGTAACCTCCACAGGCCGTCCAGAACGTTCAGCGTCACTTGTGCCCATATGGACAGTCCGAAAATTTTGAAACCATTTATAAACTGTTCTAATCGAAGGTGCAGAGTCACCATAATGTTTATCAAGCTTCTCCTTAGTCTCCTGAGGCGTTTTGCCTTTCATGAAGTAATGTTTAATCACCACACGAAATTCTTTTTCGTCCATTTCTTGAAAATCACTCGACTTCCTTGATTCACACGAATGCCAAACACAAAGAAATAGACCAATATGGCTGAAACTTGGTGTGCGTTCATTCAAGAGATGCTACTAACTAAACATGACCTCGATACGCGCCGGTGGTGTCATCTCTCGGACTTTGCACGGACTTTCCAAGCTAGCCTCGTATACAAGCAGGTGGTAAAAACAATGTCGCAACTTAAAAAACAACCGGTATCGTCTCCCCTTCGTTACCCATCCATCGCATTCAGGTGGTTAAAGGGTATTTTTATTTAATTAATTGCTCATATCGATGGTTGAAACTAGACTGCATAGCTTCAATAAGGCAAATTGTTTATTCAAATCGGCATCGAACGAAGTGGACCCTTTACAAAGGTAATAAATGTAAACAAGCGCTTTGCTTATGCAAACAGTATTTTAATGGTATTAATTTCAGCTGCGGTTAATGAAATAAAATTATTATTTACACAACCTTTGGGGTGATGTATCAAAAGCGACTATGTTCTCAGTTGAAAAAAAAACATTTACCTCCACTGACTATTTATTGAACTCTACCAAGCAATTTAGTTTTTGCAATAAATAAATGTTTTAATCAAATACACTTAATCGAAATTGATTTTAATAAATTGAATTTTGCTGTGACGAACTTGATAACTGTAGCGGCTACATAAGGACTTAAGGACAATAATTTCTACTCAACTTTGTAGTTGGTCCATTGATTGATCAGCGGTGGTGCAGCGATTATAGTGAGTTCTCACAGGACGTTTCGTATTGGGTTCAAGAGCAAGAGTATTTGGTCAAATAGTAATTTCTTACTGCTCTTGTCAAAGCAATCTTTTCGAGATTTTTTTCATTTAATAGTTTTTGCAAGACTGTTTTTAATAGTTTTCGACATATATCAGTTTGAGACTTATCAGAAAAACGCAGAAAATTTTATAACTAGTGGCAACATCGTTAAATCCGCGACTGCACTTTATTCAATAGTGCCAGACACCTTCTCTATGTTGCCAGTTCTAAAAAATACTAGTACTGGACATAATTGTAAACCTTTTGAATTTATATATTATATCTTTCCTTATTTCTTTGATGAGGTTATTGTGGCATGGTAAGAGAGAGAGCTTAATAAAGGATTCTCCTTCTAAAATAAGTTCTGCCTGTATTGATTCTGTTTACTTACATTAATAGCTGTATGAATATTAGCATGACACAGTGCCCCAAACTTACTGGACACCTTATATTAGGTTGTTGAAGAAGTATTGGACCATTGAAAGTCAAAAATTGAGACAATTGTTTTTTATATTTAGAAAGAACTTCATTAAGTCAAATATGCCATTTGTGTTAGACGACCTTCGGCCATTTTTCTGGCAACACCATAATCCTACCTATGTACAACTTTTTAGGGAGTTCTGCAGAGACCGAAACAAATGGTAGTCTGACAGCGCAAAGTCCAGGCTATACGGTGTATGCATTAAACCTTCCCAGCCAAGCTCTCTCAATGTTTGCCGAGTCATCAAAAATCTGTGTGCTCTGGCGTAGTCATCGTTGAAGACGACACCCTTTCTTCTGACTAGTTCCGGTCGATTTTTCTCAATCGCTTACCTCAATCTTGTCAACTGTTGACAATAGAATACAGAACCAATCGTTTGGTCAGGCTGTAGCAGCTCATGATGCACGATTCCCTGCCAATTCCACCAAACACACAGCATAATTTTTTTGGCGCCAATCCGGGCTTTGCCACCATTTATGAGGCTCCATTTTTTCGCACATTATTGTCATATGTAACCCACTTTTTCATCGCCCGTGATTAAGGGCTTCAAGAATGGCTTAACGCGGTTACGCTTCTATAGAGATTCGCAGGTAGAAATTCGACCCAGTACCTACCTTAGCATCAAATTATGTTGAACTTAAACATAAAGCTACAAAAAGAAGCTTGCTCCAAAGGGTTTAAAACTGTTTCCTGATCGATGTTTAGTTCCTTGACGATGTCATGGCTACTTACATGCCGGTCTTCCTCTACTTTTGCCAAAATTCTACGAACCTTTTCTGTTATTGGTCGACCATTATCTTTGATATTGAAGTTTCCACAACGAGAACTACTAAACCATCTTTTGGCTGTTGCTTTTGATAACGTATCTTGAGCATAAACAGTCCAGATTTCTTCATAGATCTGCGCAGCATAGCAGCCCAAATTTCTTCATCGATCTGCGCAGTATTTGTGTCTTTATCGAAATAAAAATTATAAAATATAGCGAACTTCTGCGAGATTTTACTCATCTTCAAGGCGCTCTAAAATAAGTATGAATAAACGAATTCCAACAGTTTTTTTAAACGTCTACTACTATCAAATGTCAGCTTTCAAATAAAGCTAAGTATGACCGGAGGTGACCTGAAATATAGGACACTAAAGCTATCTAACGAGAGAAGGGCTCACTACTTTTTTCGACAACCCTTTATATAAAAAAATGTTACTAAAAAAAACTCATTTTAACCGAAAGAAATCCTGTAGTCTAACCTTCAAACAACTGTAGCCGGAGGCATATAGAAAGTATAGAGACAAATAAAGTCCTATCTCTGTGGAATTTTGCCTTATGTGTTGTAGATTGATTACTTGTGTCTCTACGACGTTATCTAAATTATAGCAACTGTGAAATAAGATACAGAAATATTTCCGCCGTGTTGGTTTTCACATTGTCTGAGTACCCAAATATATCTCTCTGCTATTTATCTTTAGGAAATTATGATGAGACGGCGGGTAAATTAACATAATAAACTTCCAATTTGGCGTTGTTCAAACGAATAATTTCGATGCAAAATGTATGTTTTTTCTAATAGTTCTAACAAAGTTACATACTTTTATTTGAAGCATAATACGTGTTGATTCTTTTTTTCTTATGTCGCAAAATCAGCGAGTGTGACCAACCCTAGCCGTCAGATAGTGTTGCCGTTAACCGTGGTTCATTAGCATTAGTCTCTGTAACTCATGTTACCATTTATCGTCGTCTGTTAGTGTTACCGTCGGCCGAAATCAATTAGCGTTACATCGTACTGTAGCTAACAGTATCGTTTACCGTTTCTCTTTAGCATAATATATGCTGTCTGAAGCTGATGGGGCTTTTACCATGGGAAACCAAAAGGTGACGCTGGAGATATAACCGTTTGATAACATAACCGGAAACCCCCGCTTTCGTTGTTCCTCCCAGATCAATGTAAATTACTAGCACTTTAAGAAAAACAATAAAGTTTGTTAAAAATAAAAGCAATATGAGCTTAGACTTTGAACGAATTATAAAAGTATATTTTTTTCTATCCTTCTTTTTTTTTATGGGTCTGACAAGCTGAACCTCATATGGATGCGAAGCACCAGCGCGACGTGTTGTGGGGTGTAAAGCTTTCTGGTTCCAAATTATATTCCCAACTTTTGAGAAGCTCTCCTTGCTATGCCTGCAATATGTTCATGCCAGGACATATTTGCTCCCAAACTAACGCCCAACAAATTGAGCGGCGATGCTAGAGGAATGGAGTGCCCCGACATAACTACGTCGGGTTCAGCAACGTTAACTTTTTTAGAAAAAACTGCCGCCTGGGTTTTTGTAGCGTTAAATTCCACTTGGTTACTGTCACCCCAAGATAGAATTTCTTCCAGGTCTTTGTTAAGTTGAACGACCTCCTGCTGTCTGCAGTCGCCTGAGCAGCCGATGTCCGAGCGTTCAAGGTGAATGATGAGACAAGCGTACTGTCATCTGCAAAGCTGTAGATTGGATTCCCGGTCTTTTCCAGCAGATCGTTAATGTAAATGAGAAAGAGAGTAGGAGACTGTTATAGAGCCCTGGGGCACACCGGCGTTGATAGTGAAGGGGTTAGAAAGAAATCCGTCGACCGCCACTCATAAAGAACGCTCTCTGAGGAAACATGAGAGCCACAAACAGAACCTTTCAGACATACCATAAGAGTTTAGCCAACAGTCCATCGTGCAAAACACGGTCGAATGCACACGGTCAAGAGCAACCGCTCGAGATTCTCCAAAGTGTTCAATTGCGTTGTTCCAAACATGTGTTACATAAGTCAAAAGATCTCCTGTTGATCTATGTTTACGAAAACCATATTGGTGATCGTCAATAATATTGAATCGTTCAAGATATTTTAGAAGATGCTCATTGATAACTTTTTCCATTACTTTCGATATTATTGAAAGCATTGCGACTGGTCGGTAGTTATTTGGCAAGGTCTTCTTGCCTTTTTTAGGTATCGGCTGAACCGTGGCACATTTCCAGCAGGACGGAAATATTCCCTTTCTGTAGGATAGGTTAAAAAGTCTACAAAAAACTGGTGTTAGTTCCCTCGCACAGTTTTTGAGAACTATGGCAGGTATTCCGTCAGGGCCAGAAGCCTTCTTGGTATCTAGCTTCATTAAAATACGCTTTATGATGCGCTGTCTGATGACAACATCTGGCATCCTTGACTGCAATATGGGAATAGTAGGTGGTGTTTTTCCTTGGAAATCGACAGTAGAATGTGAAGCAAAGAGTTCAGCTAACAAGTCCGCTCTCTCAACAGGTGTGGTTGCAATGGAATTATCTGGCCGTGTGAGTGGTGGTATCGTGGATTTGATAAAATTTTGACTAACTAACTAGTATATAGTAATTTTTCTGCTTTCCAGAATAAGTTTAATATGAACATATTGTGGCATGGTAGTCGCCGCTTCAATTTCGACCATCGACTAGATGTTGTGTGTGTTTCTGGGTAGTAGTTAATGCAGAGATACAATAACGACCGTGGTAGAACTACCGTGTTATTTTAAAAGTACGGTGAAATACAAATGTATGTTTCGACACCTGTGTAACGTTAACGAATATTATGACATCCCTGCTAGTATATCCCAATAGAGAGATAGTAAAGTATAAAGGGGCGGGGAGGTGAGCGATACAAAAAAATATATTAAAACAAAATTTTTTGTCACTCCAACTAGTTAATTTTCCAAACTGACATATTAAGAAGTCACTAGGTCCTGAAATGTGATAGCAACGAAATGTAATCAGGTTCGTCATAGAAGGAGAGCTGGTAGACATTTTTGGGTAGGTATTTGAGGCACAATGAAAACTTGTCAAATACTTCTTTAGTGATACCTAAATACAAAAACGCAGACCTGGCTGAAGGGTAGAGGGGCCAAATTATTTAATCGGGTCTAAAACTTAGCAAGATGTTTGTAAAATTATATTTCAAAAAAATCGAAAAAAAAATATATTTGAAGCACGTTGAAATTTAAACAGCATAATATTGGTAACTAAAAAAAGATATTTTTAAAAAGACAGGTTGTTTCGGTGGGACATTCTACCTACCAGGTGATCGAGAATGTTAAGCATGAGTGCGAGTAAACAGCGCTAAGGGTAAGCTGAAGTGCGAGAGATAGCGTATATCGGCAGCTGTCTTAGTCGAAGAACGCTGCGGTGCAATTGGCTCTCGTAAGACCACGTGACTCACAGCACCCATGCGTTTGTTAGTAAGAATTTTGGAGTAGTTATAAGATTCTCAGTCTTATCATTTATTAGTAGTATTTTATTATTAGTAGTATTTCATTTTATAGTATATTTTTTATTTCCTACATAATGGAATTTTTGAGTTATTTATAGCGTTATTGAGGCAAGTATGAAAATTCATGCGGGTAGTAAATTCGTATAGGAGCCGATGTTACAGCTATTGTATTGAGTAGCACAGGTAAAAGGTATAATAATAATAGTATACACGAATATATTCTATAGTCAGTATAGTAAGTCTATTCGATGGACAGTATTTGTCAGTTAAAGACTACGAATACCTTACGCCATTTTTGGGTATATATCAGATGAAAAAAAGTAAAATTGTAACATACCTAATAAAGAAGGAAGCACATCAAATGTTTTTGAAGTGTTGTCGTAGTATTTTTTAATTACAGCAAGCAAATTTTTTCTAAGATTGGGTATGATAACCGTCTTTTAGATTAACATTGGTTGGTAAAATAATGTCTTTGTATTTTAAACCATATTTTTTTTCTAATTTCCAACACCTCATGACTTTTTTTCAAAGTTTTTTTTCACTAAAAGCAATTACTTTTTCATTGTCCTTTGTGCAAATAACACACACTAATTTAGAACTATTATCACCATCCATCGTAAATAACCAACAACCAAAAGGAAGTTTTACAATAACATGAGTTACACGAATACGTCAAATTATACGAATGAGAATTTTAAAAAACTACTCCAAAATTCTTACTAACAAACGCATGGGTGCTGTGAGTCACGTGGTCTTACGAAAGCCAATTGTACCGCAGCGTTCTTCGACTAGGACAGCTGTCGATATACGCTGTCTCTCGCACTTCAGCTTACCCATAACGTTGTTCACCCGCACTCATGCTTAACATTCTCGACCACCTGGCAGGTAGAATATCCCACCGAAACAACTTATCTTTTTAAAAATATCTTTTTTTAGTTCCCAATATTATGCTGTTTAAATTTCAACGTGCTTCAAATATATTTTTTCGATTTTTTTTTGAAATATAATTTTACAAACATCTTGCAAAGTTTTAGACCCGACTAAATAATCTGGCCCCACTACCCTTCAGCCAGGTCTGCGCTTTTGTATTCAGGTATCACTAAAGAAGTATTTGACAAGTTTTCATGGTGCCTTAAATACCTACCCAAAAATGTCTACCAGCTCTCCTACTATCAGTTGTTCGGTAAGGGAAAGTTGCAGACTGCTTAGTTGTTTTATTTTGTTATATGGTTTAGTTGATTTATAATTTTTTTTTAAACAAGACCGAGTACAATGGTAGATATTAATCTCAATTCACTAAATTATATGTATCATTTGACTTTACTTATGAGTTTTTTATTAAAATCACAGAACGACAAAGCTGTAGGTCACTAAATAAAAGGAGCTTTTCGCTTCATCGGGTAATTAATCAAATTTAAATGAATTCCGTTCCCAAGGACCCACCTAACCATATAATGTGTTTAAAATTACCGTATCCTACCTGTTCTCTCAAAGTGCCTAATTTAATGTGTACTATACACAAAAATGGTTAATTTCCCTGTCCAGCTTTCCGTGCATGGCTCCCCAAAAAAAAAAACTCCAGAGTCCATTATATTTAATAACTCGTTATTAAAAGTTTTCTAAAATGAAACAACTATTAAATGGGACCAACAACACTTCGGCATAATTTGTTTTTATTATAACTTTTTCTCGTTATGTGACAATGGAAAATGCTTGTTCTTGACAGGTCGGACATTAGTAGTTTTTTGTTTTAATCACTTTGTCGTGAAATGTGGTAAAAGTGGGGCATTTGGAAACATACACCATAATGTAAGAAAAATAAAAAATTCTTTTATGGTCAGTAGTAGTGGTACTAGTAGTAATTATGGGGAGGCTCAGCGCCTAGCAGACGGACCCCAAAAAAAAAAACAACCTAATCACCACGATCATTGCAAAACCTCCTGGACCTGACGTAAAAGTCAAAGATGCTAATCCACGTCAGAGTGCCCGCGTTCCCCAGCTGAGCACTGCCCTTCCGAAGATCTCATGTCTGAGTTTCCCTATCGTCTTGCATACGCAGATAAATTGGAGCGTCCCTCGTCCTCTATACAAGGATACTAAATAATCAATGATATCCTTGCATCTGATGATTAGTCATTACGTCCGCTCAGACAATAGTTATCCGGCTAACCCACTAGTCTTAAAGGACGAAGCAAACCCAAGACAAACAGCTGCCTATATTTTCACTGCCAACAATGAAGTGAGTTATAATACAATCTCACGAATAAAAAAAAAGGAAACGACCTCGTACAACTTCATAGCCAAATAAATGCAATAAAGGAAAATACTTAGTTAAACTAACAATTAAATATAAAATTATTTACAAGAAAATTAAAGAATCACAACCTATTTTCATAAAAGTTAAGACAAATGCTTTCCCTAAATCATTTTACCGATTTTTAGTTACGCGAAATTACCTCGTAAAGCTCTAGCTAATTAAATAGTTGCGATATATTTTATGTGGGTTGCAGTATGTTTGGAGGTTTTAATCTATTAACATGGATATATAACGTTGAGAGGAAGGAAGGGTAATATTTGTAAACGAACTAAAGCTGAAGCATAAAACAATTCATACGATATCCTGATGAGAACAATTAATTTTCACCATTCTACGAGTACTTTGGAAACATTTTATGTAAATTCATAAAAATGTTATTAAATGAGTATATATTTATTCCGCATGTACTAATAAGGGGTGAGAAATGGTCGCACAAACAAAAAAAAATAATTTTCAACCAAAACACTTGCCAAATGAATTAGAACATCTAAGAACAGCCTTACAGAACAACGATTGTTCTCGGCAAGAAATAGAAAGAGCCACTCGTCAGAATAAACCTACAAAAACTGACAACAAAGACAAACAATCCACTGGGATGCCAAAGAGTTAATTTGCCTTTTCTGAAATATGTAACGGAACGCATTAGAAAATTGCTACGTAGGCACGATATTAATACCACATACAAGCCAACACGGACAATAAAACAAAGTCTAAGATCGGTAAAAAGACCAGAGAGATCCACTTTCCGCTGCAGGCGTATATCGAATTCCATGCAGCTGTGGTTCATTCTATGTTGGTACAACGAAACGTAGCATTAATACACGGCTAGTTGAACATAAAAGAAGTTGCCGACTAGGATATACAGACAAATCTGCAGTGGCCGAGCACACGCTGACCCAGGAAGACCACAAAATACTGTTCGACCAGACTCAAGTTCTAGCCAACGTATCGAGCTACTACCCGAGGTTATATAGAGAGGCTACTGAAATCCACACACACAAACGGAATTTTAATAAAAAGACGAAGGGCTTAATCTTAGCAAAACTTGGACGCCCGCATTGCGACAAACAAAAACGTTAAGAAACAGGGAAATGTCGCTGGCGCCTGATTGGCCGAGAGTACAAATGGCCATGCCTACTGGGGAAGACACAAAACCAGACAGCACTACATTGTCGAACACAGTTGAAAATGAACAGCTAAGAAGAAACCTTCGACCACTGCCACATCGCCTTTCAAAATGATGACCGTAGTGTCAATGAAACGTCAGGAAGTTAATACATGGAGACCACGGCCTCCACTCCCAAAAGAAATCCACAGTAATTCAACCGGTTGTGAAAGTCTGCATTCTTCAATATAATTTTCAGTTGTGTTAACTCTCAGAAGATTCGTGAAAAATGTTCATGACATGTGGTCTATTAGTTAGCGAGTTACAGCTATTTGTGCGTTGTGTTTTCCTTGACGCGCTTCACTAGTGAGAAGCCTTTTTTTGTAAAGTTCTCCACTATCTTATAACCTCCTTTGAAAGATATGCCAGGATACCGTTTATGATCACCTGAAGTAGTTTGTCGGTTGAGAGTTATTCAATCCTCTTATTATTCATGGAATTGATTATATATTTGTGATCCAGAGTAGGATCCCACTGTCAGGAAACCCTATTACCTACTACTAAGCCAAACTCACCTCTCAACGCCTCAATATATAGTATTAATTTGGGATAGGTCCGTTTGTTTGCTACATCCCGGGTAGAATTTAGCAGACTTAAGGTCTCACTTAGCATTTTTAGGGCTGACTCGTCGGAATTAAGTCGCTTAGTGCCGGTGGATATTTTATGGTATATCTGCGCCAGAAGTTGTACTGGAACGCAATTAGCTAAGCCCTATTGGCGACCGCCAATAGGGCGGAGAACTGCGACTTCACATCATATCACAAGCAGAAAATAAAGCTAAAGCAATAAAAATGTTTATAAAGAATAATATGCCAGAGTTAATGATTAGACAGATCAGATATCTGTCCCCCCAAAAATTTTGACTTTGACTTAGTACATTAAAAAGACTTTATGTTCTCGACATACCCCTTTTTTAGGTTAATATACATTATTATTTTGGAAACAGCAATTTACGATGTTGCACTATACACAGGTTCACTAAATAATTAATAACAAATACCCACGCGTCGGTAAAATACAATTTTATTATTTTGAAAATTGCTCGTGCAAATACTTAATAAATTTAAAAAATTCTCAAAACTACTGAGTGGGTGGATATTTTATGTGTGGAAAGAAAAACATAGAGCATACTTGTAGATGAAATTTATGGGTAACACTCTCGTCAAGCTATCACAAGGCTCATTCCGAAAGTTCTCGGCCTGACACAGTCAGATGACCAAATTATTATGATGTTTGTTAAGTATTATCTACTAAATGGCATACTGTAAAGTTTCAGACACGTGTGTTAGTCTTTGTTTAGCGATCGTATAAACAAATGAATTTTAACATCTTCTAAAAGAGAAAGATAAAAAATGCGAACTGTTTATAAAATGCTTCATTTTAAAAGGTTTAATACCTACGGACATTCAAAAAAAAAGTAAATGTCACATTCAATGATTCTCTCTTCGTTTTCAACGATTAAAAAGTGGGTTGCTGAATTGAAAACGTGGTGGTATATCCATTTAAAATGATAACCGCTCAGGATACTCGGAAAACTCTACGACCGACGAGATTGTGACAAAAATTCATAATAGCGTACTAAATGATCACCGACTGAAAGTATGCGAGCTCGCTAACACTGTAATCATCTTGATAGGACGTGTCCATCATATTTTACACGATGTATTGGGTATGAGAAAGCTTTCCGCTCCATGGGTGCCGTGTTTATTAACAATCAATCAAAAACATGCCAGAAACGAAAGAGTAGCCAAAACAGTGGGTGGTAGAAGGTGAAAGTGCGCCCAAAAAAACATAAATGGTTCCATCTGCAAGAAAAGTCACGGTTACGGTTTTATGGTATTCTCATGGTGTATGCTCATAGACTACCTGGAGAAAGGGTAGAACCATCAGCGTAGAGTGTTAGGCCTCACTACTGGACCAATTAAAGGGTGCTATTCAAGCGAAACGTTTACATCTCGTAAAAGAGAAAGTTCTTTTTCATCATGCTGCATTTTACCTGCGCGTTTTTGATTTATTATGTGATTTTAGTAAAAGATAAGTTTGTCAAGTAAGAACATGTCCGCGATAATTCATTTTTAGTAGATGCGATTCTACCGATTCACCCAAAAAATCGGTAGAGGGAACCTTTGTCTATGACGCATTTTAGTAAATGTATCAGTTGATTCCGAACTTTCGTCGAAATCGCGTTAAATCCAAAATGGGTTGTTTGCGAGTCGGTTCGAGCCAGTCTTTCTTTGTTCCCATTCAAAGAGACCTAAAATAACACATTCCGCGGCCGCTAAACATATTAAAAAGTCGGTGTCGTTTGTGAAGAAGTCGATAAATAATTTTAACGAGACGAAAAATGTCGACGGCTTGCCAAAAACGTGGCTAAAATTGACGCTGCGTCAAAGAGAGGCAAAATTAAGAAAATCGAGTTTGAATGTGTTCCACCAAACCATTCGACTCATAATGTCAAATTCTGAAGCATGGGCAAAAATCATGTCGCGAAGCGGTTCGCTTAGGCCCACGACAACATAGACAACAAAGGGTTGGACAATTTGTATCTCCGTAGATTTTAAATGCGAAAAAAATGTGTGATACGAGGCATGTTTTTTAAGTAAGTACCGTTTTGCGATTCCGCCGCCGCAGCGATACGGTCGGCGTTCCGCGCATGCGCGCTGGTAACCTACATCTCATGTCTACGCACTGACGCCATTACAGTCTGATTCTTCATTGTATACGTTGTTTACTGAGTGTTTAAGATGCCTCCGACAATCGTGAGTCCCGCCGATTGTGAAGTACGGGCTGTTATACGATTTCTTAGTGCTAAAGGCGTAAAACCGATCGATATTCATCGTGAGATCTGTGAAGTTTACGGACAAAACATTATGAGTGATGGAATGGTAAGGAAATGGGTGAGAGCATTTAAAGATGGCCGCACAAATGTGCATGATGAAGAACGGAGTGGGCGTCCTTCGGTCGTTAATGAAGATTTGGTGCAGAAAGTGGACGAAAAGGTGAGAGAAAACAGACGCTTTACAATTTCATCATTGTGCGACTGCTTTCCTCAATATTCTCGTAGTGTTTTGTATCGCATTGTGACCGAGAACTTGAATTACCGGAAATTGTGTTCACGTTGGGTTCCAAAAATGTTGACGGATTTGCACAAAACCCAACGTTTAGGCAGTGCATTGACTTTCCTTGAGCGGTACCACAATGAAGGTGAACATTTTTTTAGACCAAATTGTTACTGGTGACGAAACATGGGTGGCCTACGTCACATCAGAATCGAAACAACAATCCATGGAATGGCGACATTCATCATCACCCAAAAAAGTGAAGTTTAAGCAAACAATTTCTGCCCGCAAAATCATGTGCACAGTTTTTTGGGACAGAAAAGGAGTATTGCTAGTGGAGTTTCTGCCTCGTAATGAGACAATCAATGCAGCGTCTTATTGTGAGACATTGAACAATCTGCGTCGTGCAATCCAGAACAAAAGACGTGGCAAGTTGAGTAAGGGTATCGTTTTGCTGCATGACAATGCCCGTCCACATGTGGCTAATCGGACCAAAGATCTCATCAAATCTTTTAAATGGGAAACTCTAGATCATCCTCCATACAGCCCTGATCTGGCGCCCAGCGACTACCATTTCTTCCTGCACTTGAAGAAGCACCTGGGTGGTCAGCGTCTTCAAGACGATAACGAAGTCAAAACATTTTGTGATACAGTGGTTAACAAGTCAGGCGGCAGAATTTTATGAGGAGGGTATTCAAAAACTGGTGCCACGTTATGACAAGTGCCTCAATATTCACGGAAATTATGTAGAAAAGTAGATTAAGGTACAGGCTTTCATGTAAAAATAAAATTATAGCGATATCTTTGCACGTCTTTTTTTAATTCCAAAACGGTACTTACTTAAAAAACATGCCTCGTATTTACGAGAAGGCCTTGTTACCACCTGCCAAACGGTGGTAAAAAAAAAAACGAGGAAATACACTGATGGCGAAAAACGTTCTTGAAACGCATTTTTTCAAGAATACGAGAGGTCACGTTCTTACTTGACAGACTGTATTAATAATATAATACCTAATAATTTTGAACAAAAGAAGTGATGGTTACATTAAAAATAATTTGTTCCATACAAAGTTTGGCCAAAATTAATTAATTATTCGTGAATGATTTCTTCATTG
Organism: Pachyrhynchus sulphureomaculatus; assembly: GCA_019049505.1. Lineage (NCBI taxonomy): Eukaryota > Metazoa > Arthropoda > Insecta > Coleoptera > Curculionidae > Pachyrhynchus > Pachyrhynchus sulphureomaculatus. The sequence goes on along the minus strand of CM032456.1, from coordinate 110,397,867 downwards.
AGGTGATTTATTCTAAGCAACTCCTGGAGGTATTGTAAGGTATTGGTATACTAGACAACAAAGAACTGACGTCAAGAGAACTTAAGATTTCGCCTTCGTTGAAAACTAGATGTCTTGTCTTGTAAATGAATTCTAAAAAGTTTTTCACTGAAAAAGCATTCCTTTTTAAAGGCAAATTTTCACCCTCTTTTGCCAACTAATTAGAAATAAATATGTGAGCGATTCTGAATTTTAGGCCAGAAATACAACTTTGAGATTCAGTTCAAAGTTTAGCCAGTAGGAAATAAAGTTGTTACATTTAGGAGATTTTTTAATTTCTCGCGCCATTTACAGTAAATCACGTAACTTGTACATACAGTCGGTCAAGTAAGAACTCGTATTCTTGAAAAAATGACTTTCGAGAAAAATCTTTGCCAGCAATGTATTCTCTGGTGTGCTAAAAAACGTTGCAAATACCTTAGTAAGTTGTCCAATCGCCTCCTGCATCTCGCGAGACAACTGAGTCAAAGCCCTTAGAGTCTTTCCTCTGAGCTTTCTCTTTAGAAGGAACCAAAGGTTTTCAATAGGGTTGGCATCTAGCGATTGTGAGGGCCACTCTAGTATCTTATCGTGGACCCAAGCGAGCCGCTTCGCAACGTGATTTTCGCCCAGCAAAGGTTTCTACAACGTCCTCCGGAATTTGACATCATGAGCACGAAGAAGGTGTCAAATAGTCTCATGGGACACATTCAAACCCGATTTTTTAAATTTTGCTACTCCTTGACGCAGCGTCAATTTCGGGTCCGTGAAAACAAAGACACGATTCGTTTTTCGACCTTCGGAGTGACTTTGCCTATCAAGCCACGTTTTGGCAAGTCGTCGACATTTATCGTCGCGTTAAAACCATTTACACACTCTTCACAAATGACACCGACTTTTTAATATATTTAGCGGCCGCGGAATGTGTCATTTTAGGCCCCTTTGGATGGCAACAAAGAAAAACTGCCTCGAGCAGAGGCGCAAACAAGTAACTTATTTTGGATTTGACGTAATTTCGACTAAAGTTCGGAATCGACTAATACCTTTACTAAACTGTATCGTAGACAAAGGTTACCTCCATTGATTTTTTGTTTAATCGCATCTATTAAAAATGAATTATCGCGGAGACATTTGCTTCGGGAATAACGAAAAAAATGTTAAACACAATAGTTTTAGGGAATGTTAAGGTGCACAGTTTAAAATTCTTTTTGAGTATACAGGGTACTTCATAAAAGTGTAGCCGATATAACATGTTTTTTTAAATGGAACATCTTATTTTCTAATTTATTTTTAAATTCTGCGTAAAATTCTATAACTTTTTCATTAATAATGGTATATACTTAAACCTAGTAGTTTTTCTAATATTTCATTTTTTTTTTTTTTTAAATACTAGTTTTCAGTCTTGTAAAAAATTGCCAGTAGCGCCATTGTTTCTGAAGTATACTTATAATTGGTACGAGCGTTCTATAGAAATGAAAAAAAAAGATATATGTAAAGAAATTTGAGTTAGATGCTACAGGGTGTTCAAAATAAATTTATGCATTTCGACTATTTTAAATTAAAAAATTTGGACCAACTATGGACCAATAATTGGAAAATCTAATATTCCACGCTATACATTAAGCAACCAATGGTTTTGGTTTGGATTTCCAGGACCCAAAATGGATTAACTGTTGAATAATAATGCATGTTATGGCTGTTAACTGCTCCGTTACTGCGAAAAGTAGCTTCATCAGAAAACATTATTTGCTCCATTCATGGTGGTACAAAAGTTTACTTGTCGTTCAAAATCACGGTATTGAAGTTCATGATCTAGTTCCATATGAAAGGGGTGGTACTTGTATTTTCTCGTAGTGCGATTAGCCGTAGATTGTGATGTGTCAGATAAGTCAGCTAGTTGACGGCTGCTGACCTGGAGATTATCTTCAACATGAAGTAAAATCTCTATTTCTTGTTCCTCATTGGTAGCATTCTAGTTTACTACTTTCCGTTTCGTATACTCAACGCTGATGGTACCACCATCAAACCGTTCCATTAAGCACTGAAAAAATTTTCTAGATGGTATACATCTATTAGGGTACTTCACTCCGTAAAGCCTTACTGTCAAAAGACAATTTTTTCCCGCCTCGCCCAGTATATAATTCATTTTTAGGAAATTTCATATTACCTTTATACGTCACTTACTACAACAAATTAAGCTATTTTTACCTGCTTAATAGACCAGTCAAAATTTGACAATGCCTACATTTTTGTTTTGTCTTAGGAACTATGATGTTATAGCGTAAGTGTAATAAAAACCAGGGTAAAAATTGAAAAATTCAAAATAAATCGAAAACTATTAGAAATATGGTAGGTATATGACATACTTAATAAAAGTTGGAGGGTTTTGTAAATATCTTTTTTTCATCTCTATAAACTGCTCGTACCAATTATGAGTATTCCACCTTCAGAAAGAATGACACTACTGGCAATTTTTTACAAAACTGAAAACAAGTATTTTTTTTTTTTTAATTGAAATATTAGGAAAACTACTAGGTTTAGGTATATAATATTATTAATAAAAACGTTATAAAATTTTACGCAAAATTTAAAAATAAATTAGAAAATAGGATGTTCCATTTAAGAAAACATATGTTATATCGGCAATACTTTTTTGAAGTGCCCTGTATACTCAAAAATAATTTTAAATTGTGCACCTTAATATTCTCTAAAACTATTGTATTTAACATTTTTTCGTTATTCCCGAAACAAATGAGATAATGAACTTTGCTCTATCGTTGACTCACCCTGTACATAAGGCAATTTAACATCTAACCTCATTACTTAGTAAATACAATTCAGTTTAGTAATAACATACAATGATTTTACACTTAAAAGTCTTATAGTAGTATTTTATTATTAGTTCCATAAAAAAACTAATATTTATTTAATAACACCCGAATTTACTAGTCAAAAATGAACTTGAAGAAAACTTTACTGAATTAATTAACCAGTTTTTTTTTGTGTTCTTGGCTAATTTATTTTTCAAAAAAGTTTTCTCGTTAGTGAAAAAAAAGCTTGTCCCCCATAAAAAACCAAAAAGCGTGATTTGCTATATGAATTATAACGCTTCAACATTTATTTACTAGGTTAGGAATGATATAGTTGTTTTAGTTGCAACTGCAAGTATTCATTTTGTTTCCGATTTGATCTAGTGTTTAAACTGCTTTTTAGTTTGTATTTGTAGTTTTTTAGGGCTATAAAATAAACGGACAAACACATTCACTGCGGACACTCAAACCTAACACTGTACCCTACATGGATGATTTATTAGGAGTCGTTCGACAAAAGCCACAAAATAAAAATCATGAATTTATACGAAGGGTTGTTACGTAGACAACACGCAACTAGAGCGGCGCAAACGATTTTTGGAGCGTTTGCAGCAACCTAATTTTAGAATTAGAAGAATATTAGAGATGTGACGGGTATCCGGACTACCCGACCAAAACCTGGTACCCGCCTGATTTGGCTGGGTATCCGTTTTGCCAGGATAGTTAACTACCTGGCCGGGTACTCTGTCAAAACTAACGTTTATTTCAATATGTGATAGGAGAAGCTTTTTAAACATAACAATGACAACAAAGCTGAACTACACGCATTTATATGAGAATAAAATTTACGTAAAGAATTTTTTCATATTTAAAATCGAGCAAAGGTAAATTGTGATATAGGTATGTTGGTATTTCACCATTTTCAGGCGACAATCTGTTCCTTTTTTAGTGTTCCGTACGGAACACTTATAAAATCACTTCGGTGTCTGTCCGTCTGTCACACCCGATTTTCTCCGTAACTATTTGACGTAGAAAGTTGAAATTTGGTACTAAGATAGAAATTGATGGCCTCATCAGAGCTATGTAGTTTTGAAAGTTAAATTTTGACTTAATGGGTTAGTTTTGGGGGGTGAAATCGGAAATGAAAAAAAAAAATTTTACTAGGTCATCGAGTGGGGTGTCTAATGAAAGCTTGTAAAAACACGAGTTCAAAAATATATATAATGTCTTACAAGCACACACTTTTCTTTGTATTATTTTGAAAAAATCGCAAAAAATCGCTGCCCCCCCTCTATCTCGAGAAGTACTGATCCAAAAATTTTGAAAAAATTCTGAAATATTCTCCAAGGAGTGTAGATTGAACGAAAATTATCACAAGTGCATTACCTTTAATAATTTATCTGGTATTTTTTTTTTATGGGTCTAGCACACGTGCTGCAGGGAAGTCCCTAAAGCGCTCCAGGAGCGGCACGAGTGCGGAAAAAAAAAAAGCGATTCACGTTGTTCTTGAATCGCTGTAAATTGTACTTGGTGGGAAACACAGCGCTGGGCAAATTATTCCAAAGGGATGACGTTCTCCATATAAAAGATTGCTTGAAAAGCGTTGTACGCGGAGTAACAAGCTGAACCTCACACGGATGCGAAGCACCAGCGCGACGTGTATTTCTAACATGCACCGCTTTGGGAGGAATTAAGCGGGCTACATCCTTCGAACACTTTCCATGAAAATACTTGTAGAACAGACTCAAGTCGCCAACCGTTCTTCGATGTTCCAGCGAATCAAGGCCGCCGGTCAATTCCGGGTCCCCAATCAGACGGACCGCTCTTCTCTGAACAGAATCCAACAAATGCAGTGTATGTTTGGGAGCGGAGCCCCAAACGTGGGAGCAGTATTCCATAGTTGGTCGAATTTGGGCTTTGTAAAGAATTAACAGTTGCTGTGGGGTGTAAAGCTTTCTGGTTCTAAATAATATTCCCAACTTTCGAGAAGTATAAATAAAAAAAACAAAAATTTCAAGGTTATCAGTTTTTAGTAAAGATCGGAAACAAACTTTGTTGAAAACTCGTTTTGGGTGTATTTTGTGAAGTCACTGATCATTTTACACCTCCGTAACAAGAATTTTTACTTCAGAAGCAATCAACGTACAGAACACGAATTGAGCAAGTTGAACTTGCACTTGATCGGTTATTTGTTCATATATTTTTAAAATCGAGCAAAAGTAAGTTGTTACGTATATATGATGGTATTTCACCATTTTCAGGTGACAATCTGTTCCTTTTTTTATTCATATATATTTCCAGAAAATAGCCTTACACTAGATACTGAGGAAACTGGTGATAAAAGTAACTTAAGAGCAAGTTCTCTTAACCTAGGGAAACTCTTGAAATTAATCTGCCACCATAAAAACGAACTTGTTTTACGATCTATTAATGGCAAACTTAAATAAGAACTGAACTGTTTTTTTACCTCTTCTATTCCATGGGACTATCTCTAGTTTGAACCATATTAGAAAATGTCTGCTTCGGTTTCTTACGTTTTGTCTTGGAGCTGTTAAGTTTTTTAAAATACTAAGCGGGACATTGTCCGAGGAATCTGATTTTGATACTGACACCACATCTTCATCGGATTCAATATTTACTTTTAACGGTATTGCTTGTTTGAAATATTTTAAAATAATTTTTTTGAACTGCTTTTGGTTAATGAAATATGCATAACATATTTAAGTCTTGAATTCAGGAACGTGGCAATGATATAATGGTAACTGATTCCAATATTTGCGAATCTCTAGCTTAAATCTCCAAGTTACTTATCCCATGTAGATCCGAAACCAGAAACCTCGATTAAATTTTTACAAACGACTACTAAATGGCGCTACTGAGATGTGCCATTACCATTGTTGTAAAATTTGACATTTATTGTTGTTAAAACAGTGGCAGCTTAGAAATTGGTCAAGTAGTTTGTTTACAGTGAGTATTTAAAAAAAAAATAATTTTGTGAACAAATGTAAATTTCACGTGAAGCACATCCAAGAAATGATTTGGTTATACTGGACATGTTGCAACCATTGCTCTAGAGAATTGAAGAACAGTTAATGCTGTATGTACACAACAATTTGTTTGCCAAAAGTTATCGATGAAATCAGAAAAAAACAACCGAAAACATTGTAACATCCTTCATCATGACAATGCCAGCTCTCACATTGCACATAAAACTATTGATTATTTAACGGAGAAAAATATCGAATTAATGTCTCACTGCCTGATTTGTCACTTAATGAATGCCTTTTATTTCCGCATGTCAAAAAAAATGCGTGGACAGCAATTTTCAATACCTTAAGAAGCTGTTGACACCTTCCGATACCATGTTTTTGAGATGCCGACTTCAGAGTGAAAAAAATGTTTCGAGAATTAGTTCGAAGGCATGTGTATAAATCTCGGTGAATATTTTGAGAAACAATAAAACGATTGCTACCACATTTTTTTTTCTTTCATTATTTTTGTAAAAATTTAAAAGGTAGCCTTCCTAAATGTTCTTTTAGCAAAATTTAAAAAAATATATACAGAGAATTTCTCTCACCTTGAGCTTGATGCCCTCGTATTTATTTAATAATCAAATTGTTCGAATCACTTCTGATATTATACAGTGAACGAATAAAACATTTCATACTTTGTTCAAATGGTTGTAAAAGCTCTAATAACTTTTAAATTAAGTCCCGCTGATTTAGTGTCACAGGAAGAAAAGAATTATATTCAGCAACAAGCAAGCTGACAGCTCTCTTTGTTCAAAAAGCCTATTCAATAAAAGTATGTGAAATTTAAGCGTGTAGGTACATCTTGTATCATTTTCTTTACTCTAATGTTAAAATATCTCTGGAATTGTTCTAATTTCATTCTGAAAAGAGATGAGTGGTTTAAATGAGTTACGATCTTTCTTTCGGCACTTATATAGTTCAATACAGATCTTTACACTTCTAGAGAGTCGATTACTAGCAATAGTTGGGTATGTATAAAACATGATTTATTATTTACTCCTAAGTCTCTTGTAGCTTTTTTAATGTTAGCTCCACTGTCCCTAATAGGTGGGTTCCTATGCTGTTTACATTGTTTTCTTTAAGCATCGGATTTAAGGTATTTTTGATGTTTTTGCTAGATTGATTACAACATACAAATATTTGTTATTTATGCATATTAAAATTCACTAACGTCCTACAGATACAAGAATGACCTTTGTAGCTTATAGTATATCCATGTTATTTGCACTTTTTTTCTTTAAGACTATAGCCAACAACAATAAAAAAAATATGCTGCTAAGACTCGAAAAATCTCGAAACGACATGTCCTCTTTCAAGTTGACTTTATTTTATTTTTTGTTTTTACGAGGGTCTTCTCTAGGCATGTGATTTTCAATTTTGCTTTGCAGATGACAGTACGCTTATCTTTTAATTTACTTTGAACGCTCGGACATCGGCTGCTCAGGCGAGTGTCCGCAGACAGCGGGAAGTTGTTCAACTTAACAAAGACCTAGAAGAAATTCTATCTTGGGGTGAAAGTAACCAAGTGGAATTTAACGCCACAAAAACCCAGGCGGCAGTTTCTTCTAAAAAAGTTAACGTTGCTGAACCCGACATAGTTATGGCGGGGCACTCGATTCCTCTAACATCGTCACTCAATTTGTTGGGCGTTAATTTGGGAGCAAATATGTCCTGGCATGAGCATGTTGCAGGAGAGCTTCTCAAAAGTTGGGAATATTATTTTGAACCAGAAAGCTTTATACTCCACAACAACTGTTAATTCTTTACATAGCTCAATATTCTACAAGTATTTTCATGGAAAGTGTTCGGAGGATGTGGCCCGTTTAATTCCTCCCAGAGCGGTGCATCTTAGAAATACACGTCGCGCTGATACTTCACAACCGTATGAGGTTCAGCTTGTTACTCCTCGTACAACGCTTTTCAAGCAGTCTTTTATATGGAGAGCATCATCCCTTTGGAATAATTTGCCCAGGACTGTGTTTCCCACCGAGTACAATTTACAGCGATTCAAGACCAACGTGAATCGTTTTTTTCCGCACACGTGTCGCTCCTGTAGCGCTTCAGGGACCTCCCTGCAGCACGTGTGCTAGACACATAAAAAAAAAATATATTTCCGATTTTACCCGAAATTGTATGTTATGAATAATATCTCGACATAAAATATCGATAATATTGGGTTGTAATATATTTATTTTAAAGCTGTGAGGGAAGTACTTTATCCATTTTAATACCTGCAGTTATTCTTAGAGCAACCCTAACTTTAAGATGGTCTCCGATAAAAAATACTTTTTTGTTTGTGCTTAAGAAAACCCTCTTTTGTTTAATTTAAATGTTGCGATTAAGATTAATTGGAAAATTTCGTGCCGGGTAGACACTTTCTTGACACCCTTTATTAGTTGAAATAAAAAGGCGTGACGAAAAAGAGAAAACAGATTATAAGAATCTGTTTTTAATTACGAGAATAAAGGCGGTTTATTAAAAAGGTAGAAATTATTTATTTAATCGACGTGTTGAAACTGCAATTGCGCAAATTTAGGATTCTCAATGGGGTGGGGGATTAGGGCGGTCGCGACGGTAGGTTCACCATTTCGAATAAAGAAACTTTTCCCCAACCATCCTAGCGACCATGATCATCGCGAAACTTCCCAGATCTGACCGTGTTAGTCAGTATGTCACCGAATGTCAGGTAGCGGCCTACGTCCTTCAATCTCTTCATCTCAGTGCTTTGCATGCGCAAATACAATGAAGTCACGTCTCCTCAACCTCCAGACAGGTCGGAATACATAACTTTGTCTTAAATCTAACTGTTTTAACAATAACTATCAGGGAGAATATATATAAAATAAATTATAAAATTAATTATTAACCATAAAAAAAAAATAAATAAACTTAATACACTCAAATAATAATGTAAGACCAATTCCAATAAATACATTTACTAAAAACAAAAAAGAACAAAACATGAGCTAAAATAAACAACAAAAAAATAAAAACAACCGAAACAGAACCACAAAAATATAGGAATATTTTTCTAAATATTCGCCAACTAAATAAAAAACATTGTTTTCTGGTATTAAACAATTATTAAATTAAATCAATTCCAAAAACAATGATCTATTTTATTTACAAATAATATAAATCCAAAAATATACAAACTTGGAAATATTAGTAAATTTTTCCTGGTAAAAACATCTAGGATATTCCTGAAATCTAAGAATAAACATTGACCTCAATGTTCCCTTTCCTGTATCACCACGATTACTTCAACCACCTTATTTCCAAGCCTTATACGCTACAGTTCAGCCGATATCCAAAAAAGACAAGAAGACCTTGCCAAACAACTACCAACTAGTTGCACTGCTTTCAATAATATCATAAGTTATAGAAAAGGTTATCAATTAGCATCTTCTAAAATCTTCAATTTATGTAGCACATGTTTGGAACAACGCAATTGAACACTTTGGAGAATCTAGATATATCAAAGGCACTGGACCGTATTTGGCATGACGGATTGTTGGCTAAGCTACGCTTTGGTATGTCTGGAAAGTTTTGTTTATGGCTCTCGAGTTTGGCAGTCGACGGATTTCTTCACTATCAACGCCGGTGTGTTTAAAGGCTCCATACTGTCTTCTACCGTCTTTCTCATTTACATTCACGATCTGTTGAAAAAGATTAGAAATCGAGTCTACAGCTTTGCAGATGGCAGTACGCTTATTTCTTCATTCATCTTAAATGCTGAAACATCAACTACTCATGCAAATATCCGCACACAGCAGGAAGTCGTTGAATTTGACAAAGATCTTGGGGTGATCAAAACCAAGTCGAATTGAACGCTACAAAAATTAAGGAGGCAGTTTTTGTAAAAAAGTTAACGTTGCTGAACCCGACATAGTTTGTCGAAAGATTACATTCCTATCATTGTTACTCAATTTACTTGGCGTTAATTTGGGAGCAAATATATCTTGACATGAACATGGTATAAGCATAGCAAAGAGAGCTTCTCAAAAGCTGGGAATATCATTTTGAACTAAAAAGCTTTACACCCCCACAACCACTCTTAATTCAGTACAACGCTCGAATTGAACCAACGCAACGATTAAATACTTCTTCATTATTTGGACCTCTACTCCCAAACATACCCTGCATTTGGTGGATTATATTCAGAAGGGAGCTGTTCGCCAAAGATCCTGAACTCACCAGAAACCTTGAATCCTTGAAACAGGCGTCGCTCCTCTAGCGCTTTAGAGATTTCCCTGCAGCACGTGAGCTATGTCCATGTAAAAAAATGAAGCCAGCGAAAAAATACAGAAACACTAAACTAGATAGATCTATCTACTGTGTGTTTTAATTGCTATATAGCAAGAACAGTTAGCACAGAAAGAATTTTATACCAAGTGTCATTGGGTATCTATATATCTTTAAAACATTGGTTAAGAAACGTAATGTAATTAAAAAGAAGATGTAATAGCCGACCCAATAAACATAATCAGATATTATTAAAAATGTGTGTTAAATTACATAGAAAATACCGGAAAAAATTATTCTTTTCCATTAAATTTTACCAAGTGAAATTAAAAAAAAGCCCAAATTTACACAGAACATAATTAAAGTTCGATAAAATTACATAAATTTATGATATCTCAGTGCGTCTTGTGTAACTTTAGATAATAGTGTACAATATTTACATTACAAAATGTATAAATCAGTCAATAATTCATTATACTTCGTATCTGCGCCTGAGCTAAGCCATCCTTCGGTAGCCGTTATTTAAGTTCGTGGATGATCCTCTAGTTTTGCTGGTGCTGTTGGGAGTTTAAGGACGCTGGCGTCTCCAAATATTTACACACACAAATTTACACTCTAAGAAGAAATTTTGTTATTCCTTATTAATTATTATTTAATTTAAATTCTTAGCTAGTTAGTTATTATGTCTACATGTGTGTCTTATTGATGATGTTTAATTTTTATTTTAGAAGGTAGAGTTTGAAAATTTGAGAGAAAATTTAGTTGAGCGGCTTGGGTTATTGAAATAGGTAAGTTTTACATAAGTTGTGTATCTTTTAATTTTGTATAGAATTTTATATTAATAAAGAATTTCATAGTTATTTCTACTATGTTTTAATTCTCCCATTCTTTTATTAGGTAAAAGAATAAAACCTAATTTACATATTGTAAATGTAGAGTATTCCTATGAGTGTTTTACGTAAATGTATGTCTAATATATTCCACTTATCTGTGTAATTTCGTTTACATATTTTTTTATGGAAATTTACATGGAAACCTGGAAGGTACAGGTGTATAATTACAGGGACAATCGATAGTTATAAATGGCCCTAGGATCATCCATGTAGTTATTTTGTACAGTGTGTAGGCGTCACTATTTTACAACACCATAAACAAAAGACCGCGAGGAAGATGTTTATAGCAACAACGATAATTTGGCAGGATTGACAATACCAATTAAAATGGACAATTACTTTCGCTCTTCTGTCTTAATTAATATTGTTAATTCCGTCAAATTCTCGTTGCTATAAACATCTTCTCCGCGCTCTTTTGTTTACAGTGTTGTAAAATGGCGTTTTTTCTTAATTACAAATGATCATAAATTGATTTCTGAGAACAAGTCATTTCTTTTAAATGACACTGTCTTATTTCTGAATTCAAATCAATCAATGTGTCAGTAGATATAGAAATACGGAGCACAGAGGGAGGAAGTCCCACCGTGCAACTCAAAATTCCAGCTGCTTTTTAACTTTTAAGACATTGCATTAATTTTTTTAAAAAATACTCGTTAGACATAGCGCTTCAATTTGTAACTGCAAGATATTTGTTAATTTTTTTTTTTATATTTGGCTGAAAGATGAAAAAGGTTTTTTTTAGTGTTCCGTACGGAACACTTATAAGATCACCTCGGTGGCTCATATGTCTGTCTGTCTGTCACACCCGATTTTCTCTGCAACTATTTTACATCGAAAGTTGAAATTTGACCCTAATATAGGAATTGAGGGTCTCATCAGAGCCGTACAGCTTTGAAAGTTAAATTTTGGCTTAAGGGGTTAGTTTTAGGGGGTGAAATCGAAAGTGAAAAAAAAAAATTTTACTAAGTCATCGAGTGGGGTGTCAAATGAAAGTTGTAAAAACTCAAGTTCAAAAATATATGATGTAATACTTGCGTACACTTGTCTTTGTATTATTTTGAAAAAAGTGCGATAAATCGTTGCCCCCCCTTATCTCGAAAAGTAATGATCAAAAATTTTTGAAAAAATTCTGAAATATTCTCTACAGGGTGTAGATTGAACGAAAATTATCGCGAGTGCATTACCTTTAATAATTTATTTGGTATATAAAAAACAAAAATTTTAAGGTCATCAGTTCTTAGTAAAGATCGGAAAAAAGCTTGATTGAAAACTCATTTGGGATGTGTTTTGTGAAGTCACTGATTATTTTTATACTCTCGTAACAAAAATTTTTATTTTAAAAGCAATCAACGTACGGAACACTAATTGCGCAAGTCCAACTTGCACCTGACCGGTTATTTTTAAATAATACTCTTTTGGGCGATGAACTTTTTACTGTGTACATTGAAATCTCGATTATTTTGCTTATGGTAATATATGTTCCTGAGGTCACTGATTCTGGCAAAAATAGTCATTTTAGCAAAAAATTTTGAAGTTTTTTTCCACTGTTTTTTTTTAGTTTTTTCAACCGATAAAGAAAGAACGGGGAATTTCTGGTGCAACAGTATTATTTTAAGGTACCTAATAATGGATACTATAATACTGTTGAACCAGAAATTCCTCGTTATTTCGTTATCAGCTGAAAAAACTATAAAAAAGCTAAAAATAACTGAAATTGGCCAATAGTGTAAAATTCTCAAAATTTTCGCTAAAATGACTATTTTTACAGTAATCAGTGACCTCAGAAACATATTACCATAAGCAAATTATCGAGATTTCAATGTACACAGTAAAAAGTTCAGAGCCCAAAATAGTATGATTTAAAAAATAGAAACCTTCTTCATCTTTCAGCCAAAATTACAAAATAAAAAAAATTACCAAAAAAGTTGCAGGTACAAGTTGAAGCACTATGTCTGACGAGTATTTAAAAAAATTAATGCAATTTAATTCAATATCTTACAAATTGAAAGGCAGCCGGAATTTTGAGTTGCACATTGAGACTTCGTCCCACTGTACGGCGTCGTGAACATACATTGTTATGTAGTCAGTTTTTACATTTAAGATAAAGTCCGCCTGCAGGTCGCTGGGTGGACTGAGTAGCTTAGTGGCCTGTTGCCGGTCCCAAGCCCGGGTAAAGGAGGAGGGTTCCCAGATCAGGCTAGCAACCTACCTGGGATAAAAAAACCAAGAACGCTCACAGAATGAGAGCTCTGCCTCGGAATAGGACACATTTAACGATGACGACACATGCAAAGAGACAGAGAACAATTCTATAAAGAACTTCAGAAAATGATAGATAAAATACCAATCAGCGAAACAATAATAATAATGGGTGAGTAAAATGCAAGAGTTGGAAATGAGGTAATACCAGGAGTTAAACAGAGATTTAATGAAAAACATCAAAAATGACAACGGAGAGCTTATGATAAATTTTTGCGCTACAAACGAGTTGAGAATAAATAATACATACTTTGACCACTAGAGGTAACAGATTATGTCCTAACAAACAGAGAAATACATCCATGCCATATATTAGACGTAAGAAGCTTGACATCACCAAACGTAGGAAATGATCATAATTTAGTTATGTGGAAACTAAGGTGGAACATAAGAAACACAAAGCAACACCAAAATAAGGAACTGGAAACAAAGATAAGAATAGAAAATCTAAGAAGAATCAACGATAAACCTGTACCAGAGAAGACTGAAAGAAAAAATCAGAATAAATCAAATAAATGACCACGATAACATAAATGATGGTTGGTTAAAAATAAAAACAAATGTATTAGAAGCTGCATATGAGGTATTAGGGACTAAAACTGCTGATAAAAATAAAGAATGGAGAACAAAAACACCATGGTTGAGTGCAGAAATCAAAGAGAAAAGCAGTGAAAACAAAGAAAGCTATCTAAAGTACAGGTTAATCACGACAGATCAAGCCTACCAAAGATATAAATGAATATGAACCCACGAATTAGTAAGAAGAACAAAAACGGATTATTAGAGAAAGGGAGAGATACACAAGAAAATTAGGATCAGACTTCTATGGTCAACAAAAATAAATTTGGAGATTCATAAGACAGCAGAGAACTGAGATGAAAGAGGTAATAGAGTATACAGACGTGAAGAAAGGAACGTGGGTAACATATCTTACACAATTATATAAAAGAGAACAGCGTATTACACTGCCACAAACACCAAACGATAAACGAAGAAACATATATAACGGAAGAAGACGTAATAGAAGCACTGGAAAAATTTAAAAACCGTAAATCTTCCGGCGAAGAACAAATAGCTAAGGAACTACTAAAATATGGGGGACACTCTCTGGTTAAGCAACTCCAGATATTTATACAGAGGATTATAAGATCCAATAGAATCTCAGATGAATGGACAACAGCGACAGTTATACTACCACATAAGAAGAGGGAAAAAGAAGAACCAAATAACTATAGAGGCATAAATCTACTAAACTGTACACTGAAATTAACAACAAAGATTATTACAGCAAAAAAAAAACGCGAGAATACAACTGGAAGAAGAACAGCAAGGATTCAGAAGTGGGCGCTCATGCACCGTATTCATTGTGAGACAGGTAAAAGAAAAATTCATAGAATACAACATTCCAGCAGACTTGTGCCTGATAGACTTAAAAAAAGCTTTCGACAATGTGCAAATAGAAGAGGTTATTCATCTGTTATACAACAGGAACATCCAATTAGACCTAATTAAAACTATCGAGAATATATATAAAGACAATGAAGTAGTCGCAAGATTAGCAGAAGGAATGACAGAACCAATCAACTATGAATCTGGAATCAGGCAGGGAGACTCCTTAAGTTCTCTTCTATTTAATACTGTCACGGATGAAATTATGAAGAATGTCAAAAGAAAGAAAGAATATAGAATGGGGAGAACTTAAAATTATATGTTATGCAGATGACGTGATAATAATGGCTGAGACCGAGAACGATCTGCAAAGGCTGCTATACAAATTCTACATAGCAGAAAAACAATATATGTCAATCTCAACTGAAAATACCAAGACAACAGTAATAGCAAAAGAGTCGATTAGATGCAAGCTGGTGGTGGAAGATAAACCAATAGAACAGGTGATGGAGGTCAATTACCTGGGCATTAAAATATCTAGTATCGGAAAAATCGAGGAAGAAGTAAAACATCAAGTTAACAAGGCTAATAGGATAGTGAGATGCCTCAATGATACCGTGGAGACCAAAATAAGAATATACAAGAGCGTAAACAAGACCCGATATAAGTATAATACTGGGGGTGCTGGAATCAACCGAAATGAGAATACTTAGGAGATGTACAAACAAGACATTGAGGGATAGAGAAAGGAGTGACGACATAAGACGCACATGTAACATAGAAAATATCAACCAGTGGATAAAAGGAAGAAAAGTGGAATGGAGTCAACACATAGGAAGAATGACAAACAACAGGATAGTACGGAGAGCAAGAGACAAGTCACCGAATGGAAGAAGATCAATGGGACTTCCAAGAAAGAGATGGAGCGATGATCTATAGAGCAGGGAACAAAGAAAACAGGCAATAGCTTGGCTATAAGTCAGAAGAAGAAGAAGTTAAGGTTACAATTGTGAATTATACAGCTGTTAGTTCAACAAGATATAAATATCATTATTATTAGTATAAGGATCAAATACCATTTTTCTAGAGAGAATTCTATAAATTTTGCAAAAAGTAAAGCAACTCAAGAGATGAAAGGAACTTAATAACATAATTTAATAGTAAAACAAGTAGCGGCAATCCGAGGTACATAAAAGATTATGAAATATATTTTATTTGGACAATAAAGTGGTAATTGGATAAGACGAATACGTAATGCAGCGCCGGAAGTCGTGACCTTTTTAAAACATGGAGACAGCGAAATATGGCGGTCGCGGCTTCGCTAATTTATTGTACATGAACTCTTCGGGGTATTTTCCGCGGTATTACATTTCCTTAAATTTATTAACTTATTTTTATAAATTATGTTATGTTTCGTGCAGTACATTTCTTAGAAGGTATATGATATTTCAAATTTAGTATTCTATTATAGTACAATAGACTAATTAGTTTAAAAGTTATAATGATTCCTCAAAACTAAATTCTGTATTTACTTAAGAAACATTAAACATTAGGCATATAAGAGGTGATTCATTGGTCTTGAGACTAATTTCAGGCGCGTGCATAAGTGAAACAAGCAAAAATATTTCAAATACAGTTGCTTATAGCGTATAAATTTATTCAAAATCTATTAAAGAGCATGTTTACATTGCAGCGAATGCGATTTTACACAGCTTCCTTGGAACGCCATAAATCAGACGTTGGACGACATAAACGTCGATTTTTTTAAACTTCCTCTTTATTATTTATTATTCTGCCAATCAAGTGATGGTGGTTTTGTGCTACCCAACCATATTCATAAACTTTACGTGAGTGTGCCCAAAATCTTTTAATTGGTCGTGCCTGTGGAACATCTGGTGGATTGTCATTTTGCGGTACAAAGTCAATTTTTTGACTTTTGAGCCATTCTTGTGTTCTTTTTTTGCATAATGACAACGTGCAAGGTCTGGTCAGAAGATTATTTTGTCGCGCGCATGATTTTCTTTGATCAACTGCTTCAATTTAAAGAGTTAATTGATTGGTCCATTACTTTGTGACAGTACATTTTAACAATAAAATTACTTAATTACTTTGTTAACTGTCACTAAATATCTTTGTAAAGATTTTAGAATTGCGTTATCGGGATTTCGTAGTACAACTATATTGTCAGTGTTAGTTAAACGTTTGACAATTTAGTTGTGTGTGTAGTGACAGTCAACAAAGTAATTAAGTAATTTTATTGCTTCAATTTAGTAAAGCACTTATTGATATACACATCAGAATGAAGGCAACAGCACTGCTTGGTTGGACATATGGAGCTGAAATAGTGGGAAACTAAAGGAATACTAATAGACGGTGAACGATTAAATCAGTTAAGATTCGCAGATGATGTCACTCTGATCGCCAACACAAAAAAAGAATTACAAGAAATACTAATAGAATTAAATAACAACTCTCCAGAAATAGGTCTAAAAATAAACTTAACCAAAACCAAATATTTGAACAAGGAAACTAAAGGTAACAGTCGGAAACTGTTAATAGAAGGTAAACGAATAGGAAAGGTACAAACATTCATATAGTTAGGGCAAAAAATTGAAATATCAAAAAATAATTTAAAGGCTGACTTGGATAGAAGAGTCTCGTTAGCTTAGTCTGCGTTCGGAAGGTTACAATCCACATTTAAATTGGACATCCCAAATACAATAAAAGCTAGTGTTCGATCAATATATACTGCCAGTATTAGCATATGGCACTGAAACGTGGCCTTTAAATAAAAGTATAATATATAAACTCCAGCTAACCTAAAGAGCAATGGAGAGGAGAATGCTAAATATTAGACTCCAAGATCGTATTCCTAACATAGAAATACGAAGTAGATCAAAAGTGACAGATCTAATACAACGAATATGCATATTAATGTGGAATTGAGCTGGGTATATCGCAAGGATGAATGATAACAGATGAACACGCCGTATGGTTGAATGGAGGCCTAGAGAACACAAAAGATGCGGAGGTAGATCACAGACAACGGACGACATAAAAAGATTAGCGGGACACGTCTGGATGCAAAAGGCCAACAACAGAGTTCAAGGAAGACAACTTGGGGAGGTTTACATCCGACTATGGATGGAATAAGCTAATGATTGTGATGGTGATATATCTCAGGTGTAACACAAAAACTGGGAAAAATTAAGTCCTAATAAGTTTCATAGTTGTGTTGTTATGTGTTTAAATATCACAACGATTGAACTCTACTGAGCCTTTTTACCTGTTATCGACCCCTGGGTGATGCGTTAGGTAATATACAGTCAGTCTAAAAAGTCTCCATACACCACCTGCTTTCTATATTATTTTTCTCTTATGTTTACCTAATTAATTGGAACTATGAGAAAACATGTTTAAATTAATATCTAAAACTTAACCAACGAGGATTAGAATTAAAGACAACTACGGAACATTATATTTAGAAGTTACATCATTGTTATGAAAATATAAACAAAATTAATATCAAAAAAGTCTTCATACACTTAACAATTACCAATATTAGTTTGACGGAGTTTAACGAAAAATAGCAACTTCGTTTAAACTAATATTTAGTGGAACCGCCGTTGGCCTTGAAAATCTCCTGTAACTTTTTTGTCGTGCTTGCAACCAGCTTTCTAGTAACTTCTGCTGGGATGTGCTCCCATTCGTTCAATATTTTGTTTTTTACTTCTTCTTTATTTGAAACATTATGTTAGCGGACGCGCCGTTTAAGTTCCTCCAATAAATGCTCGATGGGGTTAATATCGGGTGATTGCCGAGGGGTACCAAGCTGCTGTCGCACATTATGGATCATCCATTCTCGTACCAAGCTAGCGGATCATTGTCCTGTTGGAAAATGTATCTTTTTTCGA
Organism: Pachyrhynchus sulphureomaculatus; assembly: GCA_019049505.1. Classification (NCBI taxonomy): domain Eukaryota; kingdom Metazoa; phylum Arthropoda; class Insecta; order Coleoptera; family Curculionidae; genus Pachyrhynchus; species Pachyrhynchus sulphureomaculatus. The sequence continues at coordinate 110,379,307 of CM032456.1, read as the reverse complement.
GTGCTAATTTTTTGACACCTTCTCTTAAATTGTCTCTCAAAATGTTCAGATAAACATGATGATCCATGGTACCAATGTAAATTTCCAACACCTCCAGCGGATATGCATCCCCATAGCAGAACACTACTACCCCCTTGTCTCACCGTGGAACAAATGTTTTTAATATCGAATGCGGTATTCTTCTTTCTCCAAACTTTACTTCTGCCATCAGGCCCAAAAAGGTTAATTTTAGTTTCATCACTAAAGATCACGGATTCCTAAAATGATCATCAGAGCCAACGTCACCTATTCTAATCCGGCATGGCGTCAAATGTTACGCACCAACAGATCCATGCCCTAGTCTGTTCAAAACAAGGGCCTCTGAATCATCGCTAAAGCCCCATGGAAATCATCTAGTCTACTCGGGCGGAGGCGTGGCCGCATTCTAGTAAATAATATTCTTGTCGGCGTGTTAGAATATATTGTCGAAAATAATAATGTATGCTCTTTTAACAAGCAAATTATAAAGCAGGTAATCTTTGAGCTAATCCACATACTCTCGCTAAAGCAGCCTTAACACTTTCTTTTGAGTGCCCATTTTTCGTTAATTCCCTGTCGTCACACCTTCATACTTCAAAGAAAGCGTTAAGTTTAGAAACTGCTCTTCTCTCGACTCTAACGGGCTCCGCTAGCAAAGAGGATAATTAAAAATGCAAGAAGCAGGGGAAAGTAGAACAAAAGTAATACTCAAATTCATTGGTCTTTTAATATTTTAATTATTCTACAACATTGTATGCCTTTTCCATAAAAAAAGTTGTGTTTTTTTAAGCAAAACTAGAGGTCATTACTTAATTTTCATGAATGCTTCTCATGAACTCGAGTATAAAAATTAGTTTGGTTAGTGTTTTAGAAGTGATCGTGAGATGCTTGAAGATGACGAAAAGTCAGGCCGTCTAAAATCAGACCAAAACGAAGTTAACGTTTAAAAAGTGTGCAAGTTCAGGTGGAAACCTACTTTAACGAGCTAAAAAAGATTTTTTTTTAAATAGAAGAAAAAATCTGACTCTTTTGTGATTTGGTAATTATTTTACTACATATCTGATGGTGTAAAATAATTTAGACAGTAACTATAATAATAATGGTATCATTCATCCGCACACATGTCGATCCTGGAGCGCTTTAGGGATTTCCCTAAAAAAATAGAAGTGATTTTTTATTGGGCCTCGTTTCTTGTTTGTGTACGAAGTAGAAGCTTGCATTTCATATATACAACAAAAAATGATTATTAAATTCTTAAATAAGTTTAATGATTATAAAATTTAATCCTAAATGAATCAAAAAAAATTATATAGAAAAAAATTACTATTTTTCGCCAAAGCAAAAAAAAATTGAATCGGTGAAAACTAACTTTTTCTTTTAGGCGACATCAAAGAACCCCGCTTAATCTTATGGAAATTGGATCCCGGTCAAATAGGCTTCAAATGAAGAGAGAAGAGAAAGTATATTATGCTTCAAGCCATTCTGACCAAAAGTCACCATGAACACAAAGTTTAAAACTGGATAGATTAGGAATAGAGGAAATAGCGTGGAATCTGTAAAAAACCGCCGAGAAAATGTTATTTTTGCGTTTTTTTAAGGACTTATTTTAACTAGAACATCATTTTATGGGATTATATATTTTTTTGGTTGCTAATTATGAATATAATAATGATTTTAATCCATCTTGCTCCTACTTTCGAATATTGGTAATTTCTGCAGTCTTTTTTGATTTAATTCGTCTAGAACTTATTTTTGCGAGAAATCCTAAACGAATTTTTAAATTACGAATGTAATAATTATTTTGAACCAATTTGATCCTACTTTCCGCGTTTATTTTTGGCCAACTGTTCGTCCTTTTCTGGACTTCAGACTCCAGAAATAGCCAATATTCGAAAGTAAGAGCGAAATGGGTCAAAATAATTATTATATTCATAATTAGCAACCCAAAAAATATATAATCCCGTTGGAATTTTTCGTAAAATCATGTTGTATTCAAAATAAGTCCTTAAAAAAACGCCTAAAAATAGCATTTTCCAGCGGTTTTTTTTACTAAATCCACGCTCGATAATTCCTAATCTCTCCATTTTTAGACTCTGTGTCCATGGATACTTTTGATCAGAATGGCTTGAACCATAACATACTAAATTTTCAGGCAATATGACCGGGATCCAATTTCCATAAGATTAGAGCGGGGTTCTTTACATATTTATATTTTTTTCACAATTTTTTTAGATTCATCTAGAATTAAATTTTCTAATAATTAAAAATTTTCTTTATTTTTTGTAGTAGATATAAAATTCAAGCTTCTACTTTGTACACAAATAAGCGACTCCGCGGACAAGGCCCAGTAGATGAAACCATTATTATTATAAATATTGTCCAATTTATTTTTTTTACGTCCTCAGATATTTAATAAAATAATTATCAAAACACAAAAGTGCCAACTTTCATTTAGCTCGTTAAAGTAGTGTTCACCTACTGTAAAATCGATTTTTTTTTCTTGGCTTAAATGATTCTTTATGTTGTCTAGGTGCGAAAAAAAATTTATAGCAGGAAACACGTTTGTTTCGACGTAGAACCGGATCGCCTGCTGCGCGCGACGAGGGTACCTATTGAGACACACTGAGTCAACGTTTTTTTTACCTTACCGGAAACATAATGAATTTTTAATCAATTGACTAAAAATTTTGTACACAACTTTAAAAGGTCATAACTCGTACGGACGTACGGATTTTACGATTATTGCATTTTTTTTTATTGACAATTTAGTGCAAAATTTTTCGTCATTTTTTTTTTTGTTCATTTGCCTGCCAAATGAAAAAAAAAATCAATATTTTGTCATTTCCCTAAGTCATTCCCTAGTTTTTCGCTTATAAAACAAGAATACGTTTGTTCTTTCATTCTAAAGGGTGGGCCATCTATCGGTTTAAATTTGAACCACCGGTTATTTCGAATCTGGCAATACTTATGTCGTTCTATTCTGTAACAAAATTTAGTATATTATCTCCACTGAACGAAATGAATCGATTTACGCTTGAGCAACGTTGGAAATTTATTTCCAAAACAAAGACAATTGGTCGGAAATTGCACGAAAATGTCGTACAAAATTTGGTCGCAGAGAAGGACCAACAGTGCCCGGTATACGCAAGTTTATTGCTAAAGTTCGTGAAACTGGTTTCATTGTTGATGCGCCAAGACGTGAGCGTGCTCGTACAGTGCGTACACCCGAAAATATCAAAGCTGTGGACGGCGCAACCATTACGGTCAATGGAGACACCTATCGCACCATGATAACCGATTTTTTTGTGCCCGCTCTTCATGGTATTGATGTGAACGATGTTTGGTTTCAACAGGATGGTGCAACTTGCCACACATCTCATGTCACAATCGATTTATTGCGTCAAACGTTTGATGGCCGTTTAATTAGCCGAAATGGTGATGTCAATTGGCCGCCAAGAAGCTGCGATTTGACACCGTTGGACTATTTTCTGTGGGTCGCCGTTAAAGACAAGTGTTATGCCGACAAACCAGAGACAATTGAGCATTTGAAGGCCAACATTCGTGATGCCATTGCCGAGATACGACCCCATACACTCGAAAAGGTGCTCGAAAATTGGTCCGATCGAATGGGGTACTGTGAGGCCAGCCGCGGCAGCCATATGAATGAAATAATATTCCATCTCTAACCGAAACAATTGTACTTCACAACAAAAAAATAAATTTGGCAAAATTTCAAACCGTTTTTGTTTTATTGCATTTTTAAATTTAAACTATTAAATGGCCCTCCCTATAGGTTCATCCCTTTATGAAACATCTTTCCGGTAGTGCAAAAAGGAGGTTTTTGTTCACCGAGGGCTAAACTCGCCATTTTGTACTAAAAATTCTGTATAGTTCTTCGTAAAAAAATTCTTAAATTTCACCCTTTTTTTGACTTCTACAGTGGTATTCACCCTTAAAGTAGGTTCCGTCCTTCAACAAAAAAAAAACTAAATAGTTCGTAAGCTTGATCGAATATGAGAGTAAGAGTTTAAGCCCTAGTAAATTGAATGTTCGGCCATTTAAGAAAAAAAAAAGTTTAAGCGGCAGTGCCTAAGGTTCTTCGCAATATCTCAAAAACTGATATAAAAATATAGCAACCTAATTGATCCTATCAAACGATGTATGGAAGCCAAAAAAGTGGTTATCGACTGAAATAAATGAATGTAAATAGTATTTGGATATAAATCCTACCAGAAAATAATGGTAGAACATTCTTACATGGTGTGAAAAGTCTCAAGACTTTCCGAGAGCTAGCACGACAAACCAAAAACCCATATAATTTTCAGTTTATGTTAACTCTCAGAAGATTCGGGTAAAATTTTCATGACATTTTGTGTATTAGTTTGCGAGTTATAGCTGTCTGAGTGATGCTACTTTTGATTTTTGCAAAATATGGAACAAAAAGAATTTCGTATGTTGATAAAATATTGCTTTTTGACGAGAAAAAATACAGTCAGAACCCAAGAATGGCCTGAAAGGTGTTATGGCACATTTGCTCCATCGAAAACAGCTATATGTCGAGGGTTTAGTGAACTTAAATAGAGTTGTACAAGCGCTGATGATGCACCACGTTTCGGACGTCCAAATGAGGCAATCACTCCAAAAACACAAAAAAAATCCACCATATTGGTCTGAATGACCACAAAGTGAAACAGAAAGATAGCTGACATCGTGAAGATATCAACAGAACGAGTTGGGCATATTTTGCATAAATATTTGCATATGAAAAAGCTATGTGCCCGATCTGTGCCGTGCACTCTCATGATTGATCAAAAATGTGTTAAAGATTCAAAATGCAATTTGGCACTGTTTCGGCGTAATGCAAAAGAGTTTTAGCATCGATTCGTAATAATAGACGAAATATGGATCCACCACTACATGTCTGAGTCCAACAGGCAGTCCGCAGAGTGGCTGGAACCGCATGAGAGCCGACCGAAGCGTCCAAAAATACAAACATCAGCTGGAAAGGTTTGGGTAAGTATTCTTTCGGATGTGCATGAAATAACACTGCTCGACTATCTTGAGAAGGAGTGAACAATCACCGGAGTTGTTGGTTTACTGTACCTTTTAAATGGTGAAATTAAGAAAAAAAGGCCGCATTTAGAGAAGAAAAGAGTTTTGTTTCACAAAGATAAGGCACCAGCTTATAACTTTATAAAATCGATGGTGAAATTGGACCAATTAGGCTCTCAATTACCTCCTCATCTGCCGTACTCATCAGATCTGGGTCCCAGCGATTATTACCAAATTTGAAAAGGTGTCTCCAGGGGAAGAGATTTGGTTCAAATAAAGAAGTCGAATGGGAAACTGAGGCTTATTTTAGAGAGCTCGACAAATCGTACGATATGAAAGATATCCAAATGTTGGAAGATAAGGAGTAAGTATATCGCTTTTAAAGGAAACTATGTTAAAGAATAAAATCGATTTTGATCAAAAACAATGTTTTGTTTTCAAAAATCTTTTTACCCCATGAGTAAATAAGTCTCATCTTGTGATTCTGGTAAAAATAGTAGGAACTGTGTTACCAACCATCCCCTACGTTGAATATTGCATCTTATTAAAAACAGAGTAAAAACTTAGAGAGAAAAAGGATCGCAAATGTCTTCAAAAACACTCTCGAGACTTCATAAATTTAACGGGCAAAAAAAGGGCAATAATTCACAAAAAATAACTTCATATAGCCGAGGTAAAATCGACCGAAAGAGCGGGAAAGAAATAAAGCATATACACGTGAAAGTGGATATATTTTTATTTTAAATACCCAAATATGCTTCCCGAGGGTGAATAGGAATGGGGGGTAAAATCTCAACGGGAACAAAGCCCTGTCTGAGTAAAAATATGGGTTTAAATACATGTTTTTGAGGCAAAAGTCTGTCGGTTTTATCAATAATTTAGAGTTATCCTATTACTGATGCTCTCTATGTTTATTTATATTAAATGTTGTCTTGTTAGAGTACATTTTTGATGAATCCGACGTTAGTCTAGATTGTTATTAATATATTTTGGATTAAATGGAATCTCTGGAACCTCTCTATAGTTCCTACGGTTTTCGGTTAAGACATAACACGTAGGCTGAAAAGATGTCGCTTTTTTCAAAATATCCATATAACTTTTGGAAAGTACCAACTTTTAAACGATACGTGTCAAAATCTTATGACATTTCGACGATTAGTTTACAAGTTACAGTGGTTTTAGTGACGTTACTTTTGATATTATCAAAGCAAGGGAAAAAATCGAATTTCGTGTGTTGATTAAACACCGTTTTTTGACGAGAAAAAATACCGTTCAAGCAAAGCAATGGCTTGATAAGTGTTACAAGGACTCTGCCCCTGGAAAGTCACTGATCATTTACTGGTATGCTGAATTAAAACATCAAAAAAATCCAAAAAATTGTTTTGGATGTAAAGTGAAATTGCGTGATTGCATGAACATTTGGGCATGAGCTCTGTTCGAAATTGGTACCGCGTTTGCTCACAGTGGACCAAAAACAACACGTGTTGATGATTCTGAGCGCTTTTTAGACCTGTTTAAGCGCAATAAAAAGGATTTTTTCATTCGATATGTGACATGAATCCACCACTACACACCGAGTCAAATCGGCAGTCAGCTGAGTGGACAGCAACCGGTGAAGACTACCCGAAGCGACCAAAGACACGACAATCGGCTGGGAAGGTTCTGGCTTTTGTATTTTGGGATGCGCATGGAATAATTTTGATCGACTATGGTGAGAAGGGAAAAACCATAAACAGCGAATATTATATAAAATTATTGATGCGTTTGAAGGCAGAACTCGCAAAGAAACGGCCCCAAATGAACAAGAAAAAAGTGCTCTTTCATTATGGTAATGCACCGTGTCACAAGTCAATGGTTACGATGGCAAAATTGCATGAATTGAAGTTCGAATTGCTTCCTCATCCACCGTATTCTCCAGATTTGGCCCCCAGCGACTATTATCTATTCGCAGACCTCAAAAAAATGCTCGCTGGAAAGAGATTTGGCTTCAATGAAGAAGTTATCGCCGAAACTGAGGTCTATTTTGAAGGCAAAGAGAAATCCTTTTACAAGAAAGGGTTAGAAAAGCGTTGGACTGATTGTGTGGCTCTCGAAGGAGACTATATTGATAAATAAAGTCGAATTTTGCAAAAAAATGTATTTTAAGTAGCTAGCCTATGTATTAACTGGCTTATAATTTAAGAAATTAAATCGAGACTTCAGATTTGAAACTGATATATCTTAAAAATGAGCCTCGACACCATTACCAATACTGATTTTGTATTATTCGTCGGCCAGTCGACCTAACACTTTTGTAACTGGAAAAAGAAAAAAAGAAACGGTTTTAGATTGAAATTCCTCATTTTCTTAACACTCTAATCCCATTGTATGATTCTATTTCCTATTTATAACTTAACCGGAAGTGGCGAACGGTTTGAGAACAGAAAGAGGAAGAGGAAATAGGACTGCAAATTCGTTGCCCCAATGATTTGAATGACGCAATTTAGATCTTTAAGTCTACTTCCGGACAGGAGGTGAACTAATAACTGGGATAAAATTCGCCCCTTTTGTTTTTATTTCATGATGAAATTCGGCAATGCCAAGACAATTAGTCTCTCAAAAATTGATGAATTCCCTTCTTAGGATGAAAAACAAGGCTATATTTTTTCATCTTGGTTTTATAGGACTCTCGCGAGATCATGTCTATTTTTGCCTTGTGAAAGTCTCCTTTTCCCTGTTTCACTAATATGATGTTATCGATTGCATATATTTAAAAGAAAAAATATATTTCTATCTGTCTTACTCATTACGACTGCTCAAAATTTGGTTAATGAGTCAAGTATAAGTTCTTGTTTAATGGACATAGCACATGCGCTATAAAAGCGATTTACATTGGTCATGAATCGCTATAAATTGGAGGAAACACAGTCCTGGGCAAATCATTCTAAAGGGGTGAGGTTCTACATATAAAAGAATTCTTGAAAAGGGTTGTATGAGGAGTGACAAGCTAAACCTTACATGGATGCGATATACCAACGCGACGTGTATTCCTAGCACACACCACGCGGGACGATTTAAATGGGCTACATCTATCGAACCCTCTTCATGAAAATATTTGTAGAATAGACTCAAGTCGCAAACCGCTTTATAATGTTCCCAGGACTTAAGACTGCTGGTGAGTTCTGAGTCTCCACTCAAGCAAACAGATATATTTTGAATAGAGTATGTTTGGGAGCAAAACCGCAAATATGGGAGCAGTATTTCAACACTCGTCGAATTTAAGCCTTCTGCAGGATTAAAAGTTATTGTGGAGTGTAAAAATATCTTTGCTATGCACGCAACATATTCATGCCAAGAGATATTGGCTCTCAAGTTAAAATAAAAACAATAAATGGTAGAAGGGGAGTTCGCCAGTCTTCTTGATCTGTTTTTAACCACCAATCCGGAGATATACACGGTCAGCGTAAATCCACCGTTAGGTTCTTCTGACCATAAACTACTTTCGACACGAGTATCCTACCAATCAGAGACAGAAAGGCGCCTAAATCGCGCAAGATTTGGCACTACAAATCTGTTAAATGGGAAGATCTTCTGGAATATTTTCGAACTACTTTCCCTTAGTTAGACGTTTGTTTTCGATCCGAAGACCCATCTGACTGCGCCAGGGAGGTTTCCGATGTTATTTTGGCGGGTATGGAGGCTTACATCCCTTTTTCGAAGAAATGCCCTTCCAACGACAAGCCTTGGTTTGACCGAAAATGCAAAGAAGCTGTTGCTTCTAAACATCTTGCCTACCGACAATGGCGTGAAAATCCTAACACCATAAACCGTAACACCTTTGTTCGTGCCAGGAACAGATGCAAAGAAATTATCGATGAAACCAAGGAGGCACACAATCAACGAATTAGAAACAAACTTCTCGCTTGTCCCAACAATTCCAGATCCTTTTGGTCAGTCGCTAAGGCAGTCAGTCAAAATTTCACCAAATCCACCATACCATCACTCACACGGCCAGATAATTCTATTGCAACGACACCTGTTAAGAAAGCGAACTTGTTGGCTGAACTCTTTGCTTCACATTCTACTGTCGATTTCCAAGGAAAACACCACCTACTATTCCCATAGTGCAGTCAAGGATGCCCGATATATCATAAAACGTATTTTAAGGAAACTAGACACCAAAAAAGCTTCTGGCGCTGACGGAACACCTGCCATAGTTCTCAAAAACTGTGCGAGGGAACACCAGTTTTCTGCAGACTTTTCAACCTATCCTACAGAAAGGGAACATTTCCTTCCTGTTGGAAATGTGCCACAGTTCAGCGCATACCTAAACAAGGCAAGAAGACCTTGCCAAATAACTACCGACCAATCGCACTGCTTTCAATAAAATCGAAAGTTATGGAAAAGGCTATCAATCAGTATCTTTTAAAATATCTTGAAGGATTCAACATTATTATGGCTTTCGTAAAAATAGATCAACAGGAGATCTTCTGACTTATGTAACACACGTTTGGAACAACGGATTTGAACACTTTGGAGAATCTCGAGCGGTTGCTCTTGACATATCCAAGGCATTCGACCGTGTTTGGCCCGATGGGCTGTTGGCTAAGCTACGCTCTTGTGGTAAGTCTGAAAAGCTCTGTTTGTGGCTTTCATGTTACCTCAGAAAGCGTTCTTTACGAGTGGCAGTCGATGGATTTCTTTCTAACACCTTCACTATCAACGCCGGTGTAGCTCAAGGCTCCATACTGTCTTCTACTCTTTTTCTCATTTACATTAACGATCTGCTGGAAAAGACCGAGAATCCAATCTACAGCTTTGCAGATGACAGTACGCTTATCTCTTCATTCACTTTGAAGGCTCGGACATCGGCTACTCAGACGAATATCCGCAGACAGCACGAAGTCATTCAACTTAACATAGACCTGGAAGAAATTCTATCTTGAGGTGACAGTAACCAAGTAGAATTTAACGCTACAAAAACCCAGGCGGGTAGTTTTTTCTAAAAAAGTTAACGTTGCTGAATCCGACATAGTTATGTCGGGGCACTCCATTCCTCTAACATCGTCACTCAATTTGTTGGGGGTTAATTTGGGACCAAATATGTCCTGGTATGAACATGTTGCAGGCATAGCAAGGAGAGCTTCTCAGAAGTTGCGAATATTATTTCGAACCAGAAAGCTTTACACTCCACAACAACTGTTAATTCTTTACAAAGCTCAAATTCGACCAACTATGAAATACTGCTCCCATGTTTGGGGTTTCGCTCCCAAACATACACTGCATTTGTTGGATTCTATTCAGAGAAGAGCTGTTCGTCTGATTAGAGACCCGAAACTGACCGGCGGCCTTGATTCGCTGTTCTACAAGTATTTTTATGGAAAGTGTTCGAAGGATGTGGCCCGCTTAATTCCTCCCAGAGCGGTGCATGTTAAAAGTACACGTCGCTCTAATAGTTCACATCCGTATGAGGTTCAGCTTGTTACTCCTCGTACAACGCTTTTCAAGCAGTCTTTTATATGGAGAACCTCATCCCTTTGGAATAATTTGCCCAGGACTGTGTTACACACCGAGTACAATTTACTTATTCAAGAACAACGTGAATTGCTTTTTCCGCACACGTGTCGCTCCAGTAGCGCTTTAGGGACATCTTCCCTGCAGCGCGTGTGCTAGACCCATAAAAAAAAGGGGGTGAGGTTCCACAGATAAAAGAATTCTTGAAAAGGGCTGTACGAGGAGCGACAAGCTAAACCTCACATGGATGCGATGTACCAACGCGACGTGTATTCCTAGCACACACCACGCGGGACGATTTAAACGGGCTACATCTATCGAACCCTCTCCATGAAAATATTTGTAGAATATACTCAAGTCGCAAACCGCTTTATAATGTTTCCAGGACTTAAAACTGCTGGTGAGTTCTGGGTCTCCACTCAAGCAAACAGATATCTTTTGAATAGAGTATGTTTGGGAGCAAGGCTGCAAACATAGGAGCAGCATTTCAACACTCGTCGAATTTAAGCCTTGTACAGAATTAAAAGTTATTGTTGAGTGTAAAGCTTCCTTGTTTGAAATAATATTCCCAGCGTCTGAGAAGCTATGCACGCAACATATTTATGCCAAGAGATACTGGCTCTCAAGTTAAAATAAAAACAATAAATGGTAGTATTTAGGTTTATAGGAGACTCTTAAAAACTGAAACAAAAAATTGACCACAGAGAATATTGCGATTTTTGGATGCAGTAGAGTGAGGTGCACAGAATTATGAAGTAAAACTCCTATCGTTCGACGCTCTTTACCGAAAAAACTGATCCTGCGCAGCAGTCGACCTGCCTGCCGAAAACACGTTGTGCTGGTTCCGATATTTACGAGAAAAATAGAAAATTTGAAAGGGTAAAATTTTTATAATCAAATAGATGTACGGACTTATAGTGAACTACAAAAGCAAAATATTACACGCTATTACGTATTAGTATTAATATAAGGAAAATCTAAAAAAATATTACAGGAAAAAAATGAGTTTTCGGGTAGAATCATATCTCTGAAAATCTAATGAACTTGAGGCAGTGATGTTATGACCAAACATTTATGATATACTGGTAGCAGAATGTAAAAAAGAGAAAGTTTAAAAAATAAACGCTACAACATAATTTTCAAATATCGTGACCCCAGTAACTTTAAAAAAAGACGTATAACAACATAGTTTTAAAGTAACCCCATTAACCCTGAAAATTAAACCAGGATAAATTTTCATCAAACTACTGAAAAAAATTTAAAAATTATCCCTGCCATTTCACATCCTTCCTATGAAATTATATTGCTTAAGACCTATAGAATACTTTACTACTGCAAATTTTATATGTGTCCTACACTTGAAACCCATATCACAGGAAACATAAAACACAGTAGCGACAGTCCGACTCAGTACCTTTGATCTCAAGTGCTTCGAGTTTGTAATGATCAGATGACCTGTTGCCATATTCTTGGTATGATACCAGCGAGTTTTTGAAATATTCAAAATCCTTCTTTCAAGAAAAAAATAAAAAAAGTTTCTTTTTAAAAACATTCTTTTATCAAGTTCTTATTAAAACAAGGAAAAAGGCAAAAAATACAAGGAAAAAATACATTTGGCTTTAACGCTTTTTGCACGTTAGTCATTTAAATACTCGTATCGCACTGTTAAATTTATATTTCTCAACTATTCGAGATATTGTTCTCATTTTGAGAACACACCTTCAGCTTCGTGCGTATAATGTTAATAATCATGTTTCTTATATTTCAGCGAATCCTAGTAATCTGAAGAGATTGAAAATAATTATAATTATCATTTTAAGATGAGATCGTCTTTTTTCTGAACTTAAAAATGAAATGAATACACTTTTTGCTCCATTTTATCACTAGTTAAATCAAATATAATAATTTTCATACAACTAATGACCGTTCGTGCCTACATACTACTTATATAAAAAAATTAAATCCATGCACTGATTTATTCAAACTCATTCGTGCCGCAAAATTACTACTTATGCATGCCCAAATTGGATTTTGAAAGTTTGGTTAGCGAATTTTAGCAGATAATATAATTTCGCTCTAACAAATAATTTTAATAAGAAAGACAATCTTTATAAAATATACAATATTGTATAATAGAAATAAAGAATTATAAATAAATTAGCTTTTATGATCTTTGGGAAATCTAAAAAAACTAACTCCTTGGGAGGGACTACATATATTTTTACAAGGACTAACTGCACAACAGAAACTTCCTCTTGACATCTTTTTTATAATAATTATTATGTCAAACGAGTCATTTACTTATTGAAAAATTATTAATAATGAATTTCAGAGCACGTTACAAAAATATTCTCCTTGAAATTCAGATGTAAACACAACCTCGACCGTGCTGGGCCACGTTGTTGGTATGATAGGGGACGCATGCGTGAAAAAACAGGACCTAAAAGTATTTTCATGGAAAGTGTTCGAAGGATGTAGCCCGCTTAATTCCTCCCAAAGCGGTGCATGTTAGAAATACACGTCGCGCTGGTGCTTTCGCATCCGTATGAGGTTCAGCTTGTTACTCCGCGTACGACGCTTTTCAAGCAATCTTTTATATGGAGAACGTCATCCCTTTGGAATAATTTGCCCAGCGCTGTGTTTCCCACCGAGTACAATTTACAGCGATTCAAGAACAACGTGAATCGCTTTTTTTCGCACTCGTGCCGCTCCTGGAGCGTTTTAGGGACTTCCCTGCAGCACGTGTGCTAGACCAATAAAAAAAAAAAAATTTTTCTTGTGTGTCGCTATTGTGTTTTATGTTTACTGTGTCGATATCTTATTTCGTTGAGAAGTTATTGTACTGAAAAATAGAGAGGCAAGCTAACAGACCATTGTGAATTGGAAACTATGTTTTTGGTGATTTGGAGCCCATGACAGACGTAGAAATGGTAAAAAAGTAACTTCCCTAGCAAGGAAAGTAAAAATTAAAGTACATACCTAAAACGTAAAACATTGTAGAAAAATATGATAATTTTACATACTCATTATATTTTTACGATAAAACAATTAAAAATTATTTTTTGTTTTCATTAGTGCTCCCTGAGTATACTACAAAAAAACTCTGCTTAATTTAACAGACTCCTTATCTCTTTAAATGGTTGTATATAATACGAGATATATCTTGCGGGAACGTGTAAATTTAGGAAGGCGGGTGAACACAGTGTAAAAAAAAGGCAGTTGCATCCCGATAGTAGCAGGGTCTTTGTAAATCTGGCGCCCTGGAGTATTGTGTTGGCGTACCATTGTAATGTTTATTAGTTTCTGAAAATTGTCTCAAAAAAATAATAATTTTAATGACAATATTAATGATGAAAATAATAATAGTAAAAATAAAAACACTGAAAACACCCCAAATAATAGTAAACCAATAAAAGAAGGATCGGGCGAGCGACGTAACGGTCGAGGACGTAGCGGGAAATGACAGGTCGACCAAAACGATAAGGACCGGGCAAAAGAAAATGGACCTGCCAAAAGTGTTGTGCCGGCGAGTAAGCCGACACCCACCAAGGCGGGAAAATCAAAGCAACGCATAAATTGCACCACAGAAATCAACGAACACGTCATGCGTTGCTATAATAAAATCACAAAATCTGACAAAGAAATCACTAAGAAAAAAATTACTCTCGCCTGGATCAACCGAAATCTACCTCAAACACATCCGACACAGATGCGGGACAAACACAATCACCAAAGCCAAATCAAGCCACGCATGTTTTGCAAGGACAGCATGCAACTACTAAGGCTGGCAAACCAAGACAGTGGATGAAATGATCAGAATAGTGAAGCGCTGTTACTATATCGCCACCAGTTGTTTCCTTCGTCAAATCAGCCACAGGCCTTACACTAACAACATTCACACCACACTTAGTACAATTAGGACTCAACATAAACATACACAAAAACGTTCAGAAGTCAGTGATAATGAAAACATGTAACATTGTCAGATCATTCCTTAATACACAATGGTAATAGCGCTTGTGCTGACTTGGCTTAGGCCCGTCAGCCAAACATGGAACCACATTGACCAAATGTGAGAAAGAAGAACAATAACAATGATTATAAGAAGAAACGCCTTTTATTAAAAAATAAAACAGCATATGTAATTTCAATTTAAAAAAAAATTTCAAAAAAATAACAAATAGTGCCATTGTAGCTACACCCCCCAGGGGCTAGTGACATTGTCTCACTAGTACGGGGGTGATGTCCCCGGGGTTCCCGAGTCATGTTGTGTCGTCCAGTTAATTGTCCCCTCGTTAGTCCAGTCCATTTGTTCATTCGTAATCCCAAAATGTAAGTCACCGTGTTGAAGGGATGAATGGCTCTACGGGAGTGAGCTATTAACGGTACCCTCCGGACACCGGCATCCTCCGGTTGTATTTTGCCTTGCCCCAGTAAGCATGCTCTGCTGGGGTTGACCACCTTTCACAGCTTCTCGTGGGACTCAAATGTCTAAAAAATTTAACTTTCCCCCCTTAAGCGGGCACAAGCGGCCCAGAACTGAGTTTGAATCAATATCTCCAACCCTAAACGTATATGACAATTTTTTCAAAGTACAAAGAAGTGAAGGTTCTTTCAAAGAAATCTATCTCCCCTTTTCTTATACATAAAGCTCTAACAAATCAAATTGGCAAATTAACGGACACAAGAAAACTTTCGGACGGCTCCTTATTGATTGAGGTTGCCAGCGAAAAACAATCCAACGCAGCTGCTTCCCTTACTAAACTCCACGAATACGACGTCATTACTTCTCCACACAAATTCATGAACCTTCTTAAAGGAGTCTTCTCATGCCAAGACCTAATTCATTGTTCAGATGAAGAAATCTTAGACAACCTAAAAGATCAGGGAGTTGTCGAACTTTACCGTATCCAACCAAAAAAAAATGACCCTCGTCCTTCAGCAACCTTCATTGCTTCATTCAAGCTGCATCAACTTCCCTCTAAAATATTTGCAGGGTGGTATGCCCTCCGCGTGAGACCTTTCATTCCACAACCTATGAGATGTTTTCAATGCCAAAGTTTCGGCCATACGGCCGCTAAATGCAACAAATCCCCTATTTGTCCCTCCTGTGGCTTTCCTAGTCATAACGATTCACAATGCAATAATCCTCCCAAATGTGTTAACTGCAATAAATCTCACTCACCCCGTTACAAGGGTTGCGAGAAATACAAACTTGAGTTCGAAATTCAAAAAATCAAAATTTCAGAAAAACTATCCTATTTCGAAGCAAAGAAAAAATACTTTACGCTTCACCCTTCTTTCACTATGTCATTCAGTTCTATAACCAGGGAGTCTAAATCCTCCCAAGTCACTGTGGGCACCCAATGTGATCTAACACTCACACTATCCACAACCTCACCTCCCCTTTCACTCACCCTCTCCCAATCTCCCCTTACCTTCCCCCCTCAACCCTCTCAAAGTTCCCGGCAAATCCTCTGCGTCATCTTATGCCCCCAAAACCAAATCCCCAGTCCTTCCCCCTCCCAATCCAACAATACCTTCTCCCCCTGAACAATCAAACAAAAAAATCACAAAACCCTCAACCAATCTCTCTCTATCCCACCAAAACCTAAACCCCCCCAGCCTCTACATCTAAATCTAATAAATCCCCCAGTATCCAAAAGAAGAAGCGTCGTTCAGGCAAATCTACTCCATCCTCATCATCGGAATCTATACTTATCATCAATTCTTCCGAAAACCTTTTAGACCACAACACAGAAATGTCCAGTGACAAACCGGTCTCCAAAAGGTAGACCATTCTTTTTCACTGTTCCATCCCATAATTTCTTGGAACTGTAATGGACTTTTTTCTCGCTTGGAAGATCTCCCCCTCTTAATTAAATCTCTCAAACCTGCTTTAATCACACTTCAGGAAACTAACTTTAAAGACAACTCCGCTCACAATCTAAAACACTATCACATAGTCTTCAAAAACAGAACCCACTTTTTAAAACCCTCAGGCGGAGTTGCCACTTATATCCACAAATCTCTTGATTATGAACAAATCGTCATCAACTCACCCCTCGAAACAATAGCAGTAAACATTACATTCAACCAAAAAATCACAATATGTAACCTATATCTTCCTCCATCAGAACAAATCTCATTGCAAGACCTCACCTCACTAATTTCCCAACTCCCACCGCCATTCATAGTAATTGGCGATCTCAACGCCCACAACCCATTATGGGGTTCTAACAATTCCTCGCCAAGAGGTAAAACTATCGCAGACTTGCTAGACCAACATAACCTAGTATTACTAAACAACCCCTCTCCAACATACATCAACCCCTCATCAGGCAACTACTCCTCCATCGACATCGCTTTTCTGCAGCCCTTCCTTGGCCCATATCCTAGAATGGGACACTGATCTTGACCCACATGGCAGCGACCACTTCCCCATTATCCTACGCTTTCCACCTCCTCTCCCCCCAATTTCCTCCCCACCAAAAAAAATGGAACATCACCAAAGCCGATTGGCCTAAATTTCAATCACTCCTCTCTTCTCACTCAATAAATATAAACAACGTTGACGACGCTCTTGCTCGAATTACATCTTTAATCATCTCAGCTGCTAATTCCACTATTCCTCAAACTCACACCTACTCCAAGCATCTCCCCGTTCCTTGGTGGAACAATGAATACTCTAAAGCAATCCGACTTAGGAAAAGTGCCCTCAACAAATTTAAACACCACCCATCTCAAGAAAACTTCATTTCATATAAAAAACAAAAATCCTTAACCAAAAGAACAATCAAGGAATCTAAAATCTCCTCTTGG
Organism: Pachyrhynchus sulphureomaculatus; assembly: GCA_019049505.1. Classification (NCBI taxonomy): domain Eukaryota; kingdom Metazoa; phylum Arthropoda; class Insecta; order Coleoptera; family Curculionidae; genus Pachyrhynchus; species Pachyrhynchus sulphureomaculatus. The sequence goes on along the minus strand of CM032456.1, from coordinate 110,361,922 downwards.
AAGAAATTTGTATCCTCCCTTAAATCTCCTATCCCCTCCGGTCTTCTTTGGAACGCAGTACGTCGATTGAAAGGCTTCCCCATTAATTCCATACCAATTCTAATAGACAATAATCAAACACATTTCAAATTCTACAGACATAGCCAACTGTATTGCATCTCACCTCTCCAATAAATCCTCCCCCCTAACCCAAACCTCCCCACCTTCCTCCCCCTCTTTTCATACTTCAAACCACCATAAATATAATATCCCATTTTCTCTTCTTGAACTCAACACAGCCCTTGCAAATTCAAAAAAAAAACTTCCCCCGGCCCAGACAATATCCTCCTGGAAATGATTCAAAATCTCCCCGTCAATATGTTTTACTTCTCCTCCTGAAATTCTATAACTTTATATGGCAATCTTCTTCCTTTCCCAAAGAATGGCTAAGGTCAATCATCATTCCGATCCACAAGAAAGACAAACCTCGCTCATCCCCAAACAGCTACAGACCTATATCCTTAACTAGTGATCTCCTCAAGATTCTCGAAAGGATGGTTCATTCTAGACTCTCTTGGAAATTGGAAACTGAAAATCTCCTCCCCACCCACCAATATGGTTTTAGAAAATTTAGATCCACTTCTGACTACTTAGCTTCCCTTGATACGGACATTCGTCGTTCTCTTCATCACAACAACCATCTCCTATTGATTTCGCTAGATCTCTCAAACCCCTTTGATCTTACCAATAAAAACTTAATCCTTTCTCAACTAAATAAAATGGGTCTAGAAGGAGAACTCCCAATATTCATCCAAAACCTCCTTCAACCAAGTAAGAGTAAATGGTGTTCTTTCAGACGTATATACCTTCACATTAGGTGTCCCTCAGGGCTCAATACTCAGTCCAACCCTGTTTAACATTACTACTACCGCCATGATTAAATCAATTCCTCCACACATCAATTACAGGATGTTCGCTGATGACCTAATCCTTTACTCTTCATCTGCATCCTCCCTATCCCTATCATCTATCGTTCAAAAATCCTTATCCACCCTGGTCTCATGGATCACTAACCACGATTTCAAACTCTCTCCCTCTAAATCGTCCTACATTCATTTTTGCAAATCCAGATCCTGTCCCAAACTCAATCCTCTTAACATCTCTGGCTCTCCAATTCCCCCACAAAGAATTCCTTAAAATCCTAGGATTAACCTTTGATCAGAGATTAAATTGGAAACCTCACATCGAAGATCTTAAATCAAGAACTTCTAGGACTTAAATCTCATTCGTTCCCTTTCCAACATCACTTGGGGCTCTGACTTTCCTTCCCTTATCCACATCTATAAATCCTTAATTCGATCCAAAATCTCCTACTGTGACTTTATTTATAATTCAGCGAAACCCAGTACAATCGCTAAATTGGACCACATTCAAAATCAAGCCCTCCGCCTGGCCTCGGGAGCTTTCCGAACCTCACCCATTTCAAGCCTCCAATGTATCTCATCCACCCCTCCCCTTAGTTTACTCAGACAAAAATCGCTACTAAATTTCTACGCTTCCTCTCTATTCCACCCACATACGAAATGCTCCTTAAACTTAAGTTTCGTACACCATCAAACATCACATCTCATTCCCAACTCAATCCCACACAATATTAATAAACTCATTTTACTCCATAACCTCACAATTCCTAAACTAGAATATCCACTTTTTAATCAATTCCCACCGTGGTGCTCTCCCACCCCCCCAAATTGACCTATCCCTTCAAGCATACAATAAATCTTCCTCTCCATCCATATTATTCAACAAAAGCTTCAACGATCTTCTTCATAATAAACACTGAAACTCTTGGATCATCTACACCGATGGCTCCAAAAATGCAAATGGTGTGGGAGCTGCCTTCTATGACTCTAAAACCCAAGTTTCTAAATCTTTTAAACTCCCAAACCATTCCACAATCTTTACAGCTAAACTCCTCGCCATTAAGGAAGCTTTCAGATACATCTTGACAATATCATCTTCGCTTCATTTTCTTATAGTATCGGATTCGCTCAGTGCTCTTCATTCCATAAAGTCCAGAAACTTAGAATTCGCGTTCATCTGCCAAATCCTGGACTTATCCTATATCGCCCACCTCAGAAAGAAGTCCTTCTCACTTATGTGGCTTCCCAGTCACATAGGAATCACAGGGAATGACTTAGCTGACAAAAAAGCTAAACAAGCGGTCTTAACGGGTTCCCTTTCTTCTGGCGAAAATCACCAACAGGATTATAAAAGATTCCTAAATACCCTATTCCAAAATCTATTTCAACTCCAATGGGACCTTGAGGAATCTAACAACAAACTATGGAATATAAAGCCATATACCCACCCCCTCTTCATCTTGCAAATATGAACAGAAAAGCCAATGTCACTCTAAGAAGACTTGAAATAGGCCACTTGTTTCATACACATTCTCACCTATTGAAAAGCGAAAGAGCTCCCACCTGTCCTAACTGCAATAACCCTCTCTCCGTTAAACACCTATTTGAATCTCCCCACTTTCTTCCCATCAGAACAAAGCATAACCTCCCTCATTCTCTCAAATTAACTCTAAAATCATTCAAAGTAAATTATATTAACATAACAAACTTCCTAAAGGAATTAAACATAATTATATAAATTAAAAAATAAATAAATAAATAAATAAATAAATAAATAAATATTAACATTTCAATAACCTAATCCCCGTCTCTACCATACTTTCATGGGCGCCAAATAACCCTGTAGTTGACGCGCCCTCAAATCAGAAATCTATCTATCTATCTATCTACCTGTAGCTACACTTCCTTTAAAAGGACGACCCTATATTTTCTTTTTAAATTCCTATTGCTCATAGATCTTCACTTATCACGAAAATTGTCATAACTGACAGCTGAAAATTGAAATGTTGCGGTTTTGTTTTTCAGATCGGATAACATATTACAGAACCGTGTATTAATACTACGTGTTTCATTGCTATATTGCTAAGTATGGAGGGTTTATTGTTGATATAACTATATAAACGAATTTAGCCAAATGTAGTGTTTTCAATTCTCTATGTTCAACCATCTTAGCCGAGTCGTTCAAACAGACACGTGGTCGAACGTGAGATTTTCTGTATCTTGTCAATACGATTTTCATTTCTTATATCCATAAAAGGACCATAAACATCATGATATGAATTAAACAAGAATCGATTCTTTCTCTCGCATCGTTGCTCGATTCCGAGCGTCGTGACCTGTATTGCATTGTTACACAGAATTTACAACACCCCTCCAGGCTTCTCTATCTTCGACACTTCTCATCATCTCCGGTAACACCAAGTGCATTGTAGACATGATCTGATCGATATATCTGTTGGGAGATCTACCTCTTTTTCTTCTATCGTCGACCTTCCCCTGGATAAGCAACTTTTCCGTATCATCCTTCCTTATTATGTGACCAAAGAATGATGCTATTTTTCTCTGAATCGATGGTAACAGCCGGCCACTATTTTGGATATTATGATCGCTGAGAACAGACGCATTTGTCTTATGAGCTGTCCAGGAAATTCTGAGCATCCGCTTGTAGCATGTAGTTTCGAAAGCTTCTATTCTTTTACGGCATGCTGCATTAATAGTCCATGTTTCGGCTCCGTGTGTGGCTATAGGAAATACTAGTGAATTGACAAGCCTTTTTTTAGTCATTTTATTTATTCTGTGATCCATACTTTACTTACGCTTGTCATTGTAGTTTTGGCCATCGCTATCATTCTTTTAATTTCCTCTTCGCAGACCCCCTTGTTAGAAATTCTGCCGCCTAAGTATATAATATCTGTCTGTTGATTTTGTTGTTTGTTGATCTACTAGAAGAAGAGAATATTTCTTTCGATTTAGTGAAAGGTCGACATTTGCGCTAATCTTTTCGATTCGATGCAGCAGTGTAACCATTTCTTCCTGGGAGCTAGCCATTATTTTAGTATCTTCGGCGTATCTTAAGTTCGAGAACTTTTTGCCTCCTACTGATAATCCTCCATTCCACTCTTCCGTCTCTTTGTGGATAATCCATTCACCATCTGTACTGCAGAGTAGTGGAGACAGGATACAACCCTGCCTCACCCTCTTTCCGACTTGAAATAGCTTAGACAGATTTTCCTCAACTCTAACATATGCGATATTGTTGCTGTATAATTTGTGGATTAAGAAAACTAGGTGGTTTGGTGTCCCCATTTCTTGAAGAATTCTCCGTAACTGATCCCACTGATTGATTACTATACCATAATTTTAACCTTTTTATGCTCATCTTCTTATTTGGAATTCTGGGTCGTGACTCTATCTCATCATCCGTGTGAGTATGCTTAGTCTATAATCATGGTTATTATGTCACCAAAATTACAATGATCAATTCAAAATGGAAGCTGATGTTAGACAAAGATGCATCTTATCTCCGTTACCTTTTAATGCATACTCTGAATACATTATGAGGTGAGTTCTGGAGGATTCGGATGAAGGCATTTCTGTAAGAGGTCGAAGGGTGAACAACCTGAGATATGATGATGAAAGCGAATAATATGGACTACTACTCAAGAAGAATAAAACTAAAGTTAACGTAATGGATCGAACCCCAATAAACATCGAGGAAATAGCGGGTTTTGAAGTAGTTGATGAATTTGTGTACCTCGGACCATTAGTTACAAATAGAGGGGGTTGCGATAAAGAAATAAAACGAAGACTTAACATAGCTCGAAATACAGTAACTAGACTGACCAAGATTTGGAAAGACTCAACAATATTTCAAAATAACAAATTAAAACTTATTAATGCACTAAATATTTCCCATAGGTACCTATACCTCGGAAACTTGGACAATTAATGTTGTGGCTCGAAGAGAAATTGACGCCTTTAAAACATGAGTATACAGAAGAATATTGAGGATACCTTGGACACGGCACCGAATTAATATGTCCATTCTAAATCAATTAAATCAATCAATTATCTATCAAAATAAACCAATCGTACTTGCGATACTTTGGGCAAATCTTCAGAAAAAGCAATCTAGAAAACTTATGGTAAAGGGAAAATAAATGGGAAACGTCCATGAGGAAGATTTCCTAATTGATGGGAAGACCAAGTAAATCCACTTACAGGACATTCAATGCACGAAGCCATTCATGTCGCACAGAACAGTGATTCCTGGAAAAGCAGCAGCAGTAATGGGATTGAGGAGGAGAATTCACAAGATGCGCTTATAAAATATACGCGTTCTTACGGATTCTAGACACTTTTATTTTAATTATAGTTATATTAGTTGTGCGAGCGGAAAGCGAGAAAAAAACTGCTTGTAAAAAATACGAATATAAATATATGCACTACTTTTCGAGTAGCTGGAAACCTCAGGGACTGCTCATTTAACCTAGTGCAACTTTATTAGCTTGTTTATTTTTACCTCTATTGAAAACGTTTAACAGGAAGCATTCACATGCAAAACCACCAGTTTCTTTTGTAATCAATACAGTACACAAAGGGCCAATCTATTGATGGCCGTATAATAGAACACGTCTGTAAAATAACATCTAAACTGATGAGTTCACGCAAAAGCCAATCAAACGAATTACTTTCGATTTTCGATAGCTGATTGGCCAAACGCCGCGACTAATCTACATAATAAATGACTGTTTTAAATGGGGGTGTTTTTAGAGAGTTAAAAACAAATTGGCATAACGTTACTTTCCGTTAGGGTGAGATATTATCCTTAATTAGAGGCCTATTTAGTTCAAAACCGCATTTTTTTAACACGCACATTGTTACACATAGCGTTTATTTATTGCATATTATATATATATATATATATATATATATATATATATATATATATATATATATATATATATATACACATAAATATATATATATATATATATATATATATATATATATATATATATATATATATATATATTTATATAAGGGTCTGTTATCGACCCCCGGGCGATGCGTTAGATAATATATATTGGGTTATCGAAAAAGTATTAAATCTTTTTTTTTGTGATATAGCTTTAGCGTGACATGTCTCAGGTTGTTGCTGTTGGAATTAATTTATTCAGACTTAATTTAGAGAAAAAATGAGTGAAGTTTCTGAAAAGTTCGCTATATTTTATAACTTCATTTCGATAAAGGCACAAACGCTACGCAAGCCTATGAAGACGCTTATGCTGTTTATGGTTAAGATGTGTTATTAAACAGTCAAAAAATTGTTCAGTCGCTTTCTTTCTAAAAATTTCGCTGTCAAAGGTGGTTCTCGCACTGTTCGACCAATGACAGAAAATTTTTGATAAGACTTTGGCAGAAGTTGTGCAAGGTCGGTATGTCCATCACTAAACAGTTAAAAACCATTAAGAGAAGGCTGACTACAAAAAAAAAATCTAGATGTTTGGGTGTCGTTAAGAAATTTAGTCGACCGCATTTCTATCTGTGAATCTCTAGAGCAGGGGTGCTCAAACGGTCGATCGCGATCGACAAGTCGATCGCGAGTGCTTTTTGAGTCGATCTCGAGAAAACAATTCCGATATAGAACTATTCACAGATTTTGTTTTAGGTAACTAAAACAAAATGTAATAAATAAACTACTAAAATTTATTCGATCCACAATTAGGCCAGAATAACCCCCTCATCACTTTCTTTTATCGTAATAACCCCCTGCTAGCGGAAAAAGGCGGCTTTATCAAAGGAACGCGCGGTACTTGTCAAAGAAAAGCCGCGTTTTTGATTTCCGCCGATTTTTTTAGAAACTTCGGGCGGCGTGTTTGACGGGAACATTCGAGACTTCGTTCGCGCCGATATAAATGTTGCGCCTGCAGGAATAGGAGTCAGTCTGAGTTATAACTTGAAGACGATACATCGATACAAAGTTTATTAATAAATAGTCCAAAATGAGTGCGGCGAAGAAAAGTAAAACTTCTCATTTTAATAACGATTGGGAGGAAGAATTTTTCTTTTGTATGGTAAAGGATAAGTGCATTTATCTCATTTGCCGTGCGTTAGTTGCAATACCTAAGCGTGGTAACTAAGAGAGGCATCATAAAACGGTTCATAAAAACTATGAAAAGGATTTTCCGTCACAGAGTGAATTAAGAAAACGAAAAGTACGTGATTTGATAACGTGTTTGAAAAAAGAACAAACCATGTTCACAAGATCAGCCAAACAATCAAAAGCTGCAACGATCGCGTCATTTAAAATATCTCATATATTGGCGAAACACAAGAAAACCATTTGATGATGGATTGGTTGTGAAGGAAGCATTTATTGAAGCGGGTGAGACTTTATTTGGAGATTTTAAAAATAAAATAGAGATTATGTCTGCTATTAGAGAACTTCAGTTATCTCGTCCGACTGTCACAAGGCGTGTTGAAGTCATGAGTCAGGACATGGCAGATAAACTAAAACATGATATTATGGAATGTACATACTTTTCTTTACAGTTCGACGAATCCACCGATATGACAGACACTGCCCAGCTGTGTATTTTTATTTGAATGGTATTCAATGACATGTCGGCTAAGGAAGAGTTTTTGACAATGATTCCTCTGAAAGGCAAGACCCGTGGCGAAGATATATATGACGTTTTCTTCTATTTTGCAACAAACTACAAGCTACCAATATATAAACTAGTGTGCATTACAACCGATGGAGCACCAGCAATGACTGGAAAACAAAACGGATTTGTGGCATTGTGTCGAGCTAATGATGATTTCCCTTCATTTTTCTCCTTCCATTGCCTTATAAATCAACAAGTTTTGTGTTCAAAAGTTCTAAACATGGAAGAGATTATGGGCATTGCAATAAAAATTGTGAATTCTATCCGTGCACGTAGCTTGCAACGACGGCTCTTTAAATTGCAGTTGGAAGATAGTGAGTCACCTGAACACACTGATTTAGTTCTTCACACGGACGTCAGGTGGTTGAGTCGCGGAAAATTCCTAGAAAGGTTTTAAGAATTATTGCCCGAAATAACAGCTTTTCTGGACGAAAGAGGTGATGACACTCAGATGCTGAAAAACGGAAAATGGCTGACTGATTTGTCATTTTTGACAGACTTCACAATGCATTTAAACACCATTAATTTGGAGCTTCAAGGTAAAGGAAAAACTATTATTGAGATGATTAGCGCAATAAAAGCATTCAAAAGTAAATTGCAATTTATGATAGATCAACTGAAAAGAAAGGATCTGAAAAATTTTCCGTCTTTGAAAGCAAGGATTCCTCAGTTGAATTATGATATTTATGAGGCAGAATTATCAAATATTTTGGGCCAATTCGAAATACGTTTTTATGATTTCAGTAAATTGGCAAATATCGCATCATTTATGAGTTATCCTTTTTCGTGTAAAAACATTGAGGAATTAGCTATTGAAATAGCAAGTCAGTTTAACATGGACTCATGTTCTGTTGAAAATGAGTTAGTGCAGATTATATCAGATATACATCTCAAAGCCAGAGCTCTGATAGAAAATTCTGGTGTTTTATATCTGAAGATAAATATCCGAATCTAAGGCAAATCGCCCTTCAACTGACGGCAATGTTTGGGTCAACTTACTTGTGCGAGTCTGCATTTTCTGAAATGAAGATAATTAAGTCAAAATATCGCAATCGACTAACTGACGAACATATGTCATCATGCTTGCGATTAGCACTCGGTAATTACGTACCATCTTATGAAAAGTATGCTGAGGACATGCAGTGCCACGCTTCATCATCCAAAGTCACTCTTTAGTTAAGTTTAGACACTAGAACTCGTTTGTTTTGTAAGAACCAATAAACTCGCAATTTTGAATAATTATGAGTTTTTCATTGACATTTTAGAGCAGACCTACACTTATCTTGACTAAAAAAATGCATATTGAGCGGAAAACTAATATCTATGCCACGATACACCCTACCTAGACGACAATCATGCATCACACTTACTTGCAGCCTCTCAGAGTCGAATGATCGTAGTCTAACAATATTGAGGTAGATCGCCAGCAGTTCAAGTTTGAGCACCCCTGCTCTAGAGAAATGTAACAAAATCATTTTTCTAGCGGTTATGGCGGACGATGAAGCGTGGATCACGTACAATACTACTGGGTGAAAAAGATCGTGGTTGAAAAACGATAAAGCTCCACAAACGGTGGCAAAGTCCGAATTGACGCCAAAAAAAGCGATGCTGTGTGTTTGGTGGGACTGGAAGGGAATCGTGCATCATGAGCTACAGCCTGGTAAAACGATCGATTCTGGATTCTACTGTCAGCAATTGATGGGACTGAAGCAAGCGAATGAAAAAATTGGCCAGAATTAGTCAAAAAAAACACTATGATAACGCCAGACCCCACACAAATTTGATAACTCGGTAAAAATTGAGAGATCTTGCCTGGGAAGTTTTAATGCATCCACCGTATAGTCCGGACCTTGTTCCGTCAAACTGCTACTTGTTTCGGTCTCTGCAGAACTCTCTGAATGGTCTTGAGTTAGTTTAAAAAGACCTGTGAAAACCACTTGTTATAATTTTTTGTCTAGAAACCACAGAACAACAAAAAGTGATGGGATTATGGTGTTGCTAGAAAAAATGGCAGGAGAGCATCGAACAAAATGTCGTATATTTGGTTTAATAAAGTTCTTTCAAATATATAAAACAATTGTCTCAATATTGACTTTAAAAAGCTTAATACTTTTTCGATAATCCTTTTATATATATATATATATATATATATATATATATATATATATATATATATATATATATAATATATATATATGAGGGCGAATCAAATAAAAACATTAAAATCACAATAAAATTTCGAAAAGTTATATGATTGATTAGGTAGATGGCAGTAGCGTTTTCACTAAGTGACCGACAGGTGGCAAAGTGACGCTGTACCAAAGAAGAAGGCAGCATCATCGGTAACAAGATGGTTGCCCCACTGTCAACAGGCACCGCGTAAGAGCAGCGATCTGTGATATGTTTTTTGAGCAGTAAAGGTGTCAAACCGGTTGAAATTCATAACAGGATGACAGCGCAGTATGGTGATACGCGTTTGTTGCGAAAAGATCAAGCAAGGAATGGCGCCATAGCTCATCGCCGAAATTAAAAAAATTCCGCACTCAACCATCAACGGGAAAAATCATACTCACTATCTCCTGAGATGCAAAAGGAGTAATTTTGGAACATTACATGGAAAGGAAAGTGACAGTAACCAGTACGTCTTGTTCAAATCTGCTTAAAAATCAAATCGCGGGGCATGAGTGGGTACAATCACGACCAAAAGAATTCTTTCAGCGTGGTATCCATGCACTTCCGAAGCAGTGGAATACTTGCGTTGAACGTCTTGGGGACTACGTGGAAAAATAATATGTATGATTTTTTTTTAAATTGTTAAATATAATAGAATTTATTGCCTTTTTAATGTATATATATATATATATATATATATATATATATATATATATATATATATATATATATATATATATATAGTAGAATAGCGGTAGTAGGATAGCGATCTATAAGAAAAATACTCATTTGTTGTTATAATAACTCTATATTTCGATAATATTTTTCAGTTTCATCAGGCGTGTAAAATTAAAATTAAAAGCATTATCTTTAGTAAGCCCATTACATATATACAAAAATCAAAAAAACCTACCAACTAAATTCAAATTTCATTAGAAGAGGGATCACCAAATATATATATTAATTGAGTAAAAATTTACGAAAACACGACAATTAAACACGAACAACATAATTTGGCTTCGGATGCTACACGACTAATGCTTTTTACTGTATTGGTTTCTCTAGACGTATAAAGAGTGGTTTAGTCATGTGAACCCAATTTCCAATGCATGTTATTTATATTACCGTTAAAGGAATGTCTGAAAAGGACATGTAATTGCTATTAATCAATGTATGATTTATCTCTATATAATCATAAATTTTTAAAATATTACATTATATATTACTTAAATTGCTGGTGTCCAACTTATAATTTATAGAATTTATTTATTTATTTATGGAACACATCTCAAGGAATAACCGTTTTTTGTAATTGTTTTCAGGTTCCAATAACTTTGCATTATTGAAATCAAACTGACGTCTCGTTGCTATGTGGTGATTAACTGCTGCACAAGAGTTTTTCTCACTAAACAATTACTTTTGTGTTGTGTTAATCTTTGTTTGACTCACTGAGATGTTTGTGAGGGTCTTTTTACCGGAAATAATAACAATATGACGAATACAATAGATAGAGTTGTTTGTGATCTTAGTTTTAAAATTTTGTCCTTAGAAATAAAAATAACCTGTGACACTATTTCAAGGATACAGCGACTTATTAACAAAATACAAAACTAATTAATAAATCTTATTCCTGAACACATATACAATTAACTCAAATATAACAAGTTATCAAAAAAAACATTAACTAATCTCGGTTTATTTTTAAATAACCAAAGTTAGTTTAAAAATACCTCCAACACTGCTATCCCAAAAGATATATCTGAATCTCTATCTCTGATCTATCATTGATCAAACACCTAATGAAGAGAGAGACCTATTAAGAGCCAGAACAGCCAATATTGTTACTAACTATTTACCCTGTTCCAAGATTAATAAGCTACCTCAACTTAACTCGCTATTCAATAAAACAAAAAAAGTCTTAAAAGACCATCCTGAACTCTACGTATTACAAGCAGATAAAGATGGGTGTATCGTGATAATGGATAAAGCTGAATACATTAACAACACTTTTGCTGAATACATCAACCTACATCCAATTAGATCGAGACCCTACTACTACATTTCAGATCAAGTTTAATCTTCTAATAAAAACTCTTAAACATGGCAAAGAATTAACTGGTCAAGATGCCAAAGAACTAACTATTTACAATTCAACGTTTCCAAAGTTATACTGCCTCCCTAAAACACATAAACCGGGAACTCCACTAAGACCAATTGTCAGTTCAGTGAATGCTGCCGCCTACAACATATCTAAATTTTTATCAATTATTTTAAGTAATTCACTGAGCAATAACACAGACTGCAACATTAAAGGTACTTTTTCCTTCATAAACGCAGTTAATGACTTACAACTACCGACAGATTATGTTGTTAGTCTCATTGGATGTTATATCGTTATTTAGTTACCAACATACCACTTGAATTAGTGGTTAACATCTTGGACAATGAATGGGATCTAATAAGTATGACATATGACTTTATCAAAAACTAATTTTTTTAAACTAATCACTTTCATCTTTCAACATTCAGGTTCAATAATGGGTTTTATCCTCAAATATCCGGTACACCGATGGGTTCATCCATCAGCCCAATCCTAGCTACTATCGTTTTAGACCATCTGTTGGGTATTACCTAAGTTACCATTTGTAGTCCTTTTCATTTACAAATATGTTGATGATATCATATGTTTCCGTACCTGCCAATTACACTCAAGTAATTTTAGATACATTGAACTCATTTAATAACAGACTACAATTTACCACTGAAGTTGAACATGATTTCAGCGTCCCTTTTCTCGACACCAATGTTATAAAGAAATCTAGATAATAAAATCATTCTAGATTGGTATCAAAAACCTTCGGCGTCCAACAAATTTCTAAACCTTCCTAACCACCCTACCTACCTATCAGAAATTCAACACAGTACTAGCCATGAGAAACAGAATAACCCACATTAGTGATGAAAGATGTTATATTAATAACGGATATCCTAAATATACTCTTAGGAGGATCATTTGTAACACAAATTTTTATGATGGCCCTCCCCTTAGATGACAATTGTTACGAAACGAAATATATTAAGCTACTATTTATACCTGATTTCACAAACAACAATTTTTAATTTCAATTCTCAAAAAATTTCGTCATATAAAAATTGTCAAATATAATAACAAAAACTTCTCTCTTATATAATAATAATGTAATATACAAGATATCTTGCCTAGACTGTGACAGTGTTTATATTGGACAAACATCTCAGTGTCTTAAACAAAGGTTAACACAACACAAAAGTGATTGGTTTAGTGGGGAGAAACTCTTGTGCAGCAGTTAATCACCACATAACAACAGGACATCAGTTTGATTTCAATAATGCAGTGTTATTGGAACATGAAGACAATTACAAAAAACGCTTATTCCTTGAGATGTGTCACATAAATAAAGAAATAAATTCTATAAATTATAAGTTGGACACCAATAAATTGAGTAATATATATTGTAATATAAATAAATCATACATTAATCAATAGCAATTACATGTCCTTTTCAAACATTCATTTACCGGTAATGTAAATAGCATGCATTGGCTATTAGGTTCACATGACTAAACCACTGTGTATACGTCTAAAGAAACCAATACAGTAGGGTAGCATCCGAAGCCAAATTATGTTGTTTGTGTTTAATTGTCGTGTTTTCGTAAATTTTTACTCAATTAATATGTGTTTGGTGATCCCTTTTCTAATGAAGTCTGCTCTAGTTGGTAGGTTTTTTGACTTTTGTATGTATGTAATGGGCTTACTAAAGATACTGCTTTTAATTTTAGTTTTATATTCCTGATGAAGCTGAAAAATATCAGCGAAATATAGAGTTATTATAACAACAAATGAGTATTTTTAGTGTTCCGTACGGAACACTTATAAGATGACTTCGGTGTCTGTGCGTCTGTCTGTCACATCCGATTTTCTCCGAAATTATTTGTCATAGAAAGTTGAAATTTGGTAATAATATAGGAATTGATGGTCTCATCAGAGCCGTGTGGTTTTGAAAGTTAAATTTTGACTTAAGGGGTTAGTTTTGGGGGGTGAAATCGGAAGCAAAAAAAAAAAAAAAGTCATCGAGTGTGGTGTCAAATGAAAGCGTGTGGAAAACACAAATAAAAAAATATATATATATAATGTAATACTTGCGCACACACTTTTCTTTGTATTATTTTTAAAAAATTGCTGTCCCCCTACTTTATCTCGAAAAGTACTGATCAAAAAGTTTTGAAAAAAATCCAAAATGTTCTTCACGAGGTGTAGATTGAACGAAAATTGTCTCGAGTGCATTAACTTTAATAATTTATCTGGTATACAAAAAGAACAAGAATTTCAAGGGCATCAGTTCTTAGTAAAGATTGGAAACAAACTTTGTTTTGAAAACTCATTTGAGGTGTGTTTTATGAAGTCACTGATCATTTTATACCACCGTAACAATTTTTTTTATTTTAAAAGCAATCAACATACGGAACACTAATTGTGCAAGTTTCAACTTGAACTTGACCGATTATTTTTTCTTATAGACCGCTATCCTGACATATTCGCATTCTATTATAAATTAATACGATCGATATTCACTTGCTAATATATATAATACATTAAAATTCCGGGTTCCAATCCATTCGTCTAACAATGAAATTGCACGACGTTTCGCCCAAATATCATTTGGCATTTTCAAGTGCTGTTTTTGCTGCTGCTACTCGATACTGTGATCTTGCTGCTGCAGCAGGAGTACTTGAAAATACCAAATGAGAATTTGGCGAAACATCGTGCAAATTCATTGTTAGACGAAGGGATTAAAACCCGGAAATTTAATATATTACATTCCACCATCCGTGAAAACCTCTATTGTAACATATATTATATATATATATATATATATATATATATATATATATATATATATATATATATATATACATATATATATATATATATATATATATATATATATATATATATATATATATATATATATATACATATATATATATATATATATATATATATATATATATATATATATATATATATATATATATATATATGCATAGAAAAATTTAAAATATTAGTTTTGCAGGTTGGGTTGTTCGTAAAATCAGCGATTCATCTAAATTATCGTTAACGCGCTATGCAAAGCAAATCGTTCAAAATAACCCTAATTTAGAATATTTACATCAGAGGGGTGAATATAGGGGTGGCAGTAGCGCTGAAATGTAGTGCAAAAACGCTATTTATAAAACAGGCAGTAAAATTATGCATTAATTTTGTATTTTGTCCCGTATGTGGCTGGATTAATGGAGGTTTATAGGCAGGTGAATTAGGTTTTTGGGGCCGACATACATTTATACTTTGAATTGATTATAATAATAAAATGCTTATTTTTACGTGGAATTATAACAAATTAGTACAATAAATGGACATTTACTACTATATTTAAAAATTATGAGATATCTCTTAAGCTGGCAGGACCAACGGCAAAATCGATTCGGACCTATTGCATCATTTAGTGTTTTGTACTAATTTGTAACATCAATACAAATTTTGTACCATGTGCCATTTGAAAAAAAAAAATGTGGCGCAGCTCGCTTAACATCAACAATAAAACAATGGTAGAAATGGAAAGTACTGAATTTGTACTAATTTGTACAATTAAAACAAACTTAATATATTCAAGCAAACTGTTTGAAACAACTGCTAATTGAATTCAAATCTGTTACACTCAAGGGTAAAATGCCGTTTGCATGAGCAGAACCAATCATTATTCTTACATAAAAAGCAAAAAATATAAGTTTCAGATTTTGTACCTTCGCCGTTCTTTCTTAAACTGTCCCAAATTCCTATTAGCCTCAAGAGTAAAGTATCCTTTTGCATGAGCAGAATCAATCGTTGCTCATATATTAAAAACAAACATAATTTGTGCCGTTAAAATAAAAAGTTTCAGATTTTGTACCCTTGCCGTTAACACATATAAATTATTGTTTCTTATTGTATTATGTAGTTCTTTTGCTATTACGCTCTAAATATCATTTATCTTTGAAATAATTTTATTATTGTAAATAACGTCATGATTGTATTTTAAGATCGTTTTTTTAATGACGTAGCCACACAAAAAAAGTGTATTGATTTGCTGACTAGACCACCATATCCTTATGTATTTTGACCCGCTGAATCCAAATCCGTTATCAGAATCGTCAGTACGTCACAATTTTTTAAAAAATTCAAAAATATTCAAAATCGACGAAAATCCCATTTATTCTTCTAATTCAATTAGAGGTTGTTTCAAATAGTTTGGTTTTTCAATGGTACAAATTCAGTACTTTTCATTTCTACCTTTGTTTTATTATTATTATTTTTTTAATGTGGTCCTGTTAGCTTAATATTAAGTTAGCAGTGCTACGTTTCTTTTTTTTAAACGGCACAGGGTGCAAAATTTTTATTGGTGTTACAAATTAGTTACTAAGTACTAAATAATGGAATAGGTCCCAATCGATTCTAAGTATTAAATAATGCAATAGGTCCGAATCGGTTCTGCCTAGTTGGTCTAGCTGGCAAAGCTTCAGAGGGGTAATTATGAGGGCTTTTTGAAAAAAAAAAAAACAAAAACACGCGTGATTGGTAGAAGGGCACAGGAACGACGCGGATGCAACACCCATAGAACATGTTCCAAAATACTTGTAGAATAAACTCAAGTCCCCAACAGCTCTTCGATGTTTCAAGGAATTAAATATCCATCTATCTATTTAATCTAATATAATCTCTGCTATCAAAATTGGTATTCGTGTTTGCCCAGTACTTCTCTTCCCTTTTAAACTGAAAGTTGTGAAATAAACATATCGTATATATTAAAGAATATTCTAGTCCCTTTCATACGCTATTTCTGTTAAAAATCCGACTTCAAGAACCTTAAAGCTGATCAAGTGCAAGTTGAACTTGCGAAATTAGTGTTCCGTACGCTGATAGCTTTTAAAATAAAGATTTTTGTTACGGAGGCATAAAATGATCAATGACTTCACGCAACACACTTCAAATGAGTTTTTCAACAAAGTTTTTTTCCGATCTTTACTAAAAACTGATAACCTTGAAATTTTTATTTTTTTTATATACCAGATAAATTATTAAAGGTAATGCACACGTGATAATTTCCATTCAATCTACATCCTATGGAGAATTTTCCAAAATTTTTTGATGAGTACTTTTCGAGATAAGGGGGGAGCAGTGATTTACCGCGATTTTTTAAAACTAATACAACGAAAAGTGTATGCGAGTATTATATTATATATATATTTTTGAACTCGAGTTTTTACAGGCTCTCATTTGACACCCAATCGATGAACTAGTAATTTTCACTTCCGATTTCACCCCCAAAAACTAACCCCTTAAGTCAAAATTTAACTTTCAAAACTTCATGGCTTTAATAAGTCCATCAATTCCTATTAGTACCAAATTTTCAACTTTTTATGTCAAATAGTTTCGGAGAAAATCGGGTGTGATAGACAGACAGGCAGACACCGAAGTGATCCTTATAAGTATTTCGTACAGAACACTAAAAATGACGCATAATTTGATATTTTCTGAAAAACCAAGTTCCATAAGCTCTCTTTGAACGGAATACATGCCTATATTAAAACAAATTAAGTTTAACTGTTCACAATATTGATAAAAAAAACATTTGGGTATGTAGAGCAAAATCTATTGATGTATAAATAAAAAACACGTTTTATTATGATTAGTATTTTGACTATTATTTTTGTTATTTATCACTACGTATTTTTAATTTAAACTAATTTGGGGAGTGATGTAAATAAGCGCAGACTGTTAAAAAAAGGCGGGTCAAAAACAGATTAGTTCAACTATGTTGGGAATATGGAATCTTTGGCACAATGACACTACTCAGTATATTTCACCACTACACCAAACATTTTATTTTTGTGCTAGACGCGCGTTTCGCTAACCATGATAGCTTCATCAGAAGCGATGATTGACTAAAGCCAAACTACAAATCTACCCTATTTATACTTAGCCTAACACCTGAATTACTCAAGCGGAACTAATGGAATAGGCGAAGCCGTCAGTACCGGTTAAGTAAGCAGTAGAGGGGACTATAAGTAATAGGCCCTCTGTCTTTATTTAAACTACTTTTACATTTTATAATTTCCATACTTTCAACAATCTCCTATCAGATACATTTTTAATTAATCTTAGATTATCTAATGTTACAGTAGCTATAGTATGATCAAGGGCATGTTCGGCAATCCTAGAGTTTTCTGATCTACTGTATTTAATTTTGTTATAACTAATTTCATAAATTTAATCTTATCTTTGGGATTTCAATTAGTTTAGATTAGTCTATAAGTCATCAGACAATCTGACGAATATCTTAGTCCCCACTACTGGTTGCTTAAACGAAACTGATGGTCTCGCCTATGCCATTAGTTTCGCCTGGGTAATTCAAGTGTTAGGTTAAGTATAAATAGAGTAGATTTATAGCTTTTTGTGTTTTAGTCAATCAACGCTCCTGATTAAGCTAACTTGGTTAGCGAACCGTGCGTCGAGTGCAAAAATAAACTTTTTTTTTGGTGTAGTGGTGATATATATTAAGTAGATTAATTCAAGCTAACTTAGGTACATTTATACTAAACAAAGCCTGAACTGATTTTAATGAAGAAGGTCTTACTATGTTTGTCTTTCCCTGTTCAAGCAAATAAAAATTGACATGACAGATTGACGAACAGTGGCTCGTCACAGTCTTAAAAGTAAAATATAATATAAATCAGTACGCGTTTGTTAAATTATTAACGCAATGTCACGACTCTGACATCTCTCTAAATTCGCCGAGATTTACTCGTAATGTTCAATGCTGTTACCTATTCATCTATCTTATTCTCGTAAGACACCTTAAATCGTTTTGAACTGCAGAAACTTTTTTCTAATTAGAGGTATATTTTTAAATTTTTAACTTAAGATCAGCCTAGGGAATTTTATGAATTTTTAATTATTCGCTTGGTCGCGACCCGCGTAGCCTGTATTTTCCTTCTTTAGTTTAAAGTTATTAGAGCAACTTTGAAAACTAGAACTTGAGTAAACGACAGTTTTGCATAAGTAAAGAGTTTAGTGGTACTTAAACGAAATATATTAGCTACAGTATTTTGTTTTTCACGGCTTAGACTTTTACAGCAGCAGAGCAGGAGATCGTCCTTTTTTGCTGCCGGAGAGATTAAAATTTCTTTAATAACTTTCTTAGTAAATTATTTTACAGTTGTGCAGTTTTTTGAAGTTGCTTGAAGTTTTAAGGAAAAAGCGTTGGTAATTTCATCTTTCTTCCGGCAGACGTCCCAAAGGAGTTTTTTGAATTCGTTATTTACATAAGTTAAGCATTATGAATTTATTTAATATTTAAATTTTATACATAAACAAGGAAAATACAATTGTTGTAATTAAGAGTCTTGCTCGCGGATTTCAGCATTGTAATATTCAAGCAATTGTTTACTGCCCCCAGTGAAGAGAAGTATTATATTCATGGAAAAATCATCTCCTGAAATTTTTTGGCATTTTGTAACGTTTTACGAACAATACAGTCATTCATTTCCGCCGTTCTGTCGGTCTGTCTGTCGATCTTGACACGCTAACTCTTGAACAAAATGAGTTATCCAATTTCAAATTTTGTACCCATAAAATACTTGAAGAGGGAATATAATGTATAAAAAAAAACTTTCAACAACCAATCGATGTCGAAGAAAGATGGAATGCCATTATCCAAGCCAATCAAGGCATACTAAACCTCCTCCAGATTATTGCTTCCTCTAACCAAACCTCTCTATCTAGTTTTGACTTTCCATATAAAATCTAGTGCCAACTGAATAGAGGCCGAAAAGGGACACGGCAAGAGTAATAGTATGCTGCATAGATGAAAGATACTGGCAGACCCAAACTGCGACTCCGGTGAAGCTCGACAAACCATGAACCACATTGTTAATGATTGCCCTCTGAATGGTTTCCGGGAGGCCTCACGGAACTGAACCGACTCTCTGACTTGGCTTTCCAGTGGCTCTCTGGACATTACAATCTAAGTTAGCTTCCTTTAGTTTTACCTCACACTATATGATTGATACGTGATTATACCATTTGTTCTTCTTTGATATCCCCACTATTCTCTACTGTAGCTACGAGGCGTATTCGAAAAGTAAGGGCCGCTTGCTTATATTTAAATAATAGCGGGTCTGAACAAAGTTGTACACATGCAGCGCCATCTATTGATTGTTTCCGAAGTTACTGTATTGATCCAGTAGTCGTTTGCCTGTCGGTGAATACAGACAACAATGTCCGCGAAAATCGTTGCTCCCGCCAGTTGCGTGCTGTGATTAGATGTTTGTGTGCAAAAGGATCATCAGCTGCTCAAATTTATTGGGGACTGTGTCTAATTTACGGACCTATAGTAATGAGTGAAGGAAAGGTTAAACAACGGTGTGGAGACTTCAAAAATGGCCACACAAATGTGCATGATGAAGAGCGGAGTGGCAGGCCCGGTATCCAGACCGATAAAATCGTACAACAAGTGGATCAACAACTGCGATCTGATCGACGATTGCACTTCAAACAGTGTCAGTGGCCGTTGTCAACTGGTTCAATTCCCAGGCGGAGAACTTCTATGCAGAATAATTAAAGAAGCTCGTGGAGAGTTATGAAAAGTGCTTAGAAGTGAACGGCGATTATGTGGAAAAGTGAAGTAGGTTTGTAGGAAACTAAAACTGTCAATAAAAAATTTTTCTAAAGAATATACAGTCAGTCCAAAAAGTCTCCATACACTACCTACTTTCTATACTACTTTTCTGTTATGTTTTAAATAAATAAGAACTATAAGAAAACATGTTTAAATTAATATTTGAAACTAAACCAACGAGGATTAATATTAAAAACAGTTGCGAAAGATTTTATTTAGAAGTTACATCATTGTTCTAAAAATGTAAACAAAATGAATGCCAAAAAGTCTCCATACACTTAATAATTACCAATAATAGTTTGACGGAGTTTAACGGAAAATAACAACTTTGTTTAAATTAATTTTTGTGGCGGCCCGTGGCTCCGTAGGACAGTACCTTGCTTACGGTGCAGAAGGTCGAGGGTTCAATCACGCAGGTCGGTATACTTTACTTATTAAATTATTTAAGTATATTTGGCTTGACCACGTACATAGGTAGTAGTTGTTCGCAGAAATGCAATAACTTCCGAGACAGCACTACCGCGTTGTCTAAAAGGTGCTGTGAAATACAAAAATGTATGTTTCGGTTCTTGGACAACGTTGACCGGTATTACGATACCCTCGCCGATATCCTTAGGATATGAAAAAGAGTAAAATCCCTACTCAGGCGAGGAGATAATCTCCTGTAACCTTTTTGCCACGCTTACGTCCAGCTTTCTAGTAACTTCTGCTGGTATGTTCTCCCATTCGTTCAATATTCTGTTTTTTAATTCTTCTCGAATTGAAATATTATGTTTGCGAACGCGCCATTTAAGTTCCTCCCATAAATGCTCGAGGGGGTTAATATCGGGTGATTGCGGAGGTATATGAAGCTGTCGCACAATATGGATCATCCATTCTCGTACCAGGTTTGCGGTATATTTTAGATCATTGTCCTGTTGAAAAATGTATCTTTTTTTCGAGTGCCAATTTTTGGACTTTTTCTCTTAAATTGCCTCTCAAAATGTTCAGATAAACTGCTGATCCATGATACCATTAACAAAACGTAAATTTCCAACCCCTCCAGAGAACATGCATCCCCAAAGCACTGCCACCCCCCCTTGTCTCACCGTGGAACAAATGTTTCTAATATCGAATGCGGTATTCTTCTTTCTCCAAACTTTAGTTCTGCCATCAGATCCAAAAGGTTAATTTTAGTTTCAGCACTATAAATTACGGATTCCCAAAATTTAGAAGGTTTAGTAACGCGTTCCCTAGCAAAAGCTAACCGCTTTTTGCGATTAGCTTCCGAAATTAACGGCTTCTTCCTGGCTGCTCACCCCTTATAGCCTGCCCTGTGTAAACAATTTCTCACTGTTTATGAACAAACATTTTTCGAAAATAGTTCCCGTACTTCTTCTATTAATTTTGGTGCACTTTTCTTGGAATCTATAATTATTTGTTTAACAATACTGGCCTCTTCACGTGGAGTCAGTTTCTTGGGACGACCGAAGCGTAATCGAATTTTATAGGAACCCGTTGATTTATAGTATACTCGTTTACAATGTACTGAACTATAGCATGCGACTTTTTAACAATTTTTCTTATATTTTTGTTTGATTTTCCATCTTTTCACAAATTAATTATTGATCTTTCGAACTTGAAATGGAATTTCACAATTTCTCTGGCTCATTTTTAATACTACCTTGAAAACCCGCTGCAAAATTACTAGCAACAAGTGACAGATTATATAGTATGGCCGAAAATTATTCATTTGTTCTCAGTTTAGCCAGTAACAGATAGCTTCATAAAATGCGGCTGATTATAACGTGTTTTTTTCAATGCAGTTCTTGAGTGTATGGAGACTTTTTTGATATTAATTTTGTTTATATTTATATAACAATGATGCAACTTCTAAATAAAATGTTTCATAGTTGTTTTTAATACTAATCCTCGTTGGTTAAGTTTTAAATATTAATGTAAACATGTTTTCTCATAGTTCCAATTAATTAGTTAAACATAACAGAAAAATAGTTTAGGAAGCAGGTAGTGTATGGAGACTTTTCGGACTGACTGTATATTTTTTATGACCAAACGGCCCTTACTTTTCGAATACGCCTATATATATATATATATATATATATATATATATATATATATATATATATATATATATATACAGTTTTTGGGTGACATTGCTTCATTGGAGGAGGTTGGTAAGCGTTAGTTGAAAGCTGAGATTTAACAGTAGTAAACGTGCAAAAACCATTGAAATTGATTAATTCAGACTGAATTTAGAGGATCTTATATTTTTAATTCAATAAAAGTACAAATGCTGCGCAGGCCTATGAACAAATTTATGTTGTTTATGGTGACGATACATCATCAAAAGCAACAACGAAAAGGTGGTTCAGTTGCTTTCGTTCTGGATATGTCGATATCAAAGATGCTCCTCGCACTCGTCGACCAATGGCAGAAAAACTTGATAGAATTTTGGTAAGTTGAGCAAAACCGACATGTAAGTAACCACAGCATCGCCTGGAACTAAACAACCATCACCAAACAGTTTTAAGCCATTTGGAAAAAGATGGCTACAAAAGAAGCGCTATGTTTGGGGGGCCACATGATTTGACGGTATAAAATTTAATGGATCGAATTTCTATCTGCGAATCTCTGTAGAAACGTAACGAAATCTAACCATTTCTCACGCGACTGATCACGTTCGACAATAATGTTTTTAAAAGAGATCATGGCCGAAAAAAGATGAAACTCCACAAACGAAAGCCAAGCCCGGATTGACGCCAAAAAAGGTGATGCTGTTCGTTTGGTGGGATTTAAAGGGAATCGTGCATCCTGAGCTGCTGCAGCCTGGCCAAACGACTGATACTGTACTCCACTGTCAGCAATTGACACGACTGAAGCAAGCGATTGAAAAAAAAACGGAGAACTAGTCAACAGAAAGGGGTGTCGTCTTTTACCGTGCCAACGCTAGACCATACACATCTTTGATGACACGGCAAAAATTAACAGAGCTTGGCTGGGAAGTTTTAACGCATCCACCATATAGCCAGGACCTTGCACCATTAGACAACCATTTGTTTCGTTCTCTGCAGGTTAAGTTACTTTGAAAAGAAGCCTGTGAAAACTACTTGTCATAATTTTTTACCCAGAAACCGTAGAAGTTCTACAGTAACAGGATTATGGAAAAGATGGTAGAAGGTCATCGATCGAAATGACACATATTTGATTTAATAAATTTTTTCAAATATAAAAAAAAATTGTCTCAATTTTGACTTTAAAAGGCTCAATACTTTTTAGATAACCCTTTAAAAGCATCAAATTTTGATTTTTCTGTTTCGCTAATGGCGCATATTGATTCCCATTACAGTTAAAATGTCAAAATCAGATATACCCACTTTTACTAAAACTATTGAGTCCGTTCTCACTTATCTAGAATGGGCAGTCATTTCGACATCTTTCACTGATGGTTTTATATTTTCGGTGTAATTCTCTAAAATGTCAGTTCAGTCATTTCTAAATACACTACCTTCTTTTTTTAAAACAGTATAATATTGCTCAGATATCATTAACAACATTGAGAATAAAACCTTTTTCATATTACGTATTATAATTATTTTATCCATAGCGTGATTAACTTCTTACTTGACGTAAAGCTCGGATAATATCATTCTTAAGAGAGGTGTCGACATGATATTCATATTTAAATATACAAAAACTAGTTGCTTTTCGACATCTAAAAGGCAATTCACGAATCCAAGTATCGCCAAATGCGAGAACATTCGACCACTTAAAATTTGACAACTTCTTTAACTTGCTATGCTATCAATGAAATAATTTTCTTGGCCTTTTTACTTACATTTCGAACTTTATATAATGCTGGTCGACGTTTAGATTTGTAAATTTTATTCTAAAAAAAAAGATTTGATACTTACTAGCATTCAAGGGCACATTAACGTGCGCTTGCGTATGAGCCATGGGCTGAATATGATGGTGGGTCTGTGCCGCGGCCTGAACATGCCGTCCCTGGTACCCCATAAGCCCGCCTCCATGATGGGTAGAGCACATGGTGGCCAGCGTGCCCACCATTGTGGTGGCCCCGGTAGCCCGCCACCTTGGTTAGCTTACGTCACTTTCTGGGATGCCGAAACATTGTCTTTGGTTGCGGTTTTCGTGGTATTTTAGGCTGTTCAGTGAGTTTTGGACATTTTGAGGGTGATGGTTGAATGTCTGTAGCACTTATAACACTGGATGTAGAAAGTTTTTTTTATTTATGTGGGGGTGTTGCTTTTGTATAGTGGAAGAGGATTAAAAGCTTCCACACTAAATATTTTTTTGTAAAAGGTAATTAGTAAAAGTTATGCTTTAATATATATATATATATATATATATATATATATATATATATATATATATATATATACAAATAAGAACAGATGAAAACCGTGCTCGTTGCTTCTGCATTTTACAGCTATCTTTTCTGAAGCGAATGCTGAAAACCTTACTCCGTAATTTAAAAAACTACCCCTCTGCAGGGAGGAATCATCAGTCTGCCTTAAATACTTCTGCTACGTCTAAGGGAGAAGACTAGCATCTCGTCGCAGCAGGTCACGTCACTTGGTGCAGGAAAGTACGACGGCAGATAAGGAGGAATCAGATGTAGTGGTAGGAGTGAAATACATTGCTGGTGCTTTTAGTCAGGTAAATTATTCATTATCAAATATATAATATTTTAGTATTAGAATCCGTTTTTTTTTCACCCGTTGTGAGTAGTTTCTCATTTGAGTTTCTATGAATTGGTGTGAGATTTCGCACACCTGTTCCGGATAGTTTAGGACATATAATCAAACTTCATGAATGCCAGTATTTTTAAAAATATAAAAGTCTATACGAGTGAAAAAACATCAAATTTTACAAATTTCAATTTTACAGTGTAGAACAGGGGTGCTCAAACTTGAACTGCTGACGATCTACCTCAATATTGTTAGATTACGATCGATCGACTCTGAGAGGCTGCAAGTAAGTGTGATGCAGGATTGTCGTCTAGGTAGGGTGTATCGTGGCATAGATATTAGTTTTCCGCACAATATGCATTTTTTTTAGTCAAGGTAAGTGTAGGTCTGCTCTAAAATGTCAATGAAAAAACTCATAATTATTCAAAATTGCGAGTTTATTGGTTCTTACAAAACAAACGAGTTCTAGTGTCTAAACTTAACTAAAGAGTGACTTTGGATGTTGAAGCGTGGCACTGCATGTCCTCAGCATACTTTTCATAAGATGGTACGTAATTACCGAGTGCTAATCGCAAACATGATGACATATGTTCGTCAGTTAGTCGATTGCGATATTTTGACTTAATTATCTTCATTTCAGAAAATGCAGACTCGCACAAGTACGTTGACCCAAACATTGCCGTCAGTTGAAGGGCAATTTGCCTTAGATTCGGATATTTATCTTTAGATATAAAACACCAGAATTTTGTATCAGATGCTGTGGCTTTGAGATGTATATCTGATATAATCTGCACTAACTCATTTTCAACAGAACATGAGTCCATGTTAAACTGACTTGCTATTTCGGTAGCTAATTCCTCAATGTTTTTACACGAAAAAGGATAACTCATAAATGATGCGATATTTGCCAATTTACTGAAATCATAAAAACGTATTCCGAATTGGCCCAAAATATTTGATAATTCTGCCTCATAAATATCATAATTCAACTGAGGAATCCTTGCTTTCAAAGACGGAAAATTTTTTCAGATCCTTTCTTTTCAGCTGATCTATCATAAGTTGCAATTTACTTTTGAATGCGTTTATTGCGCTAATCATGCCAAATCAGTCAGCCATTTTCCGTTTTTCAGCATCTGAGTGTCATCACCTCTTTCGTCCAGAAAAGCTGTTATTTCGGGCAATAATTCTTGAAACCTTTCTAGGAATTTTCCGAGACTCAACCAGCTGACGTCCGTGTGAAGAACTAAATCAGTGTGTTCAGCTGACTCACTATCTTCCAACTGCAATTTAAAGAGCCGTCGTTGCAAGCTACGTGCACGGATAGAATTCACAATTTTTATTGCAATGCCCATAATCTCCTCCATGTTTAGAACTTTTGAACACAAAACTTGTTGATGTATAATGCAATGCAAGGAGAAAAATGAAGGGAAATCATCATTAGCTCGACACAATGCCACAAAACCGTTTTTGTTTCCAGTCATTGCTGGTTGCATCGGTTGTAATGCACACTAGTTTATATATTGGTAGCTTGTAGTTTGTTACAAAATTGAAGAAAACGTCATATATATATCTTCGCCACGGGTGTTTCCTTTCAGAGGAATCATTGTCAAAAAACTCTTCCTTAGCCGACATGTCATTGAATACTATTCGAATAAAAATACACAGCTGGGCAGTGTCTGTCATATCGGTGGATTCGTCGAACTGTAAAGAAAAGTATGTACATTCCATGATATCATGTTTTAGTTTATCTGCCATGTCCTGACTCATGACTTCAACACGCTTTGTGACAGTCGGACGAGATAACTGAAGTTCTCTAATAGCAGACATAATCTCTGTTTTATTTTTAAAATCTCCAAATAAAGTCTCACCCGCTTCAATACATGCTTCCTTCACAACCAATCCATCATCAAATGGTTTCTTGGGTTTCGCCAATATATGAGATATTTTAAATGACACGATCGTTGCAGCTTTTGATTCTTTGGCTGGTCTTGTGAACATGGTTTGTTCTTTTTTCAAACAAGTTATCAAATCACGTACTTTTCGTTTTCTTAATTCACTCTGTGACGGAAAATCCTTTTCATAGTTTTTATGAACCGTTTTATGATGCATCTCTAAGTTCCCACGCTTAGGTA